>CATIXQ010000041.1:2944215-2981552 GCA_949711755.1 Leptidea juvernica | reverse complement strand
GATTTCAGCAATATGGATATCGTGTCCGAGGTTCTCGAGGGTGCAGAAAACGATTTTGTGATCATTTTTGAAATCCAAGATGGCCGCCGCACAAAATTATGATTTCAGCAATATGGATACCGTATCCGAGGTTCTCGAGGGTGTCGAGGACCAATTTTGAGCGGTGGCCATCTTGGATTCCAAAAATGATCCCAAAATCGTTCTCTGCACCCTCGGGAACCTCGGACACCATATCCAAATTGCTGAAATCATAATTAAGTGCGCCGGCCATCTTGGATTTCAAAAATTATCGCACAATCGTTCTCTGCACCCTCGAGAACCTCGGATACGATACCCATATTGTTGAAATCATAATTTTGCGCGGCGGCCATCTTGGATTTCAAAAATGATACCAAATTAGTTCTCTGCACCTTCGAGAATCTCGGATACGATATCCATTATGTTGAAATCATAATTTTGTGCGTAATATAACATTTCTCTCATGCGTCGATAAAAAGATTTACCTCAAAAATGCATAAAAAATATTATCACAGTAATTCCGTAGGTACTCTAGCACAACTGTAAGATTTAAAAAATATTACGCGGTTCATTCTGGGTCGGCGGTCGTTGACCCGCATCGCTCGGTTCGTTCTCAGCCATGCCCGACGCCCGTGTCCATGCGTACCTATCGAATCTAACGTTCGCGCAATTTTTACCTAAAGTGTTGGGAAAACCTCGCCTTAAGTCTCGTTTTCCCAGTAATTTCACTTGCTACAAATATTTCTAGCAAATTACCAATTTCTTAAAAATAAGCATCGTTTTCGATTAAGAAAGGTATCGAAAAAATTTCTTCAAATAGTGTTTTCAGTTAAGACATCAGAAAGAAAAAGGTTTGAAAATACATATATTAAAATGTCTCTTTGATAGGATATTTAGTTAAGTTGTAAAATCTCGAGAAAATCTCATATAATTGTGGGAGCCTACCTTTAACTTTTATTTATTGAGCGAAGCGAAGCTAAGCGGAGCTCCCACCGGGTGACTCCTATTGATTTCTGTATTAAATTGTTTCTCGGCCATTTCTGGACCGATTTTAAAAAATTTTTGAACTCATAGAAAGCTTTCCAAATTTTTTAGGTTATTGTCGAGACAGAATTTTGAATTTCGACGTGATTCAATTATTTTAATGAATTTTAGGAAGAATTATTATAAGAAATGGACGAGAAACAATTTAACACAGAAATCATTGGAGTCACTCGTTGGGAGCTCCGCTCAGCTTCGCTCAATAAAAGTGTATACATTTACACTTTAGTTTAAGCTATGATGTATCTTAAGAAGTCTACTAGAATTAGTCAACTAGCAATATAGTATGTCTAGTGTTATAAAAAAATGAAAATCATTATGTAAAGCAAAAATTTAAGAAATTAGGTACCTACCTGCTCGCCTTCTTTAGACGTGAACAAATCCTTCGCAATATCTTCCTTCATCAGTCCGCTCAGAACGGTGCATGTCATTATTTTCAAACAGATGTCGATGCGCTTGAATAGAAGGCAAAATTATATTAATACTAGCTGACCCAGCAAACGTTGTATTGCCGATATTAAAATCGCGATACAAAAGTAACTATTGATCGTAGATGAGTGAAAATTTGAAGTTGTATGTATTTTTTAATGCTGACTCATAATCAAACAAATTTAATTAGTCGGACTCGCCCATGAAGGGTTCCGTAGCAGCAAGTAACTTATTATAAAAGTTCTTGTAGTTCGTTGTAACTTTGATGTTTTTATAATAGTGTTTTTATTTTTCAAATTAAAAAAAAACTACTTACTAGATCTCGTTCAAACCAATTTTCGGTGGAATTTTACATGGTAATTGTATATCATATATTTTTTAGTTTTATCATTCTCTCATTTTAGAAGATACAGGGGGGGACACATTTTACCACTTAGGAAGTGTCTCTAGCGCAAACTATTCAGTTTAGAATAAAATGATATTAGAAACCTCATATCATTTTTGAAACCCTATTCATCGATAGCCAACACGTATGGGTTTGATGAAAAATAATTGAGTTTCAGTTCTAAGTTTACCAAAATTTGTTTTTCTATTTTTGTGTGAAAATCTTAATGCGGTTCACAAAATACAGATGTATTCTAACCAAGTTTCAACAGGGGTATTCTAACCAAGATTTATTCTAACCAAGTTTCATCAATCAGTCCATAAGGGTTCCGTGCCATTTGACTACGGAACCCTAAAAATCGCTAATCTATGTAACTATTTCTCCGAGACACTCCTACGTAACTACAATAATAATTAGAAGGGATGATGATTTTAACCAACATCCACAATCTTATCGAGTCGGCTAATCCACATACATCCACAATATTTAAAAAATTGTGAATTTCGTTTAATGTTATATTCATTGCGTGCTTTCTATGCTGATAATACGAAGAATTGTATATTGGAATTGTAATGAATTGATTTCTTAATGAAGAAAATCATATTTGCTTCATATCGCCGGAACGCGAGCATATATATATAACGGGGTTTTTGGTACCTATGTGTGCTATTTCCATTGAGCCTTTCTACATAGATTATTACTGTGGTTCACGAACATCGTGACCCTTTTACGGACTGTGGTATCATTTGCCCATTCTTACTCATTGACCCTTTGGTGAAGTTAATTGTCCTTCAGGGAGGGTTTAACTAATTCCGATAGGAATTCGTGTCCTTTCCATTCCATTTGATATATCTAGTTAAATACGGGCCTAAGTTTCTAGTGCAGTGCGTTCGCTCGGTTTGTGACATTGTGTTCGACGACAGAATATACTTACATCTTCAGATCTCACCGAGTCCATTGGTATATGGAGGTTTGTACATTGTAATTATTATTATTACTCACGATATATATTTTATATATTTGATGCCGATATTTCGATCCAATTGCATGAATCGTGGTCACGGCGGAACTGTGCTGGCGGCGAGAAACACTTGACACTCATAGCACATCAATCTGTCCACTTGGTGCCTAGTTCGTTTTAGTCTTTGATTTCCTAATTCACGACACACACTACTGACGACGTCCATACTTCCGAGTTTTTTTATTGCATTCGTACTGCAGTGGGGACGGGATTTCACGTTTGCGCTAGCCTAAAACCATCCTCCCTATTTAAATTTTTAGGATGCTTTTTAATTTCTATAGCTTCTCTAAAAGCCGTGGGATGTATTGGCGTTCAGCAGAAATCACGCGTGGGTTGTGCAGCTCAATCCTATGGTTGGTACCGGCTTTTAGCAAGTGTTCGGCTATTGCAGATTTTTTAGGATCATTATTTTTGACTGCGCTGATGTGTACCTTAATTCGTTGTGAAATAGCTCGTTTTGTCTGTCCGATATAAGAGCTACCGCAGCTGCACTCAACTTTATTTTAAATAAAATACAAAATTTCGTATTTTGTTACATACCAAAAGAAAAGCGCATTACCTGTAAAATATTGAGCAGTTCTTGAATAAACTCAGCGTTGAGCATAGCCTGGGTACTGACGTGGTAGTTCTGTAAGTTAAGGTAGCACTGCACCGCCAGCCGCTGTGCCTCGATCGGATTGTCTTTGACTGGAAGACATCAAGAGACTGGAGACGTGTCTTCATTGTGGGCGACAAATTGTGACTCTTAAATAAGACAACCCCACCAAACCATGGCTGATTCAGCATGATGACCACGTTGCACTTTTCACACTACTTGTGAACGTTGCAGTCAACGATGATGTAGATACTACGTAATAAGAGGTGGAACTGCTTAAGTAAAAATTGAAATTTAGTTTAGTATGAAACGTGCAGATTTGAAATAGTAGTTACATTATAGGCGACGAAGTATAATCCGGCTAAGTTTGAAATTGAACAGTTACCTAAAACGTCGTGAATTTCGGCAATATCCGTTTTTACAAGATTATAGCCGTCATCTGTCAATCTATCAATGACTGCATGTTTCATACAATCGCTTTTTTCTTAGAGAGTTTCGCTAGGCTGGTTGAAGTGCTCATCAATTGGGAAAAAATGTTTCATCAGTGAAGTGGATAATTATTTCTATGGGTTCTTTTCACCCGCGTATCGCAAGCAAGCATTTTGATCGAGCAACTCTCTTTAAGCTGTACGGAATGATGTATGTAAGTACCAAGTTTCAGGTCTTGATGATATCCGAAAAGTCCTAGCTAGAATCTTCATTTCTTACGATATTTTTTTATACTCCTCGTAGGATTTTGGCGAATACTGGGCTTTACTGCAATAACAGTTTTTCTTCTTCGATCATTTATGACTTTTATTGTTCGATGGATGTGTTGGTACATGTATCAATAGCACGATATACTAACAACTGATCCCTATTGAAATTACCCAGTTATACCCAGGTTGTTCGTGGGAGAAATTTCCTTGGTATCCTCGCTGTGGTACTTTTACCACGCGGATAAAAGGCATTTATTTTCGCAAAATTAATTCCGTTAGAATTATTCGGAAACAAATCGCGCTCTGAGAGAGAAGAAGCGGCGCTTGAAACTCTCCCAGCATTTTTTTTTCAGTCTTTTTAATCAAATATACAATATTGTATTGTCATTGCGATTGCTATACAATAATCATAATCTAGTCTTGTGTTTTAAAAAGTGACGGCTCTCAATTACCATCAGGAGTAGAGTTAATATTTAATAGGTATTAGATGATAGGTAACTCTTCTATGGTCTATCAACAGTTCAAGCATATCTACTCACATTTCTTATTAATATTCCTCAAAGACGAGAATGTCTTCGGTTCAATAGCACTGTACGCAGCTTTGGGAATGATTCTGCAGAGCTCTGCGAGCGCTCTCAGCGAGTTCATTCGAATATAGAACCAGACAGTGACGTCATCAGCAATGATGGCGCACAAAGCCTCGATTATGTTGGTGTCGGACATCCTGACAGCCGCTGGCAATAACTTGGTCATATTGGCAACTCCCATCGCTGCGTCTGCTAATAACTGCACATTGGAACTCAGCAGTTGATGGCAAAACACTAAGTCGGTACCGGTTTCGTAGAGAGCCTGAAATGTATCTTATAATTAACAATGAATTCCCTTCAATACTAATCAATTTACAATGAAATGGTTTATCTGAAGTCTTCGAATCTCACATCCTTTAGTGTAGATATATAATTCCAACTAGCCACTGCCTTAGTAGGCAATAACCTCTAGGTGCTGAAATCCCTTTCCTAAATTATTATAAGGATCATCATCATCCGACCGGCCGGAAGACGTCCACTGCTGGACAAAGGCCTCCCGTAAAGTTCTCCACGACGATAGGTCACTGCCCTCATCCCATATATTCAGTGGATCTTGACGCGTTGGTCCATTTCGTTGGGGGGCTTATCAACACTGCGTCTTCCGGAACGTGCTCGCCATTCGAGGACTTTAATGTCACACCCGCCATCTGTCCGTCGAACTATGTACTCTGCCCACTGCCACTTCAGTGTCGCAATCATTTGGGCTATGTTAGTGACTTTAACAAGAAATAATTATATCATAAATGTAAAGGTGACAGGTGGAATCCGATGTGTATATATTGTCACCTAAATGCAAATAATGATCCCTCTTGCTTCGTCATTCATTACCTTAGAAGTATTAAGACTCACATCGCGTCCATTGGAAGTGAAAGACATCTTGGTGAGCACCGCAAGGCAGTGCGGCTTCATGGCCGGCAGCGCCATCTCCAGATATGCCAGAAGACGCAGGATGCAGCCCGATTGGTACAGATGGGCCGCATTCTCCTCTGTCTCCACGTAGTTTCGCAGGACCCCCAGCACTTGTGTGTGCACGTCACGAAATTCGTATGACTGACATTTCAAACATTGTTGTGCAATGAGTTCTTACTATTAAGCTAAACTACAACAATGAGAACATATGAACGCGCACTGTCCACCGCTGATAAATCGCTACGTTGCACTGACGAGAATCGTCGGGCGAGCTCGTTGTTCCGACGTACGTCGGTCCGCTGACGCGCTATGGTGATAATAAACTGCATGTGTACACGCGCACTCAGGTTGCTGTGAGCTGAGCACTAAATGCAACGTGGTCAGCGCCTACGGATACGCGCTACGCTCAACCGACATCAGCGCTAACGTCGTTAGTCAAACACTTCATAAATCAGTATAGTTTCTAACTAGGTACATGGTGACATCACGCAGACAATGTAGGTTCTGGTTCAAACGCGTGAAGTTTTGTATAGAACTAACTGTATGTTCGTCCCATGCAGGATGTGGTACCACCAAACTGTATTTGTCCCACAAAACAGGGTTGCACTTGTGCTACATTTCGGTATGACCGGCCTAATGCGTCAATGAAATCTCCTATGATAATGTTTAACCATAGAAAAACAATATATTTAAACAAAAATTTAGACGCCACTGTTTCATGGAGGAGCTAGTAATAAATCTAGTCTATGCAGAGTTCAGCGTGTGGTAGAAGTAGCAACGTGCAGATTACGATGCCCAACAGCCGCTCTACGCTCGTATCGCTCCCGGCCTAGGAGATTTATCAGACTAGCTAAGTCTATTAGGCCCAGTATCCACCAAAGCGGAGAGGAGATGTATTTTGAAAACCAATCCGATTTCGTTATTTCGTCGCTCAGCTTCAGTGGAAATGGATCATCTCATTTGCCTATAGAATTTTCTGCCGCGTCGAGCGAGCAAGTGGCGCGGCGGAGCAGAGATGCGTGTAGACGGGCGGAAAATGTTGTTATAAACACAGCGCACATATCCTCTCCGCTTTCTGTGGAAACCGGGCCTTAGTGTAGAGCCGGGACATGGCTCTTAGTAAGTTGTAAAGCGATTTATCTGGTATGCCTCTAACACACATTTCAGTAATTCAAACCAATTCATATTTACTTACTTCCAATATATCACACAGGTCTAAAACACCCGTTGATGCCCTGAAAGTCTTCTGCACTATTTGATCCTTGTATCTACAGATCAGCTGATCTACAGTTTTGAGCGCGGCATGCTGAATTGCTAGGTATTTGCTCTGCATCAGAGCAAGCAGCGACGCCCAATTGAACTGTTGATTCTTGGTCACTTCTGATGCGCACACTGGATCGTCTAAGAGGTTACTTAAAGTCTGAAAGTGCAGTAAGGATGTTGATATCTCTATAAATATTAACGTCAGCTTTACTTTTGTTTCTATAAATAAATATAGACTTAACCATTGATTGATCATCTAACCTAACCTAAATGTTAATGAATAATTGCGAAACAATAATACGGTGACAAATCCAATTTATACGATATAGGGGCCCTACACCTAGACATAGTTTTATATACCCACAAAAAATATAACCGAAATATACTAAATAGGTCTTTGAATATTAAAAATATTTTTTCGGGACTGAAAACTTACTTTATAGTTTCGTTTACACTTAAATCGATATTATATTGTGAGGAAATTTCTCTAAAAAAACCAAACCCGCTAAGTTACTCGCGGCCGTTCTTCTCAGGTCTGAGTCATACTTTTTCAAATGATTGATAGTTTTTGATGATCACGAAGTGATTTTAAATCCTATTATGAATAAAAATATTTAAAAGAACTTTTTCCTCAAGAATGACCCTAAAATCTAAAACTTATCAAGCAAACATAAGGACAGCATTCGTTCAGTTATTTTTATTACAATATTGAGTTACTTGTAAGCAATTCTTCTGTACGTCCGGATCCAGACTATTCCTCATTCTTCCGCAGAGACTGTTCAATATGTTAGCGGAGACGAGTTGCTCACAACCTAGGGGTTCTCTGGTCAACTCAGATAAAACCAGTGAGGCGAACTCCAGGACGAAAACATCTTCTATCTATAATCATTCAATTATGAGTTATACTATTTGTGTACAAAATACTTACTCGAAAGCTGAAAAGCTCAAAACAAACTATATGATTGTTGGCTCTCACTACGGAGCCCCCGGTTTGATCTTCGCTCCTAACGTACCAATGAAAAAAATGAAAAATATTTATTTCATTCACAAAAATGGTACAAACATAATAGTGGATGTGATCTTCTATTAAGTGAGAAACACCTTTGCCAGAAGGCCACGCTCTTCCATATCAATTAGGGATCACAAATTAAGTCTAAAAATATAATGTATTAAAAGAAAAATATTATACAGACTGCCTCAGACCTGAGAAGAATGGGCGCAAGAAACTCAGCGGGCTTTTTTTTTAATATAAAATATGGATTTCAATGTAATATCGTACAATAAACATTTATAATTAAAGAGCCTGAGGGTGTTCGCTTTATTCCCAGTCCGTGGTGTCATTAAGAAAATCGTTTATGCCATAATAACCTTTCCCACACAAACGTTTTTTAACAATTCTTTTAAATTTCATAACACATTTGTTTTGTACATTTTCTGGGATCATATTGTAGAAGCATATACATTGCCCAACAAAAGACTTACTAACTCGACCCAACCGAGTAGTAGGCAGAACAAGTTTATGTTTGTTCCTCGTGTTAACATTATGAATGTCACAGTTTCTAGAAAATTCTTCAATGTGCTTATGAACATATAAAACATTATCGAAAATGTATTGAGAAGCAACAGTCAAAATGTTTATTTCTTTAAATTTTTCTCTTAATGATTCTTTAGGACCTAGGTTATAAATCGCGCGAATAGCCCTCTTCTGCAGCACAAAGATAGTATTAATATCGGCCGCACTGCCCCATAACAATATACCATAGGACATAATACTATGAAAATAACTAAAGTATACTAATCTCGCCGTATCTATGTCAGTTATCAAGAAAGTATACCTAAAATTTATTCCGTGTAGTTAAATAGCTCTTCCATTTCCACATAATTTATGGATTTCAACCAAGTGGTTAAACTTAAAATAAGGTTATATACATGTTCTGATTGTTTCATAAACTGTCGCTTTTTAAAAGTGGTCTTTACAATAGTTGGCTTAATAATAACATGTTTTCTCCTTTTCAAAAGGTAAGAAGGATCAGGGATTAAAGTTTTGTGTCTTTAAACCAATGTGTTTTCGGTTTTAAAATTCATATGTACGTTTATACGATGCTTTACAGGGTTGGCATTGCTCTTGTCATTCCTCTAGTGTTACAAAGGAGTCTGGGCCGCGGTGATTACATAACATCAGGTGACCCGTACCTCGTCTTAAATAAACAAAAACTTAACTTACTTTTACGTCACTCTATATCAACATCTATTATTCATTCATAAATCGAAATGAACTCAAAACTATACATTAAATATATTTTATCTACATCCATGCTTTAAATCCTCTATTAAAGATTCTGAAACAGTTAGCTTATTGCCAACATTAAAACACCCAATGTTCTAATAACCATTACATCATCCAAACGAGTGTTGTAATGTTGTACTGAATTTCATAACAACACTCTTATGTTTTTTTATCGATCCCTTCATGCGCAAAGAATTTCAACAGACAGCCACATTCTTTTTGCTCGATGCGTGGTATCTGTATGAATTTCAAAAAAAGAACATTTTAGTTTACGCGCGTTCCACACAACCAGACCGTCGCGCGCCGTAAAAAAAAGTAGGTTATTCGAATCCCCGCCATTTTTCTTTGATATTTTTATTATTTTGTTTACAAAAAAATAGCGATTTATTTTAAACGCTACAAAAGAACATTATATCTAATTTTAAATATTGAACTATACAAAATGTAAATTACTACTAAAATAAATAATTGTTTAATTAATACTTAGTTTATTTATATATAATCAGTAATGGATGATATTAGGTTACTACTAGGACTGTTGTTGTAATGTTAGCAGTAAGCAAACTGTTTCAGAATCTTTTAGAGGATTCATATTCTGGGTGTAGATAAAGTCTTGTATGCAACTGTTGATAATTAGGTATTAAAACACTCATGTGTTACTATTATCACTATATAAATATATCCACATTCGTGTTTTAATACCCCTCATTACACAACAGTTGCATAAATAACTATAAAGGAACACCGAGATTATAAGTCTGACCATAAATTTTGTTACAACTTAACGTATGAAATTGTGGTGATTAGAATGTTGAGTTTTCAAGAATCCTGAGCTACAATGCAATGCATCAACAGTTGAAAGTCTTATATGATCACAAGTAATATAAAAAAAATTGCAACTGTAAAGTGCAGACAGACAACGGGACAGGTGAAACTAAATAAAAATGCTTGTCATAATAATAAAAATTAAAAAAAAGTAATAAAAAAAAATAAAGAAATTAAAAAAAATCAAGATGTACCCCAGACTCAAATCTGGGACCTTTTGCACAAAAAGCATACCTGATAACCGCTGTTCCACGGCAACTGTAATATGACTGTGCCGAAATATATATATACATCTAGTAAGTAAGTGTTAGGTTATTTTCGTTACGGAATTTCTGGATTCGGTCTCCACGCTCAAGGCCCGCGATCTAAGCTATGAAATAGCTTAAAAAGTGCTAAAGCAAAGCTATACGAGTATAATATAAATTTTAATACCACCTCCTGCCGTACCTACCCCATTTTTATATCTTCGTGAGACGCAAACTTTACGTAGGTTAGGGAACAGCAGATTTTTTTTAAATTGTATCATTATACTATTATCATTATCAAATATCTATCTAGAGTAGGTTTCCGTCTACGTAAAACTTAATACAAGATCACCTTAACCAGCATTAAAGCTATCTTCCTTAAATTTTGTGAGTTTTCTAGAACCTGTTCTGGGCCCCGTGGTAACTGACAAAGTTGTGCCAGTGCTTTTAGTGCAAATCGCCTAATGTTAAGCTCCGAATGTTCGACGTGAGGCAGGATATATTTAATTGCATTCAAGTCAAATAGCACCTGTCGATTGAACATTTCTTGCGCGGAGAACTTGGTGATGGCTCGAAGAGTCTTGAAAATTTAAAAGGTATTAACAAATCAGTAGCAAGGAATCGGACTAAAATAATTAAAATGGATACAAAATGGAAGACTTTTCTTCCTGCAATATGCAGCTAAAATTATAAAAGAATTGTCTGCTACCTACCTACTAGTCATCTACCTACTGCTATTAATATGTACCTATGTAGGTAAGTACGTTGAACGAAAATTGGAAAAAAAAACAGTAAGTTGGTAGTATTAAGAAAACATAAATGGTAATAAGTTCACATCGTAAAAGATCGAAGGGTTAAAACTTAGTATCCCGTAGCACGAGGTGGGGAAGGAGGAGTGGTGGAAGGGGTAGAGGGTGTGCCCTGATACTACACTCATTACAAGGTAATGCACCGTTCCAGAGAAAAAAACATTATAACCTAACCTCAAATTATAACATTTTGAAGGGTTGGGAAGGTTCCCTAATTTGTAAATGATGAGGAAAGAAAGTGAAAGTTCTAGCACTCGCCGGCCGCTGCCGCGGCACGCTACGCTCGGCACGTACGTTGTGATAACTGTTCTAACATAACCTAACCAATATTTATAATCTATAGTTGATAGTGTCACGATTATAGTGCTACTACTCGTAATACAAGATAATGCACAGTTTTCGAGGAAATAACAAAATAAAAATTCTAACCTCCAAAGGGTAAAACACGTAAGTAAAAAAAAACGCTAGATGAGCATTGGCATGGCGGCGGCGTTAATTGTAACCGTAATTTTCTTGAAAACGGTGTATTACCTTGTAAAGAATGGTAGCATTATAATCGTGCACTAAAGCTCTATCAATTACAATATTTTTTACTTCCTAATTCGTGCTACGGGATACTAAGTTCAACCTGATTGAAGGTTCGAAAATAAATAGTTTCAAACTTTCAGTACAAAATACAATAACTGGATGAAATGTCTGGTTGCGATAAGATTTATTAACATGGACAATACAACTGAATCATATCCCTCGAGTATAAACGAATAGAGACGAAAAAACTATTATGCCTATATTTGTATATCCTTATCAATTCCAAACAGAAGCTGGTGAACAAAATTTATATAAAAACCATACCTACCTGACATAGTATCTCCGGTTCATGAGATTCTAAAAGTAAGATTGAAGTATGGGCACTTTCAGGTGTGATATTGAATGGGTGGAAACTGTAATCTTTCTTATCAGCCGATCTATTCTCCCTCTCTTTTTGCAAAGGCTTAGCCATTTCGCTAAATGTTATATTTTATGCAAACAATATCTAAAGCAACCGCATTCGTTTTTGGCAAATTTTTTGACACGTGCTGACATTGAGATGCTCAGGTGATGTAAAGGACGTTTTGGTAAATTTTCAACAAAGACAAGTTACGCAAGTTTTCACAGAAAGAGGGCATAATTAAAAAAAATATATATTATTTAGTTATCAACTTTTTATATGAACGTAATATGCCATGCTTTTGAAATATAATAGTGAGCAAAATCGGATATTTATTTAAATAATTTTTCAATATTTTATTTATTTATTTATTTTAAGCAAACTTTACAGCATTTCTATTCTACAGATGAATTCTATAAACTATATATATGTATTGCCTTTAAATAAATGCTAAGTAATTATATAAAATAAAGAAGAAGAAGTCCTGAATAATGTGTGCTTGTGATACATGATTATTAAATAGATATGTATATGAATATGTGAGAGTGTTATGAATTTTGAGTAGTGTGTAGTGTTCAGTCTAATGGGCATCGTTCTCAGCTTGGGACATGTGCTCGATCACCTAGTTAATAAATTTATTACGGCTGATGAAAAAAAAGGCAATATCTTTAATTTTTTTTTTGTATAAATTTAGTATCCTGTGCAAAACAGAATGTCTGCCATAATTAGTACGCGGTTGGCCAACGTCGAAAAGGCGTCTGCTCCGTGTATGTGCTGTACTGGCCCATACTCCGATCCGTCCGGTCAGAAGCGAACAATCTATTGCAGAGTTAGCCACATCAAATAATAATTTCATGTCTGCTACTTTCCGTCTATCTTTAAGGGTAAGTAATTTCAATATACTCGATTACAAGAGAAACGCCCGTTAGGATTATGGTAAAAAAATTCTTGATATAGGTTAGACTTAGATCTCCATTTTATGGCAAAAAATACCTATTGAAACTGTTTGGTACCTTGTCGATATTTTGACAGCCAACACAGATTCATATTTCCATATTATATTAACGTCATTAAGTTTTAAGCTTTATTGCTCGATTATAATGGGCAGGAAAAATGTATTTACTTGTTCGATAGGATACCTTGCTAGGAAATATAGGATATTTCAGGAAGTGTGGCTAAACCCCTGGTGGGGAAGCGGTGGTCTTACAGCTATACCGCTATGGACTTTAGACATAATTGTACTGTTTGTCAAGATTTCCTCAACTTGTGTTGTTGCTGCATTCAGAGTACTTATACCACCGACTATGAAGAGTCTTTATGGGGAAACAGTATTGGTTAGTACTTATTTGTAGAATAAAGCAATTGATTTAAGACTGTATGCCTCTGTAATTGTGATGACGTGATGGTGGGATTTCATATTTAAATGTCAAAGACAGAGCATGGGGCTGTGTTGTTCACATTCGTTAGAGCAATGACGCACCGCCGCAAATTCATTAAAATTTCTCTACAACAACTCTGTTCGTCGTGGCCTTAGGTCATGCTAGTCTTAGGTCGTAAGTCTACTACTATAATAGATCTACGCAATCCGTGAACCAGTCGATCAACGATAATCGATAAATCACACGATTTATCAGTTTTCATAACAGTGTTTTAACGATACAAATAACGCCGTCCAGAATACAGTTCAGACAGATTACGCGCGCCGGTTCAATCGGTGGGATTACGTAATAATCGTGCGCAGAAAATATTGTAAGGAACAAACCCGTGAAGAAATTTCCAAGAGACCTGATCACCCTAAGACAGTCTGTCCTGTTTTTCTTCAAGTAATAGTTAAGTAGTGCATATGAATTCGGAAAATCGAAGACTCATTAATACGTAGTTGGCAATTATTGTACCGATGCCTCCCGGATGAGAGGCAACGGCCCTAGCCTTAGAGCCACCGCTCTCATGTTAAGTCTATTAAATAGAAAGTTCAACAACCTACATTTTTCGCTTCCTGTCTATCACATAAAATGATCTGCTGATATGACCTAGTTTGTAAACAAACCCCACCAATGACTATATCAATACTTTAATACCTGGTTTTTAACTTGATGTGATGGTATATTTCTTTAGATTACTGGTGCAGGCCAGGGATTGGGACGTGAGCTTGCTATACAGTTTGCGGAACTAGGTGCAACAGTGATCTGCTGGGATTGTGACTCGAGAAGGAACAACGCAGTCGTTAAAGAAATAAGGAAGAAAGACGGAGATGTAAGCTCTAGATATCTACACTGTTTCTATACTTGTATTACGTACATATAGAGGGGTAATGTGTAAATTTAGATGTAGGAAGTAAATCTTTGAACCTAGCCATTTAAATATTTGTGTGGAATATATAAATAAGATTTTACTGAAATAAACATCAACACGTAAATTATATCTAAGTAAAACGTAAATAACAATTTTGCAGAACATTACTGCTAACAGGATTATGAAATTATCATTCTTATTTCCTAGATCCTATACCTACATTTAAATTAGTATTAGTATTACATACATTACATTGCTGCCATCTATTAGGATTTATTAATAGGTCATTTATACCTTTGCGATAGAGATGTGGTGATCTAGATTCCACAAACTGTGTGAAAACATTTTGTACTGTCTCCTGAGAGAAAAACTTTTTATTGTGTAGAAGATTGTTCACACCACGAAAAAAAACTGTAGTCTGTTGGAGCAAGGTTTGACGAATATGAAAGGTGACGAAGGGTTTCTAATTGTAGTTCCTGTAGAGTTAAAAAAGTTTCTCGTGCTGTATGAGGTCTCGCGTTATCATGAAGCAATAATGGTGAAGATCGATTCATGAGTCGGGGTTGTTTCACTGCTAGTTTTGCTATCATTGTTCGGAGTTTGGCACAGTAGATATCTGCCGTTATTGCTTGACCAGATAGGAGAAAGCTATAGTGAATAACAGCATGCTGAGACCACCAAACAGTTACTATTACCTTTTTATTGGTAAGCTTTGCTTTAGGACTCTTTTGCGGCGTTTGACCTTTCAGCCATTGCATTTTTCGCTAACAGTTA
Organism: Leptidea juvernica; assembly: GCA_949711755.1. Taxonomy (NCBI): domain Eukaryota; kingdom Metazoa; phylum Arthropoda; class Insecta; order Lepidoptera; family Pieridae; genus Leptidea; species Leptidea juvernica. The sequence goes on along the minus strand of CATIXQ010000041.1, from coordinate 2,966,446 downwards.
TCGTAAAGAATCCACTTTTCATTGCATGTCACAATTCGATTCCTTCATTTCTGTATCGATTCAACAAGGCAACACAAGTTTCAACACGAGTTTCTTTCTACAGATCAGTCAAATCATGAGTCACCCATTTTTCATATTTTTTTATTTTATTCATTTGACTCAAATGAATCAATATTGTTGGTAATGTAACGTTAAACCATGCCGCTAGTTCCTGGGTAGTTTGGCTAGGATCGGCTTCCACCATCACTTTCAGTTGATTGTTGTTCACTTGTGTGGGCGGTCTTCCACGTAGTTCGTTCTTCAAATCAAAGTTTCCATCACAAAAGCGTTTAAACCAAAATCGCATGGTGCGATCATTAGCAGTCCCCTCTCCAAACGCAACATCAGCGGGAGGCTCCTTCGCACAGGATGCCGGCTAGATTATGGGTACCACAACGGCGCCTATTTGTGCCGTGAAGCAGTAATGTGTAAACATTACTGTGTTTCGGTCTAAAGGGCGCCGTAGCTATGAAAATATTCACTGAATTACTGGGCAAATGAGACTTAATATCTTACGTCTCAAGGTGACGAGCGTAATTGCAGTGCCGCTCAGCATTTTTGGGTTTTTCAAGAATCCTGAGCGGCACTGCATTGTAATGGGCAGGGCGTATCAATCACCATCAGCTGAAGTCCTGCTCGTCTCATCCTTTATTTTTATTAAAAAATAAATAAATTGATATTGCGAGCTGTCTCTACCGGGTTAGTTCCGGAACTCCTATTCAAAAATCACTAGAATTTTCGAAGTATCCATCTTGCTTGTCTAAGCTGTATAAAAAAACAACTGAAAGTCGATAATCGAATGTTGCACATTTTTTAAAAGAAGAACTACATAACACCATTTGAAAAGTTTCACTCGAAAATCTCAAACCATGAAGGTTCATGTCAATTCGAAGTACCTATTACAATAAAACTGCAATGGCATACTTTAACCCCTATTATAACATAACACCGAAAAGTTGGCGAGTGTAGCGAAAATCTAATGATTGTGATTTTTAGTGCTACGGTTTCACCGTGGACCTAACAGTTCGCGAGCAAGTTCTGGCTCTCGCGGCACGAATGCAGTCGCAGCTTGCCGACGTCTCCATAGTGGTGAACAACGCGGGTATCTTCGCTTGTGCACCTCTCTTCCATCTCAAGCCAGAAGCCATTGTAAAGATCATAGAGACCAACTTGTTGGCGCACTTTTGGGTTAGATCTTATTATAATGTTATATATTTTAAGATAGTACTGTTTTTTAGAGGGAATCGTTTAAGTAGTGATGTTGGATGAAAGATTAACTTCACAAATTTATATAAGAGAGAGAGGGAGAAAGAACGGGCAATTGACTCAATACCAGACGTCAAGAGATGCGTTGCTGGCCTTATAGGTGGGAGACGGTATGCTGTAGCCTACTTGAAGGGTCCTGTATCGTATCAGTTGAGGAATACGGTAGTCGGTAGATGAATGTTTGAATGAAAATATGTTTTTTAGGTAATTCAAGCTTTCCTACCAAGTATGATAGAAAGGAGGCAAGGCCATATCGTCGCTATAAACTCAAGTGCTGGGCTCATGTGTTCAGGAGACATAGCGCCCTATTGTGCAGCCAAGTTTGGTTTAAGAGGTATGCAAAAACATGTTTTGTAACTATTATGTATATTTTCTTCTTACCTGCTTGAGATTTATCAACAAGGTTTAAGAACAAAGAGCCAAATTAACCCGACACTATACCGAAGATATCCCAGACGTCAGCCGGTACGAGATTAGTATGACCCAAAACCAACAAGGCGCCGGGTGATGACGGAATTACAGCCGAGCTTCTGAGACCTGGTGGTACTCCTGTGCTTAAGTACTGGAGCATCTTAAGATTCTTCGGAAACTACTCAATTCCGTGATTCTCGATTCGAAAGCACAGGGCACATGGCATAGGGGTATTGTGGTGTTGTTCTTCACAAAGGGCGATTTAAAACGCTTTTGGAGAAATTTAGACCTATATCACTTATGAGCCAAGCTGTTTTTTAGGGTTATAACCAGCCACTACGCTTGGCGTTCGTGGACTATGACAAAGCCTCTGAGTCGATCGATCAGTCTCTCCAGAGCGTAAAAATGTCTGTATAGACATGACGAAGATCATGTATAATGTCCATGTCGCACATACTCCCCAGTTGGAAACTGTACCCTAGAAATTGTTGACCTACGTCTACCTTGGGCAGTACGGCCGGTTATTTTAGCAAACGCACCATTTTCACCAGTGGTTCTTTTCATACGATGCCCAGGTGGCACCCCTATGGTACCCTTTTCGCCCTAATGTGTAGGCATTGTTGTGTTTCTGCTTGAAAAACGATGAAGCTAGTGAAATTACTAGGCTAATGAGCTGATAATATATGATAATACTGAAAAGCACTGTTTGTAATAATGGGTACGTAGTGCGGACCTATCACTTCAGTACAACGTCACTTTTTCTCATAAAAAATAATATTTACATTCGTGGTGTGTACCTTTGAAGTGTCAATAAAATCTCTATACATAAAATATTTTTTTATATTTTTGGCAGAAAAGCCGAATGTAGTTACGGCAGAATTTCATTAAGTGATGATAAAACTCAAAAAAAAAATCAAATTCCAATATTTTTATTTAAAACAGCATTTGAAAACACTTATTGAACGTCAAAAATTCGTCTATTCAAAAAAAAGCCTCAGACCTGAGAAGAACTTTTGATCGTTACAATAAAAATTATTATTGATATAGCCCGAGGGCGGACATTCCAATTCCAATCTGTGGTATCATTAAGAAATTATGTTATACTTACCTACTACATAATACCTAACCGCTATCATACAAAAGTGTACAATTCTTTTGAATCCCGTAACACATTTGTTTTGAATATTTTCTGGGAAGATGTTGTTATACTCGTAGCATATACATCGTCAAACAAAAGTCTTATGTACTAACTCGAGTAAAAACAAGTGGAAGGCATAACAAGTTTGTGTTTGTTCCTGGTGTAAACGTTATTATATTACTATATTATCAAGACTAAATTCTTATTCTAGGTCACAAGATATGTTTAGAGTGTTACCAAAATGACTACTACACGTAAATATGAAACAATGTCAATGTTTACCATTTAGGCTAGAAACTGTTCTAATTATATTTCACATTTTGTTATGAAAATAAGGGACGATATGAGCAGGACGTTCAGCTGATGGCAACTGATACACCCTGTCCATTACTATGCAGTGCCACTCAGGATTCTTGAAAAACCGCAAAAAATCTGAGCGTCACTACAATTACGCCTGACACCTTGAGACAAGATGTTAAGCCTTATTTACCCAGTAATTTCTCTAGCTGCGGCGCCCTTCACACGGAAGTACAATAATGTTTACACATTACTGGTTCACGGCAGATAGATGCCGTTGTGTTACCTATAATCTAGCCGGCTTCCTGTGCAAAGGAGCCTCCCACAATTTTACTATGGAATGAAGGAGAGGCAAAAATAAATAGGGACACCACAACCTGAGAATTGAATAAGACATACCAAGATTTAGGATTCATGCGTCACTCGAACGGTTGGCTAAGTTGGTAAGAGCGCTCGGACGGCTCCCATAATCTAGCCGGCATCCTGTACTAAGGAGCATCCCACATTGTAACTTTCTATAAGATATTACAAGTCAGGATAAAAACACAAACATTAAAAAATCTGTTCTATTTTTCCAGGATTAATGGAGAGTTTTAGCGAGGAACTAAGACTCGACACATGGACCAGGAACATAAATACTACATCGGTTTATTTGGCCACAATTTCAACTGGAATTTATCCAAAGCCCACTCATCGTTTCACCTCGTGGTACTCGGAGATAGCTCCTGCGGAAGCGGCCAGAATTATCATAGAAGGTTAGCTTTAGATATAGTGCGAAATTAGCTAAAACTCTTATTTTCTCCTCTCGGTAGAATTCATTTATAGATACATAATTCCAAAGTTTATAAAAAGAGAATATTTATTTGAATATTTACAAAAACAATACTAAACAGTTTATGTAGGTTCTAAAACATACACCAAAAAAATTAACATAAACTAAACTTAACACACTGAACGACATGTAGTACCTACATATTTACAAACTATACAAACGAGCGTACGGGTCACCTGGTGACCTGAAGTGATCACCGCCGCCCACATTCTCTTGCAACACCAGAAGAAACACAGGAGCGTTGCCGGCTTTTAAGGAAGGTGTACGCGCTTTTTTGAAGGTACCCATGTTGTATCGTCCCGGAAACACCGCGCAAGGAAGCTCATTCAACAGGTTTGTAATACGTGAAAGAAAGCTCCTTAAAAACCGCGCTATGGAGGACCATACATCCAGATGGTGGGATGAATCCTAATTTGTGTCATATCGGTGGAATTCGGCGGCAGGAATCAAGTGAACCAGGTCTTCGGAACACTCCTCGTGTTAAATGCGGTAGAAGATATACAATGAAGCGACGTCTCTACGCAACGCCAAGTGTTCACAGAGCACTGGGTCCCCGACAATTCGAGCAGCTCTGATCGAGCTGATACTGGGGTGCACAAGACCAGAGATGATTGAGCAACTCTTCCTTGCACGCGGTGAAATGGTGATGAATGATCGGTGTAATATCATTGCGTGTAGTTTATTGCCAGCGCAGTGACAGAGTGACTTCACCCCAAATTAATAGATAAAATATCTAGTAATTACGTATCTGGATACGTCAGCCCAAACTTTCTGACACTTAAATTATATCTTGTATTTATCATTGCAGGTATTCGCAAGAACAAAAAGCACATCAGTATCCCTTCATACATGCAGTCACTTATAGATATAACCTACCTTATGCCGTACAGAATAAGGATCATATTGACCGATTTCTTTAACAACGCGCATAGAGGATGGTTTTGTTTTTGCTAAGAGGAATTACTTTTAGGTTATGTAATATGTTTAATGTGTAATTTTTGTATTTTCTCAAAATTGTATGGTCGTTAATTAATGTCAACAGTGGAATTTTAGGGGAATCATACAATGGTTTTGTTATAGTGTTTTAAATGTTAATTTATTTGAATAAATCTTGACACAGATATCTTTACTGTTTTATTGTTGCATTCAATGGCCATATTTTCATGACACAGGAATGGAGATGTTTTATCTTTTACGATCAGGGGACGGACGCGGTGATTTGTGATTGAATTCTTATCTCGATAAGCTAGCACAAGTCGTTTCCATGCACCTCCATATATATGTACAGACTTCATAGTATAATATGTAGATTCCCGGTAGTTTTTTTTTATGGAAAAGGAGGACAAAGGAGCGTACGGGTCACCTGGTGACCCGAAGTGATCACCGCCGCCCACATTCTCTTGCAACACCAGAGGAATCACAGGACGTTGCCGACCTTTAAGGCATGTGTGCGCGCTTTGAAGGTACCCATGTCGTATCGTCCCGGAAATATTCATATTTATGGACAATTTTGGCAATCAATTAAAAATCGAAACACATTGGTACGCTTTGGGAATCAAACCTGCGCCGGATGAGAGTTATTGTCGTGTCATTGTCACTTTTAGCTGATCATGCAGCTTAACATCATATGGGCCAATGGCTTACTGTGTCACTTAATTACATCTGTAATGCGTCTGTCAACCCTAGGTTAGTTCCTGTTTAGATGCATGTTTACTGGGATCAATTTTTTGTGGTTACTTAAGATATAACTGGACTTTCAATTTAGTGACAGCAATAACTGCACAATATGTGGTTCAGCACTATTATGCAGTATCGAATAATTCATAAATTTTGTTTTCAAATTTGATTTGTGTAATTAATCCCAGAAGTGGTTATATCACTTTAAAAATAACAAATTAATCATTTGTTGTACTACATTACACTAAGTATCAACTTTGATTCAACTCTCTCAACAATAGTTTCATCAATCAAAACTATTTACTACTGAAGAGACATGTTTTTATGTTGGGAGAGTTTCTTGCGCCGCTTCTTCTCTCTCAGAGCGCTATTGGTTTCCGAAGTGGTGGTAGTATTAGGAGGTACTTCAAAAAACATTCCAAAGGTATCAAAGCCTTTTAAAATATAGTTTAAAATATACCCACATTTTTTCAAGTACTTATACAGAGTGGTGACAACAATATGACTTTTAATTAAAACAGGATCACTACAAGTCAATCAAAATACTTAGTAATAATTAAATCGGGCGTTACATCAACAAACAAAAAACGAAGTTTTCAAACAAACTAATTCCGAAAATAATCTTAACAAAAAAGAACAGCCTTGATCATGTTTCTTCTGACCTCTACTGACCTGTAAGTACTACGGGTACGACCGGCAACGTCGCTACACGCCTTTGTAAAATTTGTAGGTGTACGAGTCGAGTATCTAGTACTTACATTTCATTCATCCAGGTAGGCTAGGCAAAGACGCCCGCGCTTCACGCCCCGCGCTGCCCCACGCGCGCGCTCGTCTGACATACAAATTCTTCCTATTGCGGAAGTGAATACGAACTATTAATTCTGTTTATGCATAAAAGATGTCAAATTGGCAACGTAGCATTTCTCTGTCTGTTAATACTATGCCGACGACCATACTAACAGAGCAGCTCGGAAATATTTTTTTGCTAATAATAATAGGAATTTTAGCTTTTTAGTAATAAGGTCTAAATTTAAGCAACAATATTGTGTTACTTCTAAGTAACCGATGTTTTCTGAGACGCACATTTTATTTTGTATGTGGTTTACGCATGTAGGTAAATCTAAATTGTTATGGTCCGTCTAGGTGAATGACCTAATAAACGAAACTTGCGAAATCGTAATGTATTTACAGCATGTGTTAAAATTATAAAAGTGAAAATAATTCACTGTGGCTATACCGTTCAATGTAATTTGATGAAAGTTGGTGTACGAACTACTGTCATGATACCCAATATGTGGTTCAAATTAAAGTCATAATGTCGTCACCACCTTGTATAAGGGTATATTTTCGTGTACATACCAAATTTTTAATACCATAAAATGAAAAGATCTAGAACTTTCTTGAAAAACTTTAATATCTGTCCGTCAACACTAACAAATACAGAACAATCATTATGGGTTGAATCTTAGATTAAGGGTTGGTCTCTGCTGCCCTCCAACTAGATAGCACACTATCTAAGAACAATAGCTGTTTTATTACGGCAACTATTAGATGCTTGTGTGTGTGGCACCTTGACACTCAATGGCACCTTTCAAATTTTGTAACATATAATTTGTGTTATTTTACATTGAAATTAATAAAATACAAAATACTGATGACATGTGATCACAATGTCTTTCTTATTTATAAATATAAGTTATAATTTTTGCCAAAGTTTAAATACGCAACTTGGCATTTTAGTTTTAATTATTAGCAAAGTTTAACAGACCATGTGGCATGTCAAAGTCACACATTGTTCGAGACTGACTCGGGTACGCCTACTTGGACTACCCTTGCGGTATCTAGTTGGAACGCAGCGAAGACCAATCCTTAGTAACAATCAGCAGCAGGTATGATTTGGTAATTCGACAGTATTCACTGTTGTTCCACATCTATCGCACATAGCAAATTCTTTATGAAATCCGTTAATGTTCTCCATCCCTTTCACGGTACACATATTTTTTTGATTGTGAGTTGTTAAATGTCTGTGTAATGTAACTTGTGATGAGAAGCACCGGCCACATGTATCACACAAATGTCTTGTATCCTTGTCTGTGTGTTGAGTTTGGATATGTCTGTACATTTCCTTGCGGTTCAATGTTGTGAAATTAGTGCATTTCTTGCATCTGAAAATTAATTTTAGTATGAATTATTTGTGATATAATAGATTTAAAAAAATAAAGGTAATTAACCCTTTGTAACTGTGGAGCAAAGAATAGGGCCGCACCTTAAATAATTTATGTCTAGATAGAGTCTATCCCTGTGAGACAGCACATAACAACAGGCCAGGTTTATTATGTTAGTGTGCATAACAGCTACGTCTTACAATACCGACATGTCAGTCACATTGTTTTAGTGTGCATGTGTTTGCTGAAAATAGAGGCTATCAGTTCCACGCAATTTTCATTCAGTCTATCCTAAGGAACAAATAATCTAAATGCCACACATGTGAGAAACATTTCCGTATATTATTAAAATAAAATGTTCAGTGGAAAAATAGGAATATGAGAAAGGTTTGTTACTATAAAGTTAAGGTAAGTACTAGTTTTGTTAGGATAGGACAAGGAAAAGAATATTATAAATATTGTTAGTTGTTTTGTTGGTTTGATCATCATCTATATATATAAAAATGAATTGCTGTTCGTTAGTCTCGCTAAAACTCGAGAACGGCTGGACCGATTTGGCTAATTTTGGTATTGAATTATTTGTGGAAGTCCAGAGAAGGTTTAAAAGGTGAATAAATAGGAAAATGCTGCTAAATTAAAATATAAAAACAACAAATTTGTTTTTCCTTTGATGTGTCCATACATAATTTCTATGAGAGAATTTATTGACGTACGGTTTGACAGTTCTGCTGTGAAACAATTTCATTACGACAGCAGGGTGCATATTTTACGAAGTAATTTTTGATGTTATGATATATTATTGACAAATTCATATAAAAACATTATTTTATTTATTATATACAGAATAATGTCTGTCGGGTCATCTAGTTTAGAATAAATTTTTGATTAACATGCACTTTTTTTTATATATGGAATGACTTGAATATTAAATGTACATATTTATATTAGGGATTCAAGTATGAAATTGTGATTATAATGAAAATTTCAAACATTTTTGGTGAGGTAAAATACACACATCAAAAAAGTCTAAGCAACATTTACTAATTTAAATTTTAGGATGGTTTTATCACATTATAACGTATTTTATTTTAAAAAAAATATTTTTAGGGACCTATGATATAAAAATAACAGCTGTTGTCTTTATAAGATCTTTTAATAACAGAAATTAACAATATTAGAATATACTGTAAAAACTAAGGTACATAAGCAACTAAATATTTTTTTTTCAAAATGAAATTTCTAATGTAAATGAATTTATTGTGAAAGAATAAGATAATTTAATACAAAGTATGGACCCCTCTGCTATTCAGAACTTGTCGGCAACAATTATTCAATGAATTAATGAGACTGTTTATGTCATCTTGCGGTATTCGCTCCCAATGGAATTGCAAATCCTTCAGCTGTTGGGTTGTTGTCACTCCGTGCAAGTCCTTCAAAACACGTCTCTGGAGCATGTCCTATGCGTGCTCGATGGGGTTGAGGTCTGGCGATTGTGCAGGCCAGGGCAATACCCGGACGTTCTCCGTTGCCAAGTATTGACTGGTTCGCCGAGCTGTATGTGAACGCGCATTGTAATTGTCATTAACGTAAAATCGGAGCCAAAGGTTTGTGCAAATGGATGGACATAAGGTCTGAGAATATCCTCAACGTAATTTTCAGCGTTCATGTTTCACGACCTCAGTTCGCCTGTTCTTCATAATACCCGCCCATACCATAACTGTTGAGCCGCTGTACGGATGAACTTCCTGAATGCACCTGAGCCTTTCAGTATTTCCGGGCCGACGGTACACTCGCACTGTTCTTGTATCAGGCCTAAACCCGAATCGCGACTCATCGGAAATATCACATTGTTCCTGGGACAGGACGAGTACGGCCTACGAGCTCGACGCCCAATTAGGTGGCAGTCGATTTCGCACAGTTTGGGGACTTACTCATCAACACCACTTGAATTTTGTAATCTCAAACTTATCTCTAAAGCGGTTAACATCGGCTGGCGTCTTGCTGTCAGTTGTATGTACCGGTCTTGCCGAGTGGTTGTACTCCTTTTACGACCTGAATGCAGTTCAGCGGGATCCCTTGTAATATTGTAGCGCTGCCAAACACGACAAATAACACTGCTATGTATGCCAAAATGCCGAGATACCTGAGACTGATTACTTCCCGCTTGCAACATCCCTACAGCTCTTTGCATTTCATTTGCCGTCAAATGACGTCGCTCCATGACGTGAAGAATATCTAACAATTCAATTTTGTCGCTAACTTTATTTAAATGGTTGGTAAAATTATAAAATCAAGACTAAATGTAGCAATAAAAACGCACTAAAATTCAAATAAAAAGTCCTTTCATTTAATTTTATGAAAAAAACAAAACATATTCGATTTTTTTTTTTACAACCAGCCAGTATGTCACCAATAACAAAAAAGTTTACATACCTATGCACTTTCAGTGAACAAACACTTTTAGACTTAAAAGAAAATTAGTTAATATAAATGGTAATATTTAAAATCTTGCATGTTGCTTAGACTTTTTTGATGTGTGTATATTGTTTTAATCAATGTATCTATATATTTCCACCATCTTATTAGAAAATCAAATATGGCTTTGTGGTAGAACTTTGTTGAAGAACATTTTTTATCATGTAAAAAATTATAGAAATCATAGAAAATTAGAGTTGGTTGTGGCCAGGTAAGCTTTGCATTGCTTGAGCTCGTTGCAGCTTGCGTTATCCTAATAATATCTTCCCTTTCTTGGCGTGTGAACTTGCAGAATGGGATGTTGCTATGTCAACTAAATGGCTGACAGGCTTGCCCTGCATGTTTCAGTATGACAACTCTCTCTGTTATCCCTACTTAAACATTTTATTGAGATAAAACCTTTAGTTGCGAAGGCAAAGGGCAACTACTATCATTATATATTTGCATTGCAGACCATATCTCATCACATTTTTCATCAATAGTACATTGGTTTTGCATTAGTAAAGATTGATGCCGGTATTCTAAGAAGCCTTGGGTGACAGTGCTACCTTACCATGAGATGACCGGTTTGTTTGTATATCCTAACAGCATTATATATTTACACACATAATACCATAACAGATGAGTTTCATTAAGACTGAATATACTGGATGTGATAAGAGATAGTGATCAGATCTTTATCAGACAGGAGTTCTAATGAGCTTATTAGTCTAAGTTATATTACAAGGACTATCAGAAGAATAACAAAATGCAATTTTTTTTTTTTTGGAATTTGTGAACTGGAAAAACTACAAAAAGTTTCGTTTCATAGTTTGGTGGTGTGTAGGGGCTAATAATGTACATATTCTATTCGTAAAATAGAAATCATAATCAAACATTAATTAAAGCTAAAAATATCTTCATTAAATACTCACTTATATAAAATATTATTTGATTTTCCATGTTGTACCTTACGGTGATTCAGTAAAGCATCAGTGCCGTTAAGAATATGCCCACAAATATCACACATCCGTTCCTCCTCCTGTAAAATGTGCTTTTTGACATGCCTGTATAACTGGAACCTTTCCGGATATGTCACTCCACATTTCTTGCATCGATACACAAAACCCATAGCTGCTATATGATCTATGTTGCAGTATTTTATATGAGATATTAAAGCCTCCTTTGTTTCAAATAGTTTACCACAAGTACATGTCATTGGTGCAGTTATATTATGTGTCAGTATGTGCTGGAGCATTTTTTGTTTTGAATCAAACAAAGTTTTACACAGTACACAAGTTCTACTTGCACTGTCACATATACTTAAGTGTTTGGACAATTCTTGTATATTATTTGTTACTGTTTGACATGCAAAACATAAGTGAGATTGTTCGGATTTATTTTTTTCAGAGTCCTTCATTAATATTTCTTTAACCACTTCTTTCTCTGAATCAAGAACATCTATGTCCATATTATCTATTGTTTTTGAGCTTTTTTTCGGGCTGAACTGATTTTTACTTATTGATGTAGTATTCGCTTCGGTTCTATCCAACATATTAACTATCACGGGTATGTCCTCCTTCCCCAAGTTATTAAGATATTCCTCGATATTTTCAGTATTATTAAGAAACTCTAGCAAAGAATCAGAATTGTATTCAGAGTCAGGCAGGGGTTGCACAAAGGTTTTTGTTTCGGCTGCCTTTTGTTTCTCTTGTAATATTGATTCTAACCAATCCTGTGAGCATCGGGCGTTTAGTTGAAAATTATAAAAACTATTTAATTGCGATACGCATGTTTCGCAAATATCTTTCGGTAAATTATCCTCTACGCTTATATTTATGTCTAGACAAGATCTAACGTGCGTGCTTACCGATGAATCGGTGAATATTGAAATGTGTTTGGATTCAATATCTAAACAAAGCCGGCAATAAGATAAAAAATCTTTGTCTATATCCATTTTATGTAGACACGTTCGATCAGCGGCTTTGTCGTATCTGCTCTGTTTAATTATTGCCTCGTCCAATGTTCAATTCTAGAGTTATTTAAGATAATAACTTGCTTATTTGTCTTAAGGTACGAAATAAAATATTAGTGTTTTAAACTCTTGTAGAACTCCTGAACACGTTAGTTGGATTTTGGAAACTGGACACGAACGATAATGAATATTACCTATGCCGTAACTTAGGATACGTAAACTTCTGAAGCAGAAAATATTTTATTCTTCTAAGTTCTTACTGTGGCTCCTGCTTGTTGCTTTAACTTGCTACTTTTGCTCGCTAAGTCGCTAACTACTTTACAAAGAGAATTTAAACACTACGTTCCCCTACTTTACTCCCCTACTTTACTACCTTAACGACCACAGAACACTCTTACAACGACTAACGACAACGAGGTTAAACCACAATAATTTTTAGATAAGAATCGAAGTCTCAAGAATGAAGAGAAAGTCAATTCACTCAATTGTCATTGTCAGTTTCACGCAAAGAGTATAATAATATATAGGGAAAAGAGATCCCTCTCTACGCATTATGATTTGTCTATTTGAAAACTAGCGCTATCTGGAGATTGGTCCCGAAAATAACTATATATAAGCTCGAAATTATAAAATTCATTATTAATGTTGTGACGCAATTAAATTACTAACTCTACTTTTTAATGTAGGTATTGCAATTTTTTACCATGTTGATATTGCGCGTAGAGTTAGTTATTTAATTTTGCCACAACATAGAACATAAGGGATAGATTTAGTAGTGTAAATATGCAAATATGGAACAAGAGAGCTACATACATGCGCTAACGCTAGTAGCCGCCATTTTATGACTAGTGGGCAGAGACACAATTATAGAAAAGTTTAAAGGTTTCAAAGCGAGTCACAGCTGACAAAGCTTTCATTTTTGGGCCAACTAACAGATGGCACTACAGTCTTCTGAAAACGTCACTTTACGGCGTCTGTCCCACCCCTGCTGCAGATTGTATCAAGGCTTACTAGCTTCCCTATATATTATTATACTCTTTGCTTACTAGTGTAAACTGTAAACATAAAACAGCTGCAAACTGCAAAGTGCGTTGAATCAATTTTACTTACTGCCTAGTTTATTGCTTAATTATTATTTAACTAGTTATTATTAATTAGTGTTACATCTTATGGCGTGCTAAAATGTATATTACATACGAATTTATATTAATAATTTCAAATTAATTTTAATAAGATGCATTTTGCACTGGAGTTCAAAAGTTAAAAACAAAGTAATAAAAATTTAGTAGGTTTTTTATTTAAATTTATGCTGAAAATTTCGTATAAATAAAAACACGTTTGAATACAAATAATTAAATTTGTTCTATAATATTACGGTGCAGTAGTTAAGTGATACCATGGCATCTAAAGCAGATGACGTAGGTTTGGAGTCTGAAGAATCGCTCCTATATTCCGCAAGGCATGGAGAAACAGACGTTGTAATAGCACTTCTGAAAGCAAAGAAGGAAGGACGATTAACATTAAATATTAATTGCAAAGGTACATCATTATGTCTCGCTTTTTTATAATATATTTTATTTATTTTGCGCTTGTGGTAATATTTTGACCAGGTCCTTACAGAGCGTAAAATAATTGGATAATTCATGATCACTAGGAAGCCAATTTCTTAAATTATTCACTCCATTGATGCTTGGGTTTTGGTGTATAATAGTTAAGCAGAAAATTAAAGTGTTTTGATTTTTGTAGGTAGAAGTAAAAGTAACTTGGGATGGACCCCACTCATATTGGCAACATATTTTGGACATAAGGGTGTAGTTGAAGCCCTTTTGGAAGCTGGAGTGGATGTGGATGAGGTTAATGAGAATGGTGACTCAGCCTTACATAAGGCTTCATTTATTGGAAATGAGGTTTGTTATGTTAAAATTTTATAATACTGTGATCTTGCATGGTGGTGGATATTCAGTTATAACCCGTTATATTATTGCCACTGACTGGTACTGGGAAGTTTGCACTCAGGGGTGAGACCAGTACTTGTATATGTAGACAAATTTACATATATCATTGTTATCTCGCCTTACTGAACCAAAAAAACTTTTTAGAGGCCAGTTTTGCCTTCTCTTCCAAGTTACCACAGGTCTGAATGTTGCTTGATGCATTAATTCTGAGTATGATTCCAAGTATGATCTTGAATCGTAGGTATTTTTAGCCGTTAATACACAAACTTGTGTCTTCTTATGGTTAAACTGGACTAAATTTGTGTGCCCATTCTAAAAGTGCATAGCTTAGTCTCAATTTCAGATACAAGTTTTTTTGTGTTCTTATTGAGCAAATCTCAATCGCATGACCGAGAGATATTGGCATGGCTGGTGCATGAAACATACCTAACTGTTGTCTGCATAACAATGATTACCACTTATTTGCAGTAAGTAGATCATTGATATGCAGAAAAAATAGTGTACGGCATAGCATGCACCATTGCGGAATACCAGCATTTATGGGTTCTAAATCAGAGCATGTACCATCAATAACAACCTTGATGGTCCCATCAGCCAAAAAGCTTGTGACCCATTTGGGTAACCTCTTAGGAAACGGATAGAACTTCTTTTTCTTCGTCACAATACTACATTTCTAATAGTATTAAACATTTTATTTATACTTACTTTATATATAAACTAATCTAATAGTAAAATCCATTTCATGGCTCTGATAAAAAAAAATTATTAAGCAAAATATTGTATTTTGGTTAGACTCCTTATTTGTATCCAATTTGTGTTATTTATAGAAGACATAAGCTTATAATGCCAACTACTCGACTAAGTCGAGTTAGCAAGTCTTTTGTGGGGCGATGTATATGCTTTTACAACAGGATCCCAGAAAATGTTCAAAGCAAAAGTATTACGTTATTCAAATGAATTGGTAAAAAACGTTTGTGTGGTAAAGGTTACTATAACATAAATGACTTTCTTAATGATACCACTGGTTGGGAATGAAGCGACCGCCCTCAGGCTATTAAATAATAAGTTTAATTGTACAATGTTACTTTTTAAATGTTACTTTAATTGTAAATCATATTTTTGATGAAAAAAAAAAGCCCGCTGAATTTGTTGCGCCTATTCTTCTCAGGCCTGAGGCATTCATTTTGGAATCGGTGGTAGTTTCTTGACTTTCAATAATATTTTGAATGAAAATATTTGAATTTTGAATTTAAATTTTGTATTTTGTGCATGGTTGGCCAGTTAATAAATAATTCGTTATTTCTGTGACGTGCTTTATCGCTGATAGTTTTGAACTGTCTTGATAATAACTGCCGTTGGTTGTTGGGTAAGGGCTGTCCCCATACCCACTCTGTGGATGGCAATAACTGCATTTCTGTTTTATTTAACATCCCATTCTATTATTGATTTTCAGTTCAAAGTATTCTGAAATATTCACTCATGACTTGTGCTCAACCCTGAAACCCAAGATGTATAATAGTTGGTCAAACATTTGACAAGTTTCTAAAACTTCAAAAGGAAAATTTTATGGAGAACTCCAACCAGAAATTCCTCAAAAGCCTTGGTTCTCAAAATGTAGGATACATAATAAATCAATAATCTCAACTATATGCCGCTTATGTTTAAACCACACTTGCACTCCAGTTTTTCTAGCTAAACTTAGAATAAGGGATCATTCCCTATGCAATTGTGGCCTTGATGAGGGAAACATGGATTATTTGTTCTTCAGTTGTCCCATAATGCAATCTTCTCTGTACAATTATATACCCGCTGAAGTCCCCCGTCCAACCTCCATTAAATGTCTCCTCTCCCTAGTTTACACTTATTTTGTAAATATTTTGTGTAAATATATTAAAATAAATAAGATTAAGTTGTAAATATCATTAAGTACTTATATTAATTAATAATTTAAGTATTTCTATTTGTGTATGTCCTTTATAGTCTTAGAAGCATGTATATTATTTGTTTCAGATATTATAAGAAAATTAAACTTTATGTAATCTTAACACCAATTATTACCGTTAAACTTAGAAGACACATACTCAAAGCTTGGTAGTCTAACGTGATTCTGGCAAATCTGTGGTGGGTCTTCCACAGAAGCCACAGTAGGAAGAATAGAATAGAATAGCTATACTCATAAAACATGAAGGAACAATGTTTTAACAAACATAACATTGTAGATAAATCCCATTAAGACAATAGCATTATAATAATAATAATATTGACACACTTTTTACACAAATTATCTTGCCCCAAGTTAAGCATATATAGTCTGTGTTATGGGTTACAAGACAATGAAATATTTAATACAATATACTTACTTAAACATACATATATTCATATAAACATACATAAATACATATAAACATCCATGACTTGGAAACAAACATCCAAATTCGTCATATAAATGCTTGCACCTACCAGGATTCGAACCCGGGACCTCTAGCTTAGTAGGTAGGATCGCTAACCACTCGGCTATAAGGTCGTCCAACCATTTACTTTAAAAAAAATATATATATTGAAAATAATTGCGTTTAGCATTGCATTATTGTGATACTAACCTGGAAAAAATATGTGAAATGGCAGAAAACTATTGAAATCTCTAACATAATAAACACGAACCTAATTTGAATACTTTTATGTTGTACTATCAATATATTTTATGGCCAGACTAGTTATATGAATGTTGGGTAACTTTATTACTTACAGGACTTGGTGATGCTTCTCTTAAATCATTATGCAGATGTAAATATTATGAATGGGGAAGGTAAAACTCCGTGTGATGTGGCCAAGTCAGCAGATGTCCAGAGATTGTTAGAGGCAGCCGAAAAATCGCTTCGCCATGAGAGAGAAAGGAAATTGTTGAATGCTGCTAAAGAGGGGCATATTGAAGAAGTTCAGGAGTTGGTATGTTTTTTTTGAGAAATAATGACAAGATAAGCAAGATGTTCACAGATACACCTGCCGCTTACAGTGCAGTGGTGCTTAGGATTCTTGATTGAACCCACTATTCTGAGTGGTATCACTGTGTTTGTACTTTGAGACTATTATATAGTGTTTGTACTTTGAGATTTAAGATGTTAAGTCCTATAGCGAGCATCAAACCAAAATACAACAATGCTTGAACATTGCATTTGTTGATTTGTCATCACCGCTGAAAAAGATGCCGCTGTAGAAACCCAGCTAGCTAGCATCCGGTTCAAAAAAGCCTTCCACTGGTAAAATACATGTAAGTCAAAATGGAAAACATTAGAACTGATTCTCATTTACTTTTAATCCACCAAAAATAATGAACGGATTTTAATGGGGATTATATCATGGAGTGCAGTTTGGTCCAACTTGAGAGATAGGATAGTTTTTATTTCGATTTGGGACAAATAATTATTTTTATTTCCAATATTTGTTTTGTATGGACATATTTTCTATGAGAGAATAAAGTGACGCACTGTTTGACAGTTCCGCTGTGAAACAATTTCATTATAAGAAGAGGGAGCATTTCTTACGAAATAATTCTTGATGTTTTGCAATATTATTGGCAAATTCCTATGAAACAGTATTTTTTTTATTATTTACAGAACAATGTCTGTCGGGTCAGCTAGTTGATATAGTTTTTAAATGCAATATGAGTGAAACTGAAACATCAGATGACCATCCTGCTCATCTTATCCCTTATTGTCATAAAAACTACTTGTTGGTTTAATTAAAAAAAACCTATGAAACACTATTGGTGTTATTTTTTGTTAAAAGTGATTGTTTTTGTTTTAACTTTCATTATTTATGTCAGTGTTTCATTGTCAGTCCAGTCCCAATATATTCATAGATGACTTTAATCCATTAATTTTTTTTTATTTAGTAGTTGATACTCGCCTTATTATTTTACTATGTATTTCAGCATGCAACATATTCACGTATAATTTCAGGCACTGAGGCATATTAGGTACAGAATAAAGAGAAGTAGTCGGAATATCTACTTTAGATGCCTGTTAATAAGATCAATTTTAAAATGCGCTCAGTTTGCAGTTACGAGTGAAAGCGCTCTAACAGTATACATCACTGACCTCTACTATATACCACTGGACTGGCGGCTGTCAAAGTGCTTTTGTGCCTGTTTGATATTGGACATTTTGGCGCTGTTGGCCATGTAGCGAGAGTCTGCGATACTAAAACTAGCGATGACAAGCTCAGCAAACACCGATAGATTGTGGGAAACTATTTACAAAAAACTGTGTACTTTATTACGTTGATTCTTGAAGAATAATAACACGGAAAACGAACGAAATTAATTCAAAATGCAAAAATACTTCAGAGTATTGTACGTGCTTTCGCAGTCATTTGTATTATATATCAAAATTAGTTCCCTGGACGCTCGCGAGTGGCGCTTCATATAATAATAATATTGACACACTTTTTACACAAATTATCTTGCCCCAAGTTAAGCATATATAGCCTGTGTTATGGGTTACAAGACAATGATATATTTAATACAATATACTTACTTAAACATACATAAATTCATATAAACATACATAAATACATTTAAACATCCATGACTCGGAAACAAACATCCATATTCATCATATAAATGCTTGCACCTACCGGGATTCGAATCGGGACCTCTAGCTTAGTAGGTAGGATCGCTAACCACTCGGCTATACAGGTCATCAAATGAGCACAAAAAATTTGCTGTCAAAGATATGGAACAGCCTGTCCAGTGGTACTTATACAAGTCTATTCTATTCTTTTCTTCCTTCTCCGTAGCCGCGCCGTGATATTAACAAGTGTAGCACTTTTAAGCTAGTGTGTGTGTAGTTACGGGGGATACCAGATGACACAAATTTTCCACACTCCAATTTTTTAATTTCTGATAGTCAGATTCCTAACATAGAAATAAATATCGCAGGCATAGTATGAGTAAATAAATAAATTACATAAAAAAAAATGGGGGTTTAATTCCTGGACCCATGTCTTGTTTGCAGTATCTTTGTTTTAAGTTAAAACAATTTAACTGATATAAAAATGTACTAACATTTCATAGTGATTTGGTTGCTAGGTAAGTGATGGAAATTCTGGCAGAGTACTGGGTCTCCGACAATTCGAGTGGCTCTGCGTTGCACGCGATTTAATGTTTAGAACTGATTCTGGGATGCACCAGATCAAAGATGAGAATGATACTCGTATTGAAGTAGCGTTCCACAATATAAAAAAAAATTGGTATAGAAAGATATTAGATATCTATATTATTATAAACGATATATAGAGATATCTACTTAGAACACCATTAAATGTATTACCCATTTTTTCGGTTGAAGTCCCCGTTTATTTTCCGGTCACACTGGATGTTACTATCCGCGTAGCGGAGGTCTTGTGTCGCAAACATCGAATCATTTTGTATTATGAAAAGAACAAAAATTGTGTGTTATATACTATTTTACATGTGTAAGGTAATTCGTTGACACTTTTATTGTACCGTAGCATTGATTTTACACAATTTCTTAAAACACGGCAACATTTTAAAAATATTTTAATGCGACTTAAACTGATCGGATGGCGGGTGATCAGCTTATATAAGTGTGTGCGTGGGCCTATGTATTTACACGTTAACTGGCTTGTTTTGATGCTTCACTGTTATGCAGGTGCCACGGAGTACTTATTTTTTTACTCGTCCGTGCTCTTCATGTTATAAAAAGTCACCAAATGTTCTTTTTACTTCCAGCTGAGCAGCCCAAGTCCACCGAACATAAACTGTGTCGACGGCCAGGGCAACACTTGCCTGCACTGTGTCGCATACCGTGGCCATGCCCGCCTCGCCGTATTACTGCTGCAAAACGGCATTGATACCATGCTGAGGAATAATAGTGGTAGGTACTTTTTGGCATAAAAATGCATTTATTCCCTCAAAATTGATTCCTTTAGAATTCTTTTTGATGTCATTTCTAACATACTAGACACTAATACCGCTTCGGAAACAAATGGCGCTCTGAGAGAGAAGAAGCGGCGCAATAAACTCTCGATTGAGCTGCAGTAATATTAAGGGATAAAGTAGAAATTTTGGAGTGAAAACTTCTTTAGCGGCGTTGAGCACTTGGGATGGGTATAAAATGTATAAACTCGCGTCAGGGGGTCTACTCTCTTTCTCCGAAACGAAACTTCGTAAACGAACGAAACTTAAACGCAGTTTCGATAGTGACCCTGAACGATTGAAATGAATGTTATTTGTATCCGGCTAATTTGAAGAGTGCTATTTCATGCCAACGATGGGTAGTAACTAAAGACAACCAAACATATTTTTTGTTCGAATTCTTTAAAAAGCTCTTAAATTTAAGGATTTTTTGTAAAATTCTTTTAAATCTTTATTTTTAAAACTGAATACAAAATTAAAATCATTCAATGTTGTTTATTTGAGTTAAAAATAGCGCGTAGGAGGCCGCAGTTCTCCCTGTTACCTGTAGCACTTTGAATTAAGCAGTGATCGGACGCGTTTAATATCGGAGCTCTCTAGCGAGGGAAATAACAATACTTAATAAAAACGTGCTTTTCAGCGCGACAATGTCTCAGTAATTATAAGTAAGTTACGATAAATAATTGTATGATAGTAGTTTTAAAATATAAATGATATTCTATTCTAAGGTTAAGGCCACGGGCAGTAATGAATAAATCAAAACTACTGGATCGATTATAATCATTTTTTCAGTGAATGACATAGGCTATTATATATTTTATACCCGTGCGAAGCCGGAGCGGGCCGATAGTTTTGAATTGATCGAAGTAATTTTGTAGGTCGACTTGCTATCGACCTGGCCAAAGATAACGAGATGCGCGAGGTCCTTAGCGTTCGGCCCGTGCAGAAGCTGCAACGCACGGCCGCCAGGTTCGAGGGTCCGCTGCTCAAGAGGTCCAGATTCCTCGGCTGGAGACCTGTGTGGGTATGTCTCTACTGCCTAATTCAATAAAGATGTACCGTCATATTCATAACAACGCAATCCGCACAGTAAAACTATTTTATCTACACCCATGCTTTAAATCCTCTATTAAAGATTCTGAAACAGTTAGCTTATTACCAACATTAAAACACCCAATGTCGTCCAAACGAGTGTTGTAATGTTGTACTGAATTTCATAACAACACTGCTTGTTTTTTTTTCGATCCCTTCATGTACAAAGAGTTTCAACAAACAGCCACATTCTTATTGCTCGATGCGGGGTATCTGTATGAATTGCAATAAACGAACATTTTCGTTTACGCGCGTTTCACACTACAAGAACATGGCGCGCCGTAAAAAAAAAGTTGGTTATTCTAAACCCCGCCGTTTTTCTTGAAAAAATGAGCGATTCAAGTTTTGACAGCACACCGCCGAATATTTTAAACGCTGCAAAATAACATAATATTCAAGTGAATTTTAATAATTGCACTTTACAAAATGTAAAATACTACTTAAATAAATAATTCTTTCATTAATACTTAGTTTATTTGTACATAATCAGTAAGGGTTGATATTAGGTTACTACTAGGGCTGGCTGTTTTAATGTGTGTGTAACCCAAATTCAAAATTGTTATGAATAAGACGATTTATACACCAATTAAAGACAGATATGTGTGAAAAGTATATTTTTATGAGCAAAGTCACAAGATATGGTAAATGGTGGTACCTGCCCCTTTCAATGCAGTGTCGCGAGGAACCCAAACTTCTAAGCGGCATCGAAATTTTGCTTGTCACTTTGAGACATAAAATGTTAAGTTTACGTAAGTAATTTCACTAGCTACGGCGTCCTTCAAACCATGCACATTACATATTGTTTGACGGCAGGAAAAGGCGCCGCTGTGGTACCGACTTAGCCAGAATCTTGCGCAACGAATCCTATTCGCTGTGTACTGTGTATTGACGTCAGAAAAAGCACTGCTGTGGTACGGACTTAGCCAGAATCCTGCGCTACGAATCCTATTCGCTGTACACTGTGTATTGACGGCAGAAAAAGGCGTCGCTGT
>CATIXQ010000041.1:2931366-2944205 GCA_949711755.1 Leptidea juvernica | reverse complement strand
AAAGAATTCTATTCGCTGTACACTGTGTATTGACGGCAGAAAAAGGCTCTGCTGTGGTACCGACCTAGCATGAATCCTGCGCAAAGAATCCTATTAGTTGTACCATGTGTATTGACGGCAGAAAAAGGCGTCGCTGTGGTACCGGCCTAGCCAGAAGCCTGCGCAAAGAATCCTATTCGCTGTACACTTTGTATTGATGGCAGAAAAAGCGCTGCTGTGGTACCGACCTAGCCAGAATCCTGCGCAATGAATCCTATTAGTTGTACTATGTGTATTTACAGCAGAAAAAGGCGCTGATGTACTGACCTAGCCAGAATTCTACGCAAAGAATTCTATTCGCTGTACACTGTGTATTGACGGTAGAAAAAGGCGCTGCTGTGGTACCGACCTAGCATGAATCCTGCGCAAAGAATCCTATTAGTTGTACCATGTGTATTGATGGCAGAAAAAGGCGTCGCTGTGGTACTGACTTAGCCAGAATCCTGCGCAAAGAATCCTATTCGTTGTTCACTGTGTATTGACGGCAGAAAAAGGCGCTGATGTGGTACCGACCTAGCCAGAACCCTGCGCAAGAATCCTATTAGTTGTACACTGTGTATTTCTTTATGTTGAAATATTTGTCAGTTTTATATAATTTAAGACCAGCCAAATTTGGTCTCATTTTAAGAAATTTGAACATACTACACGCATTATTATAATAATAATCACTTTAAATTAGATTGTTTCAGCGTCTTTAGAAACCTTAAAATATTAAAATTTGGATCGGAATAACCTTTAGTATGCTTCGGTTTATTTATTGTTTCTCCATTTTTAAAATATCGGTCGGATCTGTGAAGTAGGTGACAAAAAAGCTCGCGCGTGAGTCCCTACTTAATGCCCTACTCTGTAGAGGCCGAAGCACGTGCTTACTATTTCGATATCTACACGGATAGTGCGACAGGCCTGGTAGAAGTAATCAATCAAAAGTACTGTTCGAATACCTACTGACGTCATGCAGCAGTATAAAATAGCATGGTACCTGTCGTGGCTATTCCATGGCATGAGCTATATGTGTGTGGTGTGTGATCGCAGGCGGTGGTGCAACGAGGCGTTTTGCTCTACTATGGTAGCCGGGCCGAAGCAGCCCGCGAGGGTGGTCGCTGGCGAGACCGAAAGTACCTGGACGGTGCGAGGCTGGTAGCGCCAGACACCGAACCCGCACTCCTCGTGGTGCACTTCAGTGATGGAGAGACCAGCCGGCTGGCAGTGCCGCAGGGGGACGCCGTGAAGGCGTGTAGGCAGGTGATGTTACAATAGCTTTAATATTATGAAAATAAGGGACGAGACGAGCAGGACGTTCAGCTTATGGTAATTGATACGCCCTGCCCATAACAATGCAGTGCGAACTCCACCTTCGCATTACATGCCACAAGTTAGGATATCATCCCCACCATCTGGATGTGTGGCGGTCCTCCACAGTGCGGTTTTCAGCGAGCTTTCTTCACGTACGAACGATCTTTTTTTTATATATGAGGGGGGCAAACGGGCAAGAGGCTCACGGGATGGGGAGAGATGAGGCAACCGCCCATCGACATCCGCAACAACAGGTGTGTCAAGAAATGCGTTGCCGGCCTTTAAGGTGTTTTTTCTTGAAGGTCCCTAAGTCGTATCTGTTCGGGAAGACCGCTGCCGGTAGTTGATTAAATTGATAAATTGTTGAAAAACGCGCGGTTGTGGAATGCCAGACGTCTACGTGATGTGGATGGTACTTTGCACGTAATGTCCGATGGTGGAATTCGGCCGCTGGAATCAACCCGAACAGCTCCTCTGAGCACTCCCCGTGATAAATGCGGTAGAAGATGAATCTCTACGCAATGCTAGAGAATCAAGCCGATCGGAGATGACTTGATCGTCGATGGTTCGAGCCGCTCTTCGTTGTATGCGGTCAAATGGAAGAAGCTGGTACTGGGGAGCACCCGCCCAGAGGTGAGAACAGTACTCCATGTGAGGCCGAATTTGCGCCTTATAAAGTTGCAGGCGGTGGCTTTTAGTGAAGTACTGTCTCGCCTTACTGAGTACACCAAGCTTTTTAGAGGCCAGTTTGGCCTTCTCTTCCAAGTGACCACGGAACTGAACGTCGCTCGATATATCGACGCCAAGTATGCCAATACAGGCTGTGGCAGTTAGAGGAGTGATCGAGGGGATACGACAAAGGGAGACTTTTTAGTGGTGAACGCACAAACTTGTGTCTTCTTGGGGTTGAATTGGACTAAATTTTGTCGGCCCCATTCCGAGACTTTGCAAAGCATAGTCTCGATTTCAGACACAAGTTTGTTCCGGTTATCGTCGACGCTATCCCGGGACATGTTGGCACGGCCGGTGTAGGAAGCATACCCCGTGCTGTCGTCTGCATAGCAATGAATATTGCTGATTTGCAGCATATCATTGATATGCAGAAGAAACAGCGTAGGGGATAGCACGCAGCCTTGCTTGGGACACCAGCGTTTATGGGTTTTAAGTCGGAGCATGCACCTTTGATAACAACCTTGATGCTCCGATCATCCAAAAAGCTAGTGACCCATTTGCACAACTTCTCGGGAAGCCCATAGGATGGCAGGTTTGCTATAAGCGCTTTATGCCACACCCTGTCAAAGGCCTTCGTTATGTCCAAACTCACCGCCAACGCCTCTCCCTTCGACTCAACCGCTTGCGCCCATTTATGGGAAACCGTACTGGCAGTCGCTGGCGGTTGATGATCGACTCCATTACTTTGGAGAAAATGGAGGTAATGGCAATGGGGCGGTAGTTGGATGGATCTGAGCGTACACCTTTCTTAGGGATCATGTGCCCTAAAGCCGCCTTGCATAATTTCGGGACTACGCCTGATGAGTAGGAGAGCCGGAAAAGACGGGTAAGGACCGGCGCCAGTTCCGGAGCACATGTCCGCAGCACTATCGGGGGAATGCCATCGGGCCCGCTCGATTTGTGAATGTCCAAGGTGAGAAGCGCCTTAAGCACGGCACCATGCCGGATTTTTACCTCTGGCATATATGAATTGCACCGCGGAATATGCGGTGGTGGTGCACCTTGGTCATCCAGAGTCGAGTTGGACGCGAAGAGGGAGCCCAGGAGATCAGCTTTCTCTTTCGCGTCATGGGCCAGCGAGTCATCATCCCTGTGCAGTGGCGGAATGGCTGGCTGGCAGAAGTTTCCTTGGACAGCCTTGGCTAGCGACCAGAACGCACGAGTTCCCGAGGGAAGGCGTGCAAGTCTCTCGCCAATTGTGCCAATGTGCTTCGACTTCGCATCAGCAATAACTCTTTTGAAGGACCTGGAGGCATGATTGAAGTGTTTTTTAAGTTCGCTGGAATTCACATCCTTAGATACCACCGCAATGACCCAAGCCTGATAGCACTCCTGCTTTCGGCGAGAGGCCATTTTGCAGGAGCGGTCAAACCATGGTTGGGACCTGCCACCGATAGGCACAGAGGAGGATGGAATGAAGAGTTCCATACCTTGCAGTACCATATCAGCAACAGCGTCAGCAGCAGCATCTGGATCTCCCAGCGAAAAACAGATCTACCTCCACGGGTAGGATGCAAAAAAGCACCGCATCTCGTCCCACTCTGCTGACCTATAGTGCCACACGCGGCGACAGCCTAAGAAGCGGGGCCGTGTTAGGCGCGTGATCGGCATGGTGCTCCGGATCAGGCAGTGGTCCGACGATCCCAGAAAAGGGTCAACGGAAACTAGGTAGCCGTCCGGATGTGAGGTCAACAGAAGGTCCAACAGTGAAGGTGTATGATCTTGCACATCTGGGATTCGCGTTGGCGCAATAACCAGTTGCGTCAGACCATATGCTAAGGCGAAGTCGTGAACAGATCTCCCTTCGGGACGATATGACATGGGACCTTCAAAAAAAGCGCGTAAACCTTCCTTAAACGCCGGCAACGCTCCTGTGATTGCTCTGGTGTTGCAAGAGAATGTGGGCGGCGGTGATCACTTAACACCCGGTAACCTGTACGCTCGTTTGTCCTCCTTTTATATATATATAAAAAGTGCGACTCAGGATTCTTGAAAGACCCAAAAATTCTGAGTGGCACTACAACTGCGCTTTTCACCTTGAGACGTGTTACCTTTAGATGTTAAGTCTCATTTGCCCAGTAATTTCACTAGCTAAGGCGCTTTACGGAACGAAACACAGTAATGCTAACGCATTACTGCTTCACGGCACAGATAAGCGCCGTTGTGGTACCCATAATCTAGCCGGCTGTTTTGTAATTGAAAATGAAAAACTCATGTTATAGTTAGGTCACTGTTTAACAAAACACATGTCTAAGCCATGTTTAAATTATTTTTTGTAATGCCACCTACAATGTTCAGAGATCGTAGATACGTAGAGATATATGCAGGTATAAATAATAATGTTGTTAAACATAAAATATTATTAATTTCAGTCATGGATAACAGCACTGAAAGAGCACATAGCATACTCTGGACACTATCTGTGGGCTGGAGTGCCTGACTCTGCAAAGGAGGCCACCGAAGAACTGGAAGATGAATGCAAACCTTTAGGTAAAGTATCTTCTTTAGGTATTTACCAGTGGGAGGCTCCTTTTCACCGGACGCCGGCTAGATTATGGGTACACAACCTGAGAGTTGAACAAAGACATAGCAAGATTTGAACTTTACGTCACACAAACGGTTGGCTCTGTGGAAGTGCGTTCGCAAGAAATGCGATAGGTCGCGGGTTCGAGCCCCGCATCGTTCATAAATTATGTTTTTGAAGTAAACATCGTAAATGTCCGCTGGGCTCTTTTGCACAGAAAGCCGGCTAGATGATGGATACCACAACGGCGCCAATTTCTGCCGTGAAGCAGTAATGTGTAAATATTACTGTGTTTCGGTCTGAAGGGCGCCGTAGCTAGTGAAATTAGACTTAATTATATATATTAATTGTAGTGCCGCTCAGAATTGCACTGGCACTGCATTGTAATGGCGTATCAATTACCATCAGCTGAACGTCGTCCGGCTCGTCTCGTCCCTTATTTTCATAAAAAAAAACTCAACAGGATCAATGCAGGACGCGCTAACAGCGGCTAACAATAGTCTCGCGTTATTCGAGACATATCTACGAGAGAGCGCGGCCATACTCACAGCGCTGGATAGCTCCGTGCACTTGGGGAGCTCTTTGCACCACTCGGCGTATATGGTACGTACTGTTATTATAAAATGGCGTCGCTAATCATTCACCCGTTTTCTATGTATACCACTGACCTGTATAAATACCACTGGACAGGCTGTTCCATGTGTTTGACAGGAAATTTTATGTGCCTATTTGGTTCCTTCGCACAGGTAGCAGGCTAGATTATGGGTACCACCATGGCGTCTATTTGTGTGTGTAAACATTACTGTGTTTCGGTCTGAATGGCGCCGTAGCTAGTGAAATTACTGGGCAAATGAGACTTAACATCTTATGTCTCAAGGTGACGAGCGCAATTGTAGTGTCGCTCATAATTTTTGGGTTTTTCATGAATCCTGAACGGCACTGCATTGTAATGGGTAGGGTGTATAAATTACAATTACCTGAACATCCTGCTCGTCTCCTCCCTTATTTTCATAAAAAAAGCGCCACTCGCGAGCGTCCAGAGAACTAATTTTGACGTATAATACAAAAGGCTGCGAGAGAAACGCACAATACTCCGAAGTATTTTTGCATTTTGAATCAATTTCGGTCGTTTTCCGTGTTATTTATGCTTCAGCAATCAACGTAATAAAGTACACAATCTTTTTTGTAAATAGTTTTCCTATTGATGTTTGTTTAGCTGCGGTTGCCATCACTAGTTTTAGTACCGCAGACTCTCGCTATGGCCAACAGCGCCAAAATGGCGAATATCAAACAGGCACAAAACCACTTTGACAGCCGCCAGTCCAGTGGTATATAGTAGTAGTAGTACCTTCTACTGCAAACAACAAAAACCAGTAAGTAAGTAAGTACTAAATTATGACACAATATATACTTTATTAAATCATTATTTTTGTAATAGTTAACTCTATTTTTTTTCCTCCTCTTTTGCGCGAATAATATCTAAACAGTATAAAATATGTACGTTTTAGGTATGTATATGTATGTGTAAGTATGTATTTTTTTTACGCAAAAGAAGGATTACACATTCTCTTGCAACACCATAGGAATCACAGGAGCGTTGCCGGTCTTTAAGGAAGGTGTGCGCGCTTTCTTGAAGGTACCCATGTCTATCTTACCGGATACACGGCACACGCATGACATCTAGAATATGTTAAGTTATTGCCATTTTTCTAGTTATAAATAAGATCTCCAACACCTGGTTACCTGGAAGAGATCGAAAGAGAATTGCAATTCACGCGACCCAACATAAGGTGATAATAATGACTTATCGGATATATTGGGACAGCTTCAGATTATTGACAGCTAATTACTGACAGTAGAAGGTAGTAATTTATCTCTATCTGTAGATAGTATATTGGGAACGGCCGTTAGGGACCGTCAAGAAAAGAGCATACTCCCACCTTAAAGGCTGGCAACGTAACTTTTGACACTTGTTGTTGCGGATGTCCATGGGCGGTTGCCTCTTGCCCGTTTGCCCCCTCTTAAATCAGATAAAAAAACAAGATTCATATGAGTATGCATATTCACTGAGGATGTTTTTCGTTGACAGCGATTCCAACATGCGAGCGGGTCGGGTCAAAACGCCCTGCAGTCGTTGCGACACTGCGCGGCGCTCGTCGCACAGACGCGCGACAGAGACGCGGCCGCACTTGCCGTACAGGTGAGGTGTATATAAATTCATAAATAGATAATTTTGCATAGAAGGAGAGAAAGAAAGAAAGAAAAATCATTTATTCACTTAGTTCAAATGACACTTAAATGAATGTCAAAGATTTTACCACGTTAAGCTGAAATGAGAAGTGGTAAAAAACTCATTACTACCATTCACTTTTTTTTATATTTTCCGCATTAAAAAAGCAAAAGAAGTGATTAATAATAAAAAAAGTCTCAAACGAGTGCAGTAGATACACTAAACGTATAAGTATTATACTAGCAATTATATATTTTAACTTATAAATTGGTATAGTAATTGTCAATAGAAAATAAAAATTTATCTACACCTATGCTTTAAATCCTCCTTTAAAGATTCTGAAACCGTTAGCTTATTGCCAACATTAAAGCACCCAATGTCCTAATAACCAACACATCATTCGAACGAGTGTTGTAATGAAATTCAGTACAACATTACAACACTCGTATGGATGATGTTATGGTTACTACGACTGGATTTTTTAATGTTACCAGTAAGCTAACTGTTTCAGAATCTTTTATAGAGGATTCATATTATGGATGTAGATAAAGTCTTGTATGCAACTGTTGATAATTAGGTATTCAAACACTCATGTGATGCAATAATAGTGTGATAAACCCATTCGTGTTTTAATACCACTTATTACACAACAGTTGCATAAATAACTATTATGTAACTGTTTGGATTTATCTCACGAGGCGAAGCCGAGTTTGATAATAGTATCACATGACTGTTATAATACCTAATTATCAACAGTTGCATACAAGACTTTATCTACACCCAGAATATGAATCCTCTAAAAGATTCTGGAACAGTTAGCTTACTGCTAACATTAAAACACCAGTCCTAGTAGTAACCTAATATCATTCGTTACTGATTATATACAAATAAAATAAGTATTAATGAAACAATTATTTATTTTAGTAGTAATTTACATTTTGTATAGTGCAATAATTAAAATTCACTCGAATATAATGTTCTTTTGCAGCGTTTAAAATGAATCGCTCATTTTTTGTAAACAAAACAATAAAAATATCGAAGAAAAATGGCGGGGATTCGAATAACCTACTTTTTTTTTACGGCGCGCGACGTTCTGGGAGTGTGGAGAGAGAGAGAGTAAACGAAAATGTTCTTTTTTTGAAATTCATACAGATACCACGCATCGAGCAATAAGAATGTGGCTGTATGTTGAAACTCTTTGCGCATGAAGGGATAAAAAAACATAGGAGTGTTGTTATGAAATTCAGTACAACATTACAACACTCTTTTGGGTGATGTAATGGTTATTAGAACATTGGGTGTTTTAATGTTGACAATAAGCTAACTGTTTCAGAATCTTTAATAGAGGATTTAAAGCATGGGTGTAGATAAATACCTAATATAATGTTGAACTGCAGGTAGAACGTAACCGCGTCCTAGAGGAGGCAATAGCAGCGCTCGCACGCACGCACCACGCGCTCGAGATGTCCGTCGCCGAAGAACTTACCAAGGTAACAATAATTACCTTGCATCTTTCATCCCTTTGATATTTCCACTCGTAAAATCTACACTTGATTCAAAGTATGCTGCAAAAAATGCATCTTTTTCCGGTAGATTGTGCTTTGACAAAACCTGTTTCAGTCATCGTCCTAGATAGGCCTAATTCACAGTTTTAGCTATTTTTCTCACAAACAACAATGAACACAATATGAATATCGGCACCGATAAATCCAATGTTGGGTCATTTGACGTCACATTTTGTTTCGACCAATGGTAAAGCGTTTTGTAAGTTTAATTTATTTCCCTTATTTTTCACTATTTATTAAATATTTTATGGGTTGAAATTACAACTAAACAAAAAAATACATTTAAATTACAATATGACGATAATAAAGATTCGAAAAACAAATGTATTAGGCTTTAAATTTCATGCATATACCCTATTGTGGATAAAACCTTTAGACATGAGTTCCATAAGGCATTAGAATTGGTCAAGTAATGAAAATCCGTTATACCTCCATGCGTCTTCTATCCTATTATACGACTGTGTGTCTATGTGAAAGTATGGATATTTAAACAGAATTCTTATTGAAATTGATATATGAATATTTCAAGCAACAAGAGAATCATTGTAAGAAAAATAATATATAAAAAAAATTAAGTGAAATATTAAACGTATTGTATTATTATAATACGAATTACATTTAGATGAATGAATTCAGGAATATGTCAGAGCTGACTGTTTCATTGTTTTTCGTTTAGTTATTTCGAAAATTAGATATAACTTTAAACCTGAAACTAAACTGATACTGTCTTACTAATAACGCAATGTAAAGTTACTCCCATGTTTAAAATTAATTCTCCCTGTCATGTAAAAAGGTAAGTTAAAGACAGAAAGTTTTAAACATGTAATAACCTTACTTCGCGTTTATTAATAACACTAATAATGTTCAAACGATTCTTTATAATATTTAAAGCTTTTTCATCAAGCATTATTTATTTGCAGAGCAAAAGAAAGAAGACACACTCATATTCGCACAACGATTCGAAAGAAAATTTCTTCGACGTCTATGACGACGGTACGAGTCCACCTCCATACTAATCTAGCACAGTTAAAGTTCGAATGACTGCTTTATAGTATGTTGATTTGGGTTGAAGATTAACGGTAATAAATCAGAATTTACGAGATATTTTTGGGTACAGGGAGTTATTGATATGGTCCAATGAATGGAAACACGCTACTGTAGTAATGAAATTTGACAATTTTACTTTTCGAATTTGCTTATTATTTGACTACTTTTTTATTTATTTGAAGAGAATATCCATTTCGAAAAAATTTAAGTTTCTTTCTATTCTTTCTTTCGTCATATAATAATTATTTCCTACGGCTTAAGTGATTTAAGTTTAAGTTTCTTTCTATTCTTTCTTTCGTCATATAATAATTATTTCCTACGGCTTAAGCTACATTTAATCAAGAAATTATATTTTTTTTTGTAATAAAGAACGCGAATTCAATAAGACGTGGTATATCTGACACATCTGATTGGAGTGAACACTTTGCTTTTCTTTTGATAGCTTTGTCAATTCAACTTTACGGCAAGTTGGCAACGTTAACTTTTTATTGATAGATATTTGTAGTAAATATAACTACGTAATATATAAACAATCTGAGGGTAGTTTTAAATGTATCTTAGGTTATTATAATATATTGATATATCAATCTTAGGAGCAACATTTTTACAGCTCAAAAGACAATTTCTACTTAATATCTCCAAACGTTTGTGAACAAAATGGTACTTGATTGACAGGTGGTGAAAGTAATAGTTTTAGTTGCGCGATTTATAGGGCAATAAGTATAAGTATTTTTTTGTCTTTATATTTTAGGTTTCGGTGCAATATCGCATAACACCTTGAAGTACCTACATACCAACACATTCTTTTCATGAAATAAAGGAAGAGACGAGAAGGTCGTTCAGCTTATGGTAATTGATACGCACTGCCCATTACAATGCAGTGCCGCTCAGGATTCTTGAAAAAACCCAAAAATTCTGAGCAGCACTACATTTGCACTCGTCACCTTTAGATTTAAGATGTTAAGTCTCATTTGCCCAGTAATTTCACTAGCTACGGCGCTCTTCAGACCGAAACACAGCAATGTTTACACTTACTACTTCTCAACAGAAATTTTGCGCCGTTGTAAAAAGGCATGAAAGGTATTTATTTTCTCAAAATTTATTCCTTTAGAATTCTTTTTGATGTCATTTCTTATACTACTAGATACTACTACCGCTTCGGAAACAAATGGCGCTCTGAGAGAGAAGAAGCGGCGCAAGAAACTTTCCCAGCATTCTTTTTTTTTGCGCTCTTTTCAATAAAAATATACAATATTGTACAGTCATTTCTATCGCTATAAAATAATCACAATCTAGTTCCAGGCTGTCCGATCATTTAGATATTCAGCAGTGGAGTAATAGGATTTACGACAGAGCCATTTTTTTTATAAAACATGTAAATTTATTTATAGATAATGCCTGAACAGTGGCTGGGACTTTATTGTAGAAGTGTATACATTTACCCTTAAAGCTATTATGTATCTTATGAAGCCTACTAGAATTAGTTACAAGCAATCCCTTATTTCTAGTGTTATTATAATGAAAATCACTATTAAGAGCAAAAAGGTTGTGGTACACATAATCTAGCCGGCATCCGGTGCAAAGGAGCCTCTCACTGCTCCAACGTCTGTATGTTAACCTTACGTTTATATAAATTAAATTTAAACGAAGATTTATATCATTATACGTAGATTCAGCAGATGAGGATGACACTCTAGTGACAGCGGGATTGTCCAGTCCCATGGGTGCGCTCAGTCCCTGGGGAAGCAGCCCCGACCTGACGAGGAGGACTCCTATCGGCAGTATTGACGACGGTAACAGCCGCCTTTCATTTAGATAGATTTTCAGATTCTTATGGCTTAGCCTGCTCATGAGTATATGTGCAGATAGATTAATGTGGATAGGGTTTTGGTGTAAAAAAAAAACTTCGTATAAAAATCGACTTCAAAAACTGAAAAGTAAAAAATAACCTAATTTAATACACCTCTTATGCTAATCTTATACCTTTAATATTACTAAATGAAATACTAATATTTGTAAGTCCTACCTATTGATAGGGCTTAAGCCGGTGCCTATCCGCTTGGGTTGTTTGGTTCTAGACGAAGCTATCCCGCTCAAAGTCACGCGGGGCGAGTGTAGGTACCTGCTTTTTATTACATTTGGCTTGGCATATACAAACAATAGTATTGACTATAGGGACCAAATGGCAAGCATTCCTCATCAAACTAAAGAAGAATAACGAAAATCGGATCATAAATCTCAGTGTAATCGGTGTATATACATAAAAAAAATACCAATCGAGTTGAGAACCTCCTCCGTTTTGAAGTCGGTTAAAAAGAAGTCAAAAGTGATAAATAATAAGAAATGATTGCGAAACTGAAGTGGCAGTGGGCAGGGCACATAGTTCGACGTGCAGATGGCCGATGGGGCAGAAAAGTCCTCCCCACAAGATGGACTGATGATCTGGTCATTATCGCCGGAATACGGTAGAAGAGGGCAACGCACGACTGATCGTCGTGAAGATCTTTGGAGGAGGCTTTTGTCTAGCATTGGACGTCTTCCGGCTGATGATGCATGTAAGTCAAATATAAAAATAATCAGAAATATTCTTTGAAAGGATTGTTTTTAAAAACATACCAAGAAAGTATGTAAATATGTCCTGTTGTTCGTTAGTTAGTTGTGATTTTAAAGACCTTAGTATTATAATGTGTGTGTAAAATATGATAATATTTGAGCGTTTGACATTCTTTTAGTCTGTTCTGCGTCCCTTTGAGTTTATATAACAACTACAATGCGATTCTTATTTACGTAAATAATTAATTGATTCAAAGCGATTTTTGGAATTCCAAATCAAATCAAAATCACTTTATTCATAGGTAGGTCACGGAAATGACACTTATGAATGTCAAATTCATTTTTTTTTCTAATTGTATCTACTGCTACTTCGTAAAGGGTTGAGTTTATGAGATTAAGTAGCTAGACACTTATTGCCAATCTTTTAAATCAAGATTTACATTTTCATCGTTTTACAAATCATTTCAATTACAATATAATAATAGTCCAATGTTACCAGGTGAGGTGACACCGACGAACGTAGATGACTTACACCGGCGGATATCGAGCCGTTCGGAGTCTGTGGGGTCGCTGCACACGGCGGTGAGTGCTGCCAGCTCGCGCGGCACTCTGGTATCACAAGGCGGGCACGTGTACCGCAACGCCCGACGCTACCCTAAGTGCACGACGCCCAGGTGACTCATTCATCACACAACAGTCTACTTCAGGCTTGCGTGAGCCCAGGTGACTCATTCACCACACAACAGTCTACTTCAGGCTTGCATGACGCCCAGGTGACTCATTCATCACACAACAGTCTACTTTAAACTTGCACGTCACCCAGGGGACTCATTCATCACACAACAGTCTACTTTAA
>CATIXQ010000041.1:2908237-2926366 GCA_949711755.1 Leptidea juvernica | reverse complement strand
GCCTTTTTCCGTGAACGTCCGTACAAAGTCAGCTATCTCAGCTTTACCGTACTTTTGAAATATCGTATTTGCGCTCAAATGTATCCAGATGTCTGTTTATGGATCTTTGTGTAACACTGGCCGGAAGAATAGTTAACGTTGTTTTCTTGTGTTAGTACTTTGTTTACTTCATCATTATTTAATATTTTGTTTTATTTTTGTTTCAGTTCCGACTGGTCGCTATAGTTTTTATATATTATCTATAAGTTTGACGAAAGCAATACTGAGATACATTCTCTGCTGTAAGATGACTAGTTAATAGATATTATTTATGTTAAATCATAGGGATTTAAATCAGAAGGTGGAAAGTGCTAAGTCAGTGCGGAATGATTTATGACTACATATTACCTTTTACTACACGGCCGTCTTACGTCTGGACCTCGCTGGAACGAAATCCCCTTTCCCTTTCCCACCTCCCCACTCGTCCTGTTGCGTCAGTACGGTTTGCAGTTTTATTACTTTTAGGTACATGTCATGATATTTTCGTGCTATCACCGATTTGTTTTAAAGTTTTCATTGTTACGTTTTGAGTTTTGTTGTTAATAGTTCTATAATCTCTGTTGTTGTGTCTCTATACTAAATAGTACTGTTATAAAAAATACTCTTTTTAGGTACTTAACTTAGATGCTTCTATTGATTTTTAACCGACTTCAAAAAAGGAGGAGGTTCTCTATTCGTCGGTATGTTTTTTTTCGTCATTATAATAATAATAATCAGCATCACAACACAGTACCTTTAAATCAATCAATTATACAAATAAAAAAAATCGTAGTTTATCTATTAGTGATAGTATTGGGATATTATTTAAGCTCTGTTCAAACTGAGGCGAATAACGCGCAGGACGCGAGACGCGTTTTAGAGCAATTCGCTCGCTCGCTTAGCCTCTCAAACTGACGCGACTTCCCGCGTGTCAATTTTGATTCTATAGTGGAGAAACATCATGCATTGTGAGATTAAACAATGAGCAAACTTGAGCGACTACTCGCGTTAATTTGAACACGCCCATACAAGCTGACACAATCGGCGCGAGCGACTTCCGTCCCGCGTCTCGCGCGTTAATCGCCTCAGTTTGAACAGAGCTATAGTGATGCTTGTTTTGCACACCGTAACAAAGAGACGATGTGACGTCATCCACGTCAGGTACAGTGATAATATAACCGGGTTGTACATAACATTGCTGTGCAGCAATGGTGAGAAAAATGACGTTAATACGAATAAAATATTAAGAATCTTATAGCGAAAAATCATCGCCATTATATCCTTGAAATATAGTAGTTCAAAAAATACAAAATATATATTATTTTGATCGGTATTAATGGTAGTTGTGGGAGAATTCCCGCAGTTAATTAAACTGAAATACACCATATTTACGAGCTGTTTTGATTAATACTTACTCGATGGTGGTCTATAACGGCCGTTCCCAATATTCAATCTATCTCCGGTTGTGGCCTACGTGAGATAAAAATCGTAACTATCGTTGACTTTTCTGTCCCAATAAACTTATCGACGGTAACTCACATTATCCGTACACACTGTCTGTTAATGGTAGGACGTATAGCTTACCAGCGATAGAAGTTTGTATGGAAATTGCAAATCACGCGTCCCAATACAAGGCGATAAGAATGACTTATCGGTTATATTGGGACAGCTTGAGATTATTGACAGCTAATTACTGACAATATTTATGGCTATGTCACTTCTACTACTTTCTTATTTAGATCTCTGTGCTGACACGTCTATTTGACTCTTACTTAACATACTTTGAAAAATTACTAGCATATATTAGACAATAACATTTAAAATGGTTCCATACTTTTCTAGTGTCATAAAAGACTTTAAAAGATCAAAACGCGTGTAAATAATAACTGAATTATTACATTGCTTAAAATTGAAACTATTCATTTACTTCCATGTTTCGTTCTTTTTACAGAACATCGTTTTCAGGCTCGACTGAAGTCTGGCATTACAAAACCGCGCGTTTTGCGAGAAATTTCTTGCCTCGCACAGCCACTTTGTGGAATCAATTACCGGGTGCTGTTTTCCCGAACCGATACGACTTAGGGACCTTTAAGAGCATGTTCCCCACCTTAAAGGCCCGCAACGCGTTGACACCTGTTGTTGCGGATGTTCATGGGCGGCTGCCTCACCACTCTGCGTTAGCCTCTTGCCCGTATGCCCCCTCTTATATAAAAAAAATACTATCATATAAATTTACACGCGATTAAATCTTTAATTTTTATTTTATTTTAATGTGTGTGATGGTAAGGATTGGACCATCATAAACGTATGTTAGTGTTCGTGCATTGATCAAAATAGAGCTTAACTGTCAACCTAAATTTTTTTCGACGTTTTCACAGCTGTCACCGTCTATCTAGATCGGTGTTTGTCAATCTTTTTTATGGTGTGGTTTTGTAGGGCCATACCTTAACATTTCTAAAATTTTTATGTCCCCCATACATAGTTTTAAACCTTCAAAAATTGCTATGTTCCTATAAGAAATATAAATGATATGTTTTAGGAAGAAATCACTATAATTTTTTTATAAAAACATCGTAAGTAAATTCAGTAATCCATTTTTAATTAGCCCCCCCTTAACTATCAAATTGCCCCCTTGTGGGGCGTGGGCCCCACGTTGGCAAACACTGATCTAGATGTATAAATAAAAGCTTTCACTACCATACCGTTGGTCTACGCCTTCTGGAATACATTTTTACTTATCATTTGTTGAGATAGCAAATGCTATAGTAATATTTTTTCTCTATTAACTAGTCATCTAATTCTTTTTAATTATGATATCATTTTTGTAATATTTTGACTTGATTTATTTTAATTTTGTTTTATCAGTTATTAATTAGTAATTGTTTTAATAATTTTAGTATAATTGTAATAATTTTATATTAATTCAATTTTAATGTTTATGTTTATTTAGTTATTTTAGTTATATGAGACGATGATTTAAGGTGATTGTGTATCGAAACTCGAGAGTATGGAATTTAAACTGGACTATCAATAACAACCTCATATCTTAATATATATAAATCCAGTGTCCTGATGTTTGTTTCCAGTGAACTCCTAAACTAAGGAATAAACTAAACTGAACAAACATGTGGATGTAGCCACAACCTGAGAGTTGAACAAAGCATACAAGATTTTATGACGATACGTCACTCGAACGCTCAATATGAATAGCTCGATTGGAAGAGCACTCGCACAGAACGCGTTCGAGTCCCGCATCGTTCATAAAATTTTGTTTTCAAATTTTATTTGTGTAAGGAATGGATTTTAATGGGGATTACTTTATGGAGCGCAGTTTAGTCCAACTTGAGAGATAGGATAGTTTTTATTTCGATCTGGGACCCATAATTATTTTAATTTCCAATATTTGTATTGTATGCACATATTTTCTATGAGAGAATTTATTGAAGCACGGTTTGACAGTTCTGCTGTGAAACAATTTCAATATAACAACAGGGAGCATATTTTACGAAATAATTCTTGATGTCATGAAATATTGTTGACAAATGCATAAAACACAGTATTTTATTAAAATGTACAGACTGTCTGTCTTGTCAGCTAGTAGTAATATATAAGAAGTATTTTTTACGATCCAATCATTAGTCTAACTACTCTGGAGTTTTAATACTCAAATTAATACAGTTATTCTCTACCTCAGAAGAATGTATAGGGTTGGGTTAGGTTTTTGGAACGTGCCCGAATCGCACACAATGCTTTAATTAAAGTTTAGGTTTATTTTGGAAATTAATAATCAAAAAGAATTTGACTTAATGGATAAAATAGAATACTTTGACTATTTTTATTAAAATGAGTGGATTCTACATCTCCGAAATAAGTTCGATTTGAAAGTCATCACCAAAGAGGATGTAAATTCTACTTTATAAGAGGCGGGCTGTCTAAATAAAAACTGAAATTTAGTTTAGTATGAAACGTGCATTGAGATTTGGCATAAGTTTGAAATAGATATAATTAAAATAGTAAATTAATAGTCATAGAATATAACAAAGCGACGAAGTATAATCCGGCTAAGTTTGAAAGCGAACAGTTGCTGAAAACGTAGTGGATTTCGGCTATTTCCGTTTTTACAAGATAGCCGTCATCTGTTAATTTGTCAATGACTGCACGTTTCATACCATCGAGTGAATCGCATTTTTCTTAAGTGTTTCGCTAGGCTGGTTATCACTTCCATAATTTAAGTAAGTAATAATGGTAAATGTTGACATGAAATAATTAATATTTTATTTCACTTTTTTGAAGGCCTTTATTTCGTCTTTTTTATAGTTAATAGTCTGTGATATTAAAGCATTAAATGGAGATTTTTGTGTTGTATTGAAAATGATATTTTTAGATATTTTTTTAAGTTTTAGGGATATCTGTATATACTTCCGGGATTCATTAAACAAATTAAAGACTTAGACTTCAACATAAACCAAAATTATAACGAATTGTTTAGATTTGAAAGATCGATTACTCAAGTCAATTTCCTTATATGCAATTATTGGGGTTGAGCAGGTTAACTGTAAAGTAGATCCTGTAGATGGAGCCACAACCTGAGAGTTGAACAAGACATACCAAGATTTATGAAGGATACGTCACTCAAACAGTTGGCTCAGTGGAAGAGTGCTCGAATGGTACCTGAGGTTGCGGGTTACGTCCCGCATCGTTCATAAATTTTGGTTACAAATTTAATTTGTGTAACATTTTTAGGTCATAAAATTATTATATTATACTAACTGTGAATATTTTGATGTTCGGAGAATGACTTACGCACATTAGGATAATAGTAATTACAATTCATATTGATATAATAAGATTGAGAACATACGGAATATAAGCAATTTTTTTATATAAGCATTTATATTTTGCAAAAAATTTTGATCACAATTTGGAATATTATTATTAATTAATGAAACATTAAAGGCTAAACTAATTTTGTATGTTTTTAGTCTACATACAGTGTTAATCCAAGCAAATGAGTGACATGGCTATACGCCATATTACAATATTTCTAATTTTCCATTAATATATGAAATTTTGTGAATACGTACCGCTACTAATAGGTTGAGGTATTTGCGTTTGTATGGTTAATTTAATTTTGTATCATTGTATCTTATGGTGAAATTTGTATTGTGACTGGTTGGGTTGATTCACATTTGTATCGATATATCTTATGGTGAAATTTGCGTTGTGACTGATTGGGTTGATTCGGTTTTGTATCAATGCATCTTATGGTTAAATTCGCGTTGGGACTGGATGGGTTGATTTAGCTTTGCATCAATGCACTTTATGGTTAATTTTGCGTTGTGACTGGTTGGGTTGATTTAGTTTTGTATCAATGCATCTTATGGTCGAATTTGTATTGTGACTGGTTGAGTTGATTCGGTTTTGTATCAATGCATCTTATGGTCAAATTTGCGTTGTGACTCGTTTGGTTGATTCAGTTTTGCATCAATTAGCCTCATAGTGATGCATGGATTTGCCCCGAGACTAAGATGCAAACCGAACAGTTCCTTGACTCAAGTATATGTGTTCATGGCACATGTTATATGGGTTATGAGCTTCACTCTCGTTTACTAAAACAACATGTTTTCGTACTAACCCACGTGATAGCACATTGTCATCACAACTCAAATTTTATTAAGGAGCTCGGCTAAAGCAGGGTTTAAGCATTCTTCTTAGTATTTTGGGTATTTTTTTGGTTTTAAATAGGTTATTTATATGCGAAATACTAGAAAAAATGTTCTTTTCAAATACGATATAAGCTTTAGCCCCCTTATTCATAAGTCTGCTAACTTAAAGCGTTGCTGATTCTCACTCTGTCTTCTTCTATTGACCCAAGTCAGAATGAGAAAAAACACTCCTAAGCGGCTGTTTAAAGTTAGCGGACCATTATGAATAAGGGGGTAAATGTTCGATAGTTGTTAACGCTAGAATACACCTAATGGAGCGATTGTTGGCACCAGTTTATTAAATACTTGGAAAAAGTGTGAGATGGATGAAAATGCCTTAGATAATATATACGTCTAGGTAGAGTCTCCTACTGTTAGACAACCGGTAAAAACAGGCTAAGAATATTAGTTTAGTGTGCGTGACAAGCTTCGTATTACTCTCTCTGTTTGTATGACACTTTGTGTTAGTGTGGGTGTATTGCTCAAAATAGAGTGAAAGAAAAATATTTTAATGGGCAGCTTTCTTAACCTAGTTTACAATTTTAGTTATGATTATTTTTGTTCTTTATTGGAGGTTATTTTATATGAAATTGAAAATTTTAATAGTCGGCGATATTTACATAATTTTAAGGAATTTTATTACATCAAAAGTGAGGGTGCTAATGCATAAATAATATTCACAAATAACCTCTCTTTTGAGTTATGTACGCGCACTAACACAAAGTGACATACAATAATTCTCGAGTATAAGACACAGCTTGTCACGCACAGTAAAGTATTAATCTTGGCTTGTTTCATCGGTTGTCTAGCACCATGAGGCTCTATCTAGACCTATAAATTATCTAAGCATAAATATATCTGAAATAGTTCAAATTATATAAGTAAATTGTAGAATAAAATTAGTTATGAATATTACATAGCCATGTTATATTTAGTAGCTTAATAACCGACGGTGTAGGTAAAGTTAGACGCTACAATAATAACGGCTGACGCAAAAAAAGATATAAAGATCCATGCTCAAAATGAGGTAAGTGAAAGACGAAGGGACATGAGGTGACATCTTGATATATTTTCCTGGGTATGAGACTTGGCTATACTAAGGCCAACGAGACAAGATAAATAATGTAAACAAACGGACCGCTACTGAGCTGCATTGCGATAGCCGATTATTATCCCTGTCCCTATCATTTCTACGCAATGATGGCGTCAGTTGGTCTACAGAAAAGCATAACGACTGCTGTTGTCATCATTTGGTCCGCCATTTTGTGAACCATTTCATTTCTGTTTGGATTGCGTTTGAAGTGCGTTTTATTTTTCGTTTTAGTATCTGTTAATTTTCTTCTTGATTTTTGCTGTTATTGTAAGTAGTTGTTGATTTTAATTATGAAATCAGTTTGGCAGCTGTGGACCTTTGACAGATAACAATTCTTTTAAATGTTCATAGATATCTAGAAAAATGTTTTGAACCCCTGCCTCGTTGCCCTTACTATAGATCGAATTTTCTTTATAAAAATATGCATTTATGGAGCAATACGTAGAACCGCTGATTCTTTCTACAAAACCGCCAGTTAGATCCGTTTTTTCGACGCTTTATGAGGTCGGTAACGTTCTTGTGTTACAAGAGAGTTAAGGTGACCCGTGATATCTTTTTAATACCTTATCTTCATCTTAATAGTTATGTGCCATTTCTAAGATAAATATTATATTAAGTTACAAGCTAAGTTAAGTTACATGCTGACCAATTTTCAAATAGATGAGAATCTCGACGAAGAACGATCTGATCTGAAGCCAATATACTTATTATATCTTTACCCTTACGGAGGTACAATGTTTAAATTTTCTTGAGGTTTCGAACATTTATGGTATAGCTACGTATGGGATGGTTTCACTTATAGTGCCTAGAGACTCGATTATCCTGACCACAGTTATCCGGATTGTCAACCACAATCATAATCTTGGTAGTTTAAACCGAGCCTTCTGATCTTGTCTGTTTACGAAATTGCTGAACAACTTTGTTTGAGTCTCGCGCCATAATTTGGTGAGTCAACATATCCTAGGGATGCCTCGTGTGGAGGCGAATCACGTGTCGAATTGATTAATGACAAAACTTTGCGGAATTGACAATCATTAAATTATTTTTTTATGATAATAACGGACGAGACGAGCAGCACGTTCAGTTGATGTTAATTAATACGCCCTACCCAATACAATGCAGTGCCGCTCAGGATTCTTGAAAAACAAAAAAATACTGGGAGATGCTACACTTGCGCTCGTCACCTTGAGACATAAGATGTTATTATTTGCCCAGTAATTTCACTAGCTAGGGCGCCCTTCAGACCGAAACACAGTAATGTTTACACATAACTGCGTCACGGCAGTAATAGGCGCCGTTTGGTAAATTGCATAATTTTGCTCACACCTATATTATATAAGATGAATTAGTAGACACAGAAAAGATGTAGGCTGATGATGTGACACGTAGCCGTGTGATGATTTGGAAGCATTTCTTGCCCTGCAAATTATATTATTTTTAAATTATTCTATTAGAAAAAAATAATATATATATATAGTGGAAAAAGAATGTGTTGCGGGGAAACATTTTTTAACTAAAATAAACACAAAAAGTTCTGTTGATACCTTTTAGAATTTTTATTAACGACTTACAAAAATCGTTTTTCTTCAAATTTTGAACTACACGGATTTTCGATTTTCCGGATTATACCAATAATTAGTGCGGTAAATCGAGTTTCTATTGTACCTTACCTTACTATATACTTACCTAATAACGTTTACCCCCTTATTCATAATAGTCTGCTAACATTAACCATTGCTAATTCACACTCTGTCTTCTTCTATTGACCTAAGTTAGAATGAGAAAAAACACTCCTTAGCGGCTGTTTTAAGTTAGCGGACCATTATGAATAAGGGGGTTAATATTTTAGAGCCTGATGAAGACTTAAATAATGCATCTGCCTGATCTTAATGTGGTAATTATAATTTCGTGTTGTTAATTGATTATTATTGTTAATTAATATTTATAAAGACATTTAAAACCATATCTCAATTTAGTAACTTCTTTTTATAGCGTCCAAAGATAGATTATATTAAAAGTTTTCTCATTACCCTATCAATTGCTTGAAACATGATATTATATATTTCTTTATTGACGAGTGTTGAATTTAATTTACTTTTTTATATAGTAATTATTTTTGTGATAATTGATTTTAATAAATTGTTGACTTAGTATTTATTTTGGTTTTATTTTGATTTTGTCTTTAATTTGTTAGTTTTGGTTTTAATTTTTAATGTACAGATACTGTGGTAGATCTTTATATACATAATTCTTCTGTACGTGTGTTGACAGTGAACTCCTCCTATACGGCTGGACCAATTTGAATGAAATTTTCCGTGTGTGTTCAAATACATTCGAGGATGGCTTAGATTCACAATCGAACTACGTCCTAAATGGCTGGACCGATTTTGATGATTTTTTTCGGGTGTTCCAGTGAATTTGAGATCGGTCTAGATTCTCAATACAGTCGACATATAATTCTCCTACGTATGTTAGTGATCTCCTAACGTCTGGACTGTTTTT
Organism: Leptidea juvernica; assembly: GCA_949711755.1. Lineage (NCBI taxonomy): Eukaryota > Metazoa > Arthropoda > Insecta > Lepidoptera > Pieridae > Leptidea > Leptidea juvernica. Next base: position 2,917,048 of record CATIXQ010000041.1, on the reverse strand, counting down.
CAAATTTTACGTGTGTGTACAGGACAACGTCTGTCGGGTCCGCTAGTATATTATATGATAGCTTGAGAATAGGTAATTGAAAAACCTTAGATCATTGATACGTGAAGATAGACTATGACAGCTGTGAAAATGACGAAAAAGACCTCTATTTAGAGCAATTCACTCACACTAACACAAAGTGTCATACAAATCGCGAGTGTAAGACGTAGCTTGTCACGAACACTAAACTAATATTCCTGGCCTGTTTTTATCTATTGTTTAACAGCAAGAAACTACGTATAAATTATCTAAATATCGTGTTGCTTGGACCCCTTTGTATGGCGACGACTACGTGGTGTAGGTACGTTAGGGCTGTACACTTTCCTGGGAAAAAAAGAATATATCTAGTTCAGAGAGGGTTAATAATAATAATAAATCTTTATTGCAGGCAAAAAATCCCATAGCACAATATTGAGTCGTACAAATAAAATAGTATACAATAATACCATTTTTTTTTACATTTATTTAACTCAATCAGATAAAAGCAAAAAGAAAACAGCTTTGTGTCCAAAGCCATTTTCTATTTGCTTCCCGATGTGTCGAGAGCCGATGGGCTAAGAATTCAGAATAATAAAAGTCAGAGTATCATGTATTTAAATATTTATTTTCGTCCAAAAACTTCTCACATTGTAAAATGTCAATTATGACGTCATTAATTATTGTGGTTGTGTTCTGGCTTCGGGTAGCAAGCAGTATATTTAGTTCACATAATTTATTTATTTATTTATTTAATTTAGGTACAAAAACGATTACAAAGTAAAACATGTGTAATATAAAATAAAAATAAAGATCTTATCACTATAAAATTGTTAATCTAACTATTGTACACAGCGTTATATTATTTACAATCACATTGAAAATATGTAAGTACAACTAATATTTGAGTTCTATGGTACAGTGCTTTTTAATTGTTATTTTAAAATTATATAAACTTTGATTAAATATGTCAATTTCACAATTTTTAATACTATTTAACTCGTTATATAATTGGCACATACGATGAAGTGGATTATTATATGCGACATTGTTGTAACAGTGCGGTATTGCAAAAATTGTAGGCATACGAGTGGCTTGCTTGCGAGTAATAAGGTGAACATCTGTTAATAAATCATTGCTAAAAGTCCCATGTACAATCCTGTGTAGGATACCCATGTCAGCAATTTCTCGCCTGCATTTAAGAGTTTGAAATTTAAAATATACCAAGCGGTCCTCATACTCAGGTATGGCTCGTCTCAATCCCATTCTTATACATAATTTTCTAATGAATCGCTTTTGAACTGTTTCTATACTATCTTTGTCAGCTTTGTAAATAGACTACCCAGACTGAGGAACAGTACTCAAGTTGCTGTCTTACTAGTGAGGTGTAAAGTATCTTTAACGAATCTATGTGCTTGAATGGTTTTGATGTGCGCATCATAAATCCTAGCATCCTACTTGCTTTTTTCACTATGGTTTCATAATGATGTTTAAAACTTAATGATGAATCGAACCACACACCTAAATCACGTAGAACACCAACCCTGACTAAATTGGTACTATCTATGGAATAGTTAAAATTTATTGTATTCCTTTTTTTTGTGAAGCTAATAAATTGACATTTTTTTATATTTACTGACATGTCGTTAGTTTTACACCATTCATTTAAAGTATTAACGTTATCCTGAAGTAAATAGCAATCTTCAATTCTTGATATCTGGGTGTATAATTTAATATCATCAGCATAAGCTAAACATTTACATGTCATTTTATCAAGAAGGTCATTGATGAAGATCAAAAATAGCAGGGGTCCTAAATTTGAGCCCTGAGGGACCCCGGAAGTGGGTTCAAAAGGAATAGATTCAAAACCATACAATGCAACTATCTGGGAACGATTCATGAGATAACTATGTAACCAACGATGAAGATTACCATTAAAACCTAAGTGCTCTAGCTTGTTTAAGAGAATAAAATGATTGACCCGATCAAAAGCTTTAGAAAAATCTATATACACTGAATCCACTTGGGATTTACTATTAAAAGATTGACATAAGTAATTTGAATATGTTAACAGATTGGATGCAGTACACTTACCACTGACAAAGCCATGTTGAACCGGATTGAGTCTATGCTTGAAATGATTATAGAGTGAATTATAAACTATACTCTCAAATATTTTGGCAAAACAGTTTAATATACTAATAGGCCGGTAGTTTGTTGCGTCAGTTTTGTCACCTGCTTTATGTATGGGAGTGATTCTAGCAATTTTCCATAGCTCAGGAAAAACCCCTTCACTTAGTGATTTGTTTATAATAATTGTCAAAGGTACTTTCAGAGACGACGCACACATCTTAATAAATATTGGTGGTATCATATCTGGTCCACTACCTTTGTTAATGTCGATTTTGTTGATGTGCTTATATACTTCATATTCAGAAAATTTAATTGAACATATTGAGTAACTGGAACTTGGAAAATCTGGATTATACGCTGTAGTTGAGTTATTAGATTTGTAAACAGATGAGAAGTATTCAGCAAAAAGATTCGATATATCATTTCCAGAGCTAGCAGTTTTATTCAAATATCTAATTGACTTAGGCAGATCATTGGTAATACGCTTAGATTTGGTATATCGCCAAAATGCTTTCACATTATTTTTAAGACTGCACTCTATATTACATATATAAGACCGGAAACATTGGTTCATCAATAATTTTGAGCGGGTCCTTAGCAGAGCATAATGATCATAGTCGCGAGGGTTGTTGTAGGCTTTAAATCCATGATGATATTTACTTTGCTCTTTTAATGTCTTAATTAGTGGTTTGGAAAACCATGTAGGATGTCGAGTACTTTTACGTGATCCAGAAGGCGTATTCTTATTAATTATATCCCAGAGATTGTTATAGAAAAAATCTACGAAATCATTGCATTGTAATGAATCACCACTGAACCAATCAATGTCACAGTTTTTCTAAAATTTAACATAGGAAATAGTGTGTTCTCTCTTAAGAGCTTGGATAAATCTATAGTTAAATCAATTGGTGGATGAAATTTATCTTCTGGTCTGCTTATAGGAACAGTGCGAGACACATTAATTACATTCAGATCTGTAAGTATTAATTCAAGAACATTATTACAGCAATTTGTAATTTTATTATATTGCATTAAGTTAGTTTTGTTCATAAAATCATTGAGGAAATGTAACCTATCGTTGTTCTTGAGAGCAATGTTCGTATGATAGCTTTGCCATATAGTATCGGGTATATTGAAATCACCCATGATGATAGTTTTAATAGTAGGTGATGATGAAACTATTTGAGTACATTTGTTTAAGAATTGTTTAAATACAGCAATTGGAATATATGCAGGTATGTAAACCACGCAAAGATTAATAATAAAACTATTTATACGGAGACGCACCCACAGATCTTCAAGATCAGTTTCGTTAACGTTTAAAAGTTCGTAGTTTATATGTTTTGATAAAGCAATTAGCACTCCACCTCCATGATCTTTGTTATGCTTTTTCAAGAAATTGGAATCCCTATCACGCCTTATTACTCGATATCTAGAATCAAAAATTTCTGAAGAAAATACAGCATCAGTTAGCCATGTCTCACATAAACATATTACATCAAAGTCAGTACATAATATAGTGTTAAAAATATCTAATACATATATCTAAAAAATATCTATACATTTAGTATTCATACCTCTAATATTTTGCAAATAGACTTTCAGACCCATAGTTGGTCGTAAGATGAACTAAAAGAACCTTGACATAAAAAATAAACTAATATTCTTAAACTATTTTATCTAAAGATTGGGAAGATTAAATGAGGATATAGCGGGAATTTTCGTCCTTTCTTACATAAATGTGACCATCGCGAATCCACACAAACTTATATTTACTCTCCTTTGCCTTCAGCCGAGCAGACTGGAGAGACTTGTTCGCAGGTGACAGATGTTCAGCAACATATACAGGCGATCTATCTCCACCAATGCCCACGACGTTCGTGTTGAGTTTATAAGAGGGATTCGATTTATTATACCGAGACACGGCAGAGAGAAATTCATCACGGCGCCTAGGGCTCGTCAATTTAGCGACGATTGTTCGCGGTTTCTTGTTGTCTTTATTAATTTTGGCAACTCTGGTAACTTTCATAACATCGTAATCTTCAAGCTTTAATGATACAGTGGTTGCAATCTGCTTTATTATGCTTACCAAATTCTCAGATTTGGACTCATTAACACCGTGTATCTCAATATTACATTCCCTCAACTGCTGTTCTAAAATCTTACTGTCTCATTTAGTCTACTGATACTGATAAAAACCGGATGGTACAGAAACGTGACCTGCCGTAACCGACTTCCGTTGCATCGATGTCCAGTTACCTCGTAGTCGCACCTAATAAAGTTTCACTTCAAAAAGTATCTGTTTGGGTTATATTCAGTTAAAGTCAGTTTTTAAAAAAAGAGAATTTTTGCGTGTCGCTCAGGATTCTTGAAAAACCCAAAAATTCTGAGCGGCACTACAATTGCGCTCGTCACCTTGAGACATAAGATGTTCGCCCTTCAGACCGAATCACAGTAATGTTTACACATTAAATTTATTTTATTAACATTAAATTACAGGAGCCTTCCACTGGTATAGTACACGTACATCAAATATAATACTTTAACTCTATTCGATTGGCAACCCTAGGGTAGCAGAAAACGCGGAATGAGTCATGATAAATAAAAGGGAATAAATCCGTTTGGCATTGAACCTGGCCTCGCGGAGACACGGTTCAGTCATTTAGAAGAAATCAATACATTGTGTAGAAAGGGTAGAAGTTTCACAAGCTGTTGTGAAGACAACTGAGAGAGTATGATTTTGAATACGTGCACGATCAATGATTAAGATATTAAGGGGGAATAGAAACAGAATTTGATACTCGATAATGTCACACCACCCCCGGCGCCATTAATGGGTGGTGGAGGCACCGGGCGAGGCGGCTATAGCCTACAGGTCTCGCCTGGGAAACCGTCAGTTGCGCCGTAAAATTCACGCTGAAAGGACGTGTGCTCGCTCGCGTATTTTTAACATTAATAATATTTTATCGTGAGTTGTTATGTAATTGGCTATTTGTGTAGCCTTAATTTTTACAGTGACTTATTTTTAATTTTTGGTTAACTCTTATCCATTACAGTTTCAAAATACCTACAAAATTACTTAAGTATACCTATTATAGTAACTAAATATACCTACCGAAAGATTTATGAAGGATAAAAAATAAATTTTTAACTCGATTTGGATAACTTTTTCTAATCCAGCTAATTAGGACAAATATTTTCATCTGAGGTTAAATTGGTTCAACGAAAATCAAGCTAAGAAAGAGCTTAAAGAAATACATTTTTAACTCGAAATGGAGAATTTTTCTAATCCAGCTAATTTGGAAAAGTAGCCAAATTGGTTTAAGATAAATGAACCTATTCAAGTCAGCAACGCATCTGATTCTCATAATATCTTAAAGATAAATTAATATTCATGAAAGTTCCCTCTAGTACTAAAAAGGTTGAATTGTTAACCTCTTTTGTTACACCCACTGTTCAGTAATTCACTGTGTTAAAATATAACATTAGTTTTAATTAATTGTAATAATTATTCATGATAGGTCAAAAAAGATTTCATTTTCGTATAAATTCAACCTAATTAAAATAAATGCAGAATTATAAATAACATGAAAAGAAAATCTAGTTACTAGAGTAGTGTTTCTAGACCCACGATAATAATTCTAAATTTTTTATGCCCCCCATACATTATTTTTAACCTTTAAAAATTGTTCCCTTTAGAAATATAAATGATAAGTAGAAATGGAAGAAATCGCTATAAAATTGTTATCAAAACATCATACTTGTAAAAACTTGTCAATACAATTTTAATATTGATTTTTCTATATTCATTCAGTGCGATCCTTTCGCATGATGCTTGCTGCACAGAACTTTTATATTAGGTTCCAATTTTCTTAGCTTTAATGTCAAGTGTCTGCGTTGTGTTATATCGATTTATTTATTCTTATCAGTAAATCATTTACAGCACTAAATCCACAATCAGCTAAATATGAAGATGGAATTTGCCTTTATTGTTAAATTTGCCACCGATATCTAGCAAAAATAAATAACCCAAAGCGAAAGGGTTAAAGTCATGTCGAGTCCATTTTTAAATTGCCCCCCTGTGGGAAACACTGAACTAGACCAATCTTAATATTTTGAGTTTAGTATTAAATTCCTAAGATTCATAATAAAATTGATTTGTACAGCTTATAATAAATATTAAGCCCCGGATAAAACCTTTTTGTTTTTAGTTCTAACGTCTTGGCTACAATCACAGGACAGAAACCTGCGCTAATGTGACGTCATTATCCTGCATTATTATTAGAACATCAATAACTTTGAGTTCGCTTGAAAACTTCAACATATCAATATCGCAGCATACACTTAATTTTTTAACCAACTTAAAAAAGGAGGAGGTTCTCAATTCGATCGGTATTTTTTTAATGTTAATTTTAAATTATTTGTATATATTTGTTATATATGTATTATAAAGTTATTTATTTACTAAGTATTTGTATATGTATTGTAATTTTTTTGTTACACCGATTACGCTGACTTTTATGAACCGATTTTCGTGATTGTTCTTTAGTTTGATGCGGAATATTTGCCATTTGGTCCCTTAAAAATCTGACATAGTTTGGCCCAGTACTTTACATTTTACTAATTATACTTTGAACATTCAATGGGACGTTCAAGTTATACATAGCTCTTTGGCTACTTGTCCTTGCGATCTGCTTTTTCGTTAACGGTGACGAAAAATAATTGCACTTTCAGTGCTGTCTGCTCAATTAGGTTGAGGCAGGTCCGAATGTTACTTACCGTCAATAACAGTTCTTGAATTTTTGGTTATGCGCGTGATGAGTATAAACTTCACGATCAATCATATCTAGTAGTTTTCAAAACTATGAAACTATGCTGTAATTTCAAATCCTACTGAGACCACGCGATCACTATGGCATCGACTATATTATGTAAAAGATAGAATAGGTACTATTTACTAATACTAGTATATTAGATTACTAGTAACTAGCTACAAACTACTAAAACTAAAGCCCGTAGCACACCTCCGCTGCGAAATACGAGCTGCGAAACCGCTGAATGAATTCCGCTGCGACAAACGTAGTCTGAGAAGCGAAACTGCGACGAAACGTTACGCGAATCAGAATTGATTCAGTCAATTATACCCTGGGTGATTTAATAGGTCTATTTCTGGCCACTTGATTTAATGTTTATTAAAATCGACGTCAATTTTATGAAAATAAAATGTAGTAGAAGTAGCTTTTTTTTTTATAAACTTCCATAAACTCTTGAGAAAACAACGCGGCAACGCAACAAAATGGCCGCTGGAGCAAGGAAAAAATATAGAATTATAGGGAGTTTAATGTATGCGTAAGAACAGGCAGTTAGGGACAACGCGCACTTATTCAGCTCCATTCGCGTTTCGCTGAACGATTTTGGTCACACTTATACAGCTCTGCTTCTATCAGCCGCGTACGGCGTCGTAAGAATGAGAATAATAACTGTAAATCACGTCTGCACTCTTTAATCTTTGCGTGCATAATGATTACGTCACATCAATGCAGAAACAATACAGGTTGCAACTTGTCGACAAGGAGTCGCGAACCATCCCTGTAAAGAGCTGTTCCGCCGCATTCGACGGCGAACAGCGCTGTACGCGGCGGAACAGCGCCGAATGCATTCGCATAATAAAAACACATTTATCCTCATTTTATGCTGGTTTGCCGCGAAAGCAGAATGGACGCAGAAGGCTGAATCGACGCGTACACGTCTCCATACAAAATTGTTGTTTTCTATGGACAAAAGCTGAAAAGAGCTGAATAAGTGCGCGTAGTCCCTTATGCTAGTGTTTCGCTTCTACTACATATGGACAAGACATCGAATTTACAGCGGTTACGCTGGTATGTTTTCGCAGTGGAGGTGGGCTACGGGCTACTATGAACAAATAATTTACTTTGTGTGAGTGTGTTATTTATATAAAATGAAAACAAACTGACAGCTGTGTTGACAGTGGACATATTACAGTGTGGGTTTGGTGTAACATGGAAAATTATGTATACCAGGAAAACAAATACCGGTAAGATTTTCTATAGAAATAGAAGCTGTATCTTATATTAAGGATTGGTCCCCGCTGCGTTCTAACTAGATACCACAGGCGTAGTCACAAACTGCGGCAACTAATACCTACTACGCCTAAATGGGCGTACCAAATGTTGCGCTAGTCTCGAACAATGTGTGACTTTGACGTGCCAAATGTTCTGTTTAACTTTGATAAAAATTGGAACTAAAATAGTGTTGCGTAGTAAAACTTTGTAAAAATAATACAAGAAATAAGAAAGATACTGGGATGACATATCATCAGTAAGTATTTTGTATTTTACTAATTTCAATGTAAAATAACACGAAGCGTATGTTACAAAATTGGAAAAATGCCGTTGAGTGTCAAGATACCACGCACACAAGCATCTAATAGTTTCCGTAATAAAAAAGCTATTGTTCTTTATTAGTGCGGTATCTAGTTGGAGCACAGCGGAGACCAATCCTTAATCTAAGAGCTGTATATTATCCCTTTTTATTCTTACCTTAATACAGATAACAATTATAATACCAGAGGCAAATGGTCAAGTGGGGCACTTGATGGAAAGTGATTTCGACACCGGACAAAACTCCCTGTTTTTTACACCC
>CATIXQ010000041.1:2826570-2908227 GCA_949711755.1 Leptidea juvernica | reverse complement strand
GAACTTAAGTGTAAAGGATAAATTGTATTTAGAACATGAGATTAAATCCACCCACAGCTCCTAATTAAATTCTGTCTGCTCCACTTTTACAGAATTTCCTTTATAATGTTTACTCTACAAGTCGTGAACGAAAGCTTTGTTGTTTCAAGAGAATAAGGTATTATTCTACTGTTTTTCTTACACTTTTTCTTTGAGAAAATTTTAATCTCTATAGATTTTCTTATGAGAATAAATTAATTAAGAGCATAAGCGAAACCCTCTAAGAAAAAAGCGATTTACTCGATTGTTTGAAACGTGCACCCATTGACTGATTGACAGATAACGGTTATAATCTTGTAAAAAAACGGAGATAGCCGAATACCACTACGTTATAAGCAAATGTTCGCTTTCAAACTTACCCGGAATATATTTCGTTGCCCTACTGTAATTACTACTATTTCAAACTTATGTCAAATCACTGCTCGCTTTTTTGATCAAAATGAGTGAACATTTTTTATTGTGAACGAAATCAGAATTCGGAAATCAAATAAATCCGCGCGTTTTTTAAATTAAAATTATTTCATCTAGTTAGAGCGCAGCGGAGAGCAATCCTAAATCTAATCTCGTGCCAAAATAAAAGCTTTGATTAAATAGACTATGAAATATTTTGTTATATTTGCTTAAATGTAACTTTAATCTAGTTTATGCTTTTGAATTAGTGATTTTATGAATATAACAAGTCAACTGATCCACTAGTGAAGCTAATAATTACAAAGAAAAGTAATTCTACGTTAAATGTATTCTTCCGGAACCCTCCGGATCTCTTCTCAGTGTAAATATCTTTGAATTCGCTATCATTAAGCCATAAATTAAAAATAAACGGATAAAATCTAAACGTTTAAAACGACACACAAATTTTTCTTCTAGTGAACTAATCTCTCGATATAATTAACTCAAAATTTGCCAAATAAATGAGATAATGTGTAATGTGCCTAATAAGGCTGTGAACAGAAAATAAGCGGCCTTGCTAGATGTTAGTATTGATCCACCGGCGCGACCTTGAACGACTTCGCTCCGGGCTGCGAGCTCCCAGCTGCCGCGGCTGAAACTCTCCAACGCATCCCAAATACTATGTAGGGTCAGCACAGAAAGTAAGCAAAATATTAAATGTTTATTTATTTATTTCGGCTTGATAAATAGATACAAATTTTTACATTTACGAATAAAATTACAATTATAACTATTACTATTTACGTTTGGAACTTAAAGTTATACAAAACAAACGATTAGCAAAATAAAAAGAAGAAAACACTTAATTTACTTAAGGCAAAGAATCTCAGATTGTCAAAATCTAATATTTTTATGAATACAGGACATGTTCTTATTAAAATAAAATATCATTAAAGACCAAATATCCAAACATCTGTACTAAATTGAAACTAAGTTTTCCTTTACTAGCTGCCGGCGACGTTGTCGCTAGAACGCTATAAAAAAGCATTAAAAATACTATGCCTGTATCTAACGTTCTAATATAGCATATTTGTTTCTCCTGTCTCTTGATAATATCCACGCAAAAAAGGATTACATCTATTCATTACTTTTGCTTTTTTTTTAAAAAATTTAAATAAAAAATTGAGACTTGTCAACTTATGTCTCAAAGTGACGAGTGCAGTTGTAGTGCCGCTCAGAAGTTTTGGGTTTTTCAATAATAATGAGCGGCACTACATTGTAATGGGCAGGGCGTATCAATTATCCTCAGCTGAACGTCCTGGTCGTCTCGTCCCTTATTTTAATACAAAAAAAGATTACAATGAACGTGTCTCTATTCAGTATCACATTAATATTATGTGATGGAGCTGTCTACTAGATCTCTGATAATTTGAGCAGTTCGGAGTTGCACGCTTTTAAATGGGCTGAGTTGATACTATATGGTGAACCCAGAGCAGGCGCTAAAATGTGGACACTACTCATAACTTTAATTATTTAGGAGAACCAAAGTTACCGACATAGTCCAAATGATTGCGAAACTGAAGTGGCAGTGGTGAGTGGGCAGGGCACATAGTTCGACGGACACCTGGCCGTTGGAGTAGTAAAGTCCTCGAATGGCGACCACGTACCGGAAGACGCAGTGTTGGTAGGTCCCCCACAATATGAACCGACGATCTGGTCAAGTTCGCCGGAATACGTTGGATGAGGGCAACGCAGGACCGATCGTCGTGGAAATCTTTGGGGGAGGCCTTTGTCCAGCAGTGGACGTCTTCCGGCTGATGATGATGATGATTATTAATGACCCGATTTATAGGGACAGATTCTTCGAAGCCTTTATCTTCAAAATTTCAATCTTCTTCGGGTTAATTCCTTAAATCCTGCAACGGTTCTGTGATTCCTCTGGTTTTGCAAGAGAATGTGGTGCGGTGATTACTCGTCTGACGTCTTCTTCCATAAAAAAAGTGATAATAAAATTACTTTGATGTAAGAGACAACACTTAAAAGGGCTTACTATGTTGTGAAGGAAAGAAAGCAATATTTATTCGTCATTGTAAGTGACAACCCTGACCTAAATTCAGCCTCGGAAAAATAAATGGCCTTCTGAGAACGGTGAGGCATCTACCCTGTAACTATCTCCATTTTGCAACAATTTCTATGTTCACTGAAATTTTCGTTTAGAGCACCTATTTAAGTGAACACAACCAATGTATATAGAAACTTTATATATTTGTGGAATGTCTTGTGAAGTTTCTGAATATTTTAAGTGCTATATTTATACTACTGTACAGTTCAGTGATAAATAGTCGTTTTACTACTCATTTATTCATTCATTAATTATTTTTTCTTACCTGTAATTCATACTCCTGTATCCCCTAGCTGGGGCTGAGGGCATACACAGTGCATCTACATCGGGGCCGCTCCAGAGAAACTTTTGATTCGATTTACTATTGATAGATCTGCATGTGAATCCATTAAAGACGGAGCTAATACCAACAAACGCAGCCTTAGTAATCTTACATTGCCATAGTAGTTCAACACCGAACTAAGTCTTACTAAAGAAAAATACCTGGGGGTTATACTGGACTGGAGTTTGTTTTGTAACATGTAGTGTGTCTGTGTTTGGAGCAACTCTTTTGCAAGTATCCTCTCAACATATTTACAATAGTCATATTTGTTTTTTCCAACTGTGTCACTTACGGCCGTTCCCAATATTCAGTCTATCTCTTACTTGAGATAAAAATCATAACTATCATTGATTTTTCTGTCCCAATAAACTTATCGACGGTAACTCACCTTATGCGTACACGCTGTCTGTCAATGGGACGACGTATAGCTTACCAGCGATAGAAGTTTGTATGGAAATTTCAATTCACGCGTCCCAATATAAGGCGATAAGAATGACTTATCGGGCATATTGGGTCAGCTTCAGATTATTGACTGCTAATTACTGACAGTAGAAGGTCGTAATTTATCTCTATCTGTAGATACTATATTGGGAACGGCCGTTATCAATTGAATTTACATTTACGTCAAGTATTTGGGATCTTCACAAACTAACAGTGAATCATAAAATCTAAATACTTACATTGTAAGCAATTTTTCAAGTTTCTCAGTCGAAATTCCCTAAATTAACTATCACACATCTGGTGGGGGATGATGATTCTATTCGTTCCATCAAATTGCCTATAAGTATTGAGAATCATTAACCAAGGTATACGAATGTAGGTAATGAATTCCTGTTATTCCAAAATGTATTTCTGAATTTAATGAAATTACGCATAAGCAGCATATCTCAGTTCCAAAGATTAACAAGTCGTAAATTTAGTCTGTTATTACAAAAAAGTTAAACATGTGTTCAACAGTTGTTTAAAAAAAGTTCTATTACAAATCTGATTCTTGCTGCTGTTTAGAGTTCAACTTTCTTTAGACATTGCTTATATTTAAACACGATTCGAAGCTGTTCTGAGGTGTGTCTAACGAATAGATCATATTCATAAGAAAGATTTAATTTTATCTATACTAATATTATAAAGCTGCAGTGTTTGTTTGTTTGAACGCGCTAATCTCTGGTACTACTGGTCCGATTTGAATAATTCTTTCAGTGTTGGGTAGTCCATTTATCGAGGAAGGCTTATATAGGCTATGTTTTTTTTTCAAAATTAGGGATCCGTAATAAAATTGCTATTTTGTAACACAAGGTGTAAAATCGGAAACCTATTTTTGCGTGCGCTGCAAAAACTATTGACAATAGAACAAAATGATGTACAGGCTATAATATAGGCAATATTTTATTACTTATAAAACTATCGCGTGAATTATACTTTATATGGCAAAACAACGTTTGCCGGGTCAGCTAGTATAATGATATCTGTCATGATGACAGCTGACATAAATTGCGTTCCATTCCTCTAATTGTTTCTGTACACTTCAGTTTATGTTGTGTTTAATGACTTTTTAGTTAAACACGAGCTGTACACTGTTTGGTAATAGAAAAAGATAAACTCTATTTTAGACGTCGTTATTACTAGGTCACTGACGTTGTTATAGGCCACTGTCTAACAAAACACGTGTTTTAGCCATGTTTAAATTATTTTAAACGATACAGTTGTTAATTCTAATATATCTTCATAAGTCTAGGTCTATACCTATTTTAACAGCTCTCACCAACTCGAGTTGTGTTTTGAATTCTGTTTGAGAATCTTTAGCTGAATTATTACTCTTTGGAGCTGAAGTATAGATTTAAGCCCGAAAATGTGATTGCCCTAGGGAGCGCTATGTAAGTCTTCGTGTGGATAGATATCAATTGTTCTCAGAGGAAATCCCGGGCATGTTTTCTTTAATATTATGTGAAGTTTATTTATAATTCAACAGAGAGGTTTTGTGTTGTACGTAATATATGTATTAGCTTCCTTTAAATAACTAATAATAGATTCCTTTGAATAAAATAATAATAGCTCGTAATGGAAACGTTTAGATTTTGATTTTTGTGTTCAAAACATAGCTTAGTCACAGTTTTTATACTTAGGTTTAGCGTTGTGTCAAAGAAAGATTCTCTCATATGGTTCGTGTTCTTGCGGACCCAAAAACTCATACCTACATTGTGCAAATAACTTGCTTTTTCCATTATGGTGAACCCCGAACATACCTATATTACAGGGCCTAATTTTTTTACTTACACATGACACGCGCGCTTCGACAGCAACCGGTAACACTACACTACATTATTGAATTAAGCGTTTTTTTATCCAGACTAAAATCCACAGTTATCATAATGTTTTGAGTTTTCTTAAGTGTTAATATCGCTAGTATTATTTATTATTCTAAATGCAGAGTGCACCTTAAGCCCAATCGCCGTTTTAGGGGTTATATGAGTCTTTCACGGAAGAATGGGTGCACTCTAATTAACTGCAGAGAAAACTATATAGTCTGATAAATATGATAAATTATACTCTATAGCTCATTTTCTTATAATAGCATATAGTTCATATCACAACAATACCACGCATCATACATTATTATGGACACGGTCACTCTTCATTGTATGATATATTATTGGCTCACAAAATTGAGTGTATGATGAGCTGATAATGTACTACTCATATCGTGAGCCGCCCTTTTCCTCCTTCCATCTTCAAACATTTCAAATCAGCACGTTCTCCTCTGAACTTTATATCATTTGATATCCATGCTCTGACATTCTTTCACAGCATTAATGGCGAGATATGGTCAAATTCCGCATTATCATCATCGCTCGATGAGCTTTCAAGACTATCCTGTAATAAATACATTGTGTCAATCGTGTGCACATTCTTCAAAGATCGCGGTCAACTGAGCTTGTTATATGGTATTAATACTTGCTATTATATCGCGTAATGTGAACGCCATGCTATAAACTATGGCATTTGGTCCTTATTTGCTATATTTTATATATAACAATAGTATAGACTAGTCCGAAAAGAGCTTAACTCCCTTAGTTCGCAGCCATCTCAAATACCTATGCAAGTATTGCATGGGATACCACAATTTTAATGCAAACCAATCACAACGAGTTGAGAGTCTTCAGAGATCATTTACGGGTCACTTAGCTTTCTTTTCCAAGGGTTATAAGGCTACCAACACTGCGTCTTCCGGTACGTGGTCGCCATTCGAGGACTTTTCTGCCCCACTAGCCATCTGTCCGTCGAACTATGTGTCCTGACCAATGCTATAATATCATTGGTCCTGCCCACTACCACTTCAGTTTCGCAATAATTTGGGCTATATCGATGAATTTGGTTCTCCTACCGATCTCCTCATTTCTGATTCGGTCTCGCACGGAAACTGAGCATAGCCCTCTCGATTACTCTCTGAGCAACCATGAGCTTCCACGTCTATTTAGAGAAATTTCTGTAATATTAGTAGTATAATATATGAAAAATGGTTGAACGATTGAATAAATAAATAAATGATGAATTTTAGTTGTGTTTTGTAGAACATCACTTCCAGTGGCCCAATTTAGCCGCGGTGATTTCTCTCTGTGGTCTGTGCTGAAGAACTGCGTGGGTAAGGAACTATCAAAGATCACCATGCCGGTGGTGTTCAACGAGCCCCTATCCTTCCTGCAGAGGATGCTGGAGTACCTAGAGTATGCAAGTCTCTTGAGGATTGCTTCTGAACAGACTGATCCTGTTGCCAGAATGGAGTGTATCGCTGGTAAGTAGAATGACTTATCTTGTAAAGCAGTCAAAATAATGATGGTATAATATAAGTAAAAATAAAAGTAAAAATAGTATTCTATCAGAAACCACTTTATGTTTAATATTTTACAATTACAAATTTCAATTTTCAAATATACAGTATGTATTTTACATCTATGAATTAAATGTAGCCACATACTTGTTATAACATTTGCTGACGATATACTAAACATGAAAAAAATCGGTGCACTAGTTAGGTCAAAAAGTAGACTTATAATTTTGAGCGAATATTAACATGCTGTACATTGTACAATCGGGTCACGAGGTCACTGGGTCAACACTCAATGATTCAATGAACTTGAATCTTTGCACATCAAAATGCGATGTTGCCATCCCGCGTGCTTCACGTTCAAAGACGCTGGTCGTTCGTTGGATAGAACACAAGCGATGTTGCCTGTTCGCTTCTCGCGGTGACTTCAAACGTGTCGCACCGTCCTAAAGTGAAAGAACGCGGACGGGCTTAGGGTAGGGCGCAACCTATTGATAAATAGCTTCTTTTAAAGGAAATAATACCCGATTCAAAAAGCTATTTTACTTTAAATACTTAGCGCACAGTGTTTCTAGAAATATCGTAAAAAACCTTAAAACACTACGCTTACTAAATTAGGTACTCTCGTAATTATTTAACAACACTTTAACATTCCAGAATAATTAATTTAATCCCGAGGAAGACTTTATAGACTCTTTGCCACCCCTCTTCTCTCCACACCCCTCCTCTACTCGCCTCACACTTCACACCGCTATACTAGCGCCACCTTTCCGACACCCGCTCCTCACTTCACTTTACTCGTTACAATTTATTGAAATCTGATGGGGTAATAGTAAGATTTCATTTATATAATAATTAAATATGCCAGTTTTAGCAAAACGTTTTAAATAAGGCCAACCTAAACAAGAGATACTAAAGCAATAAAGTGCTTTTTGTTGTTTAGAGGTTTATGACAATAATGCCCCTGGCGCTGACAAGAGTAATTGAAAAGTTCTTGCAAGTTCAATCATAGTATTTTTTCTAAACTGGGTCGTTCTGTATAATAATGTAACCAGTTCGTTTTTCTATAACTTTTTATTCTTTGATTCCTCAATACGGTCATCATAGCTCTTATTATTTTTTCATAAGCATATTTATACTTATATCCTATCGTGTTAGTTTACTATCTTAACGTAACTTTACTAACGTAAATGTGGGTCAAATCTTTTAATTGGATTTCAAATCCATCCGCAACTGTTTGACTTGAAATTTTGCATTTTTATGAGAGTCATGCTGACTTAGATCAACCTATAAAGGGTCAGTGACAGTTAGCGATACGAAATTTTGTGCACTTAATGTTATGAAACACGACGGCCCCTCAACAGTTTACAAACATTTTTAGTAAAGCCCATTATGATACGTTATTAAATAATAATAAAATCATTTTCAGAACAAGTTTTAAGTTTTACGCAATAACAGTATTATTATTTTTAAATTGGAGAATAGGTACTAATCTAGGTAAACTAGGTATCTATATGAGGCTCTTTCACGCCTAAACCACTGATCGTATCAACATGAAACTACCACTATTCGATGCGAAATGTATCCTAGATGGTTTATGGCTACTTATTTTTTTATTATATTTGTAAAAAGATGAATAAAATTTAATTTATCTCCTTTTAAAATTCGCCCACCGGAGCGGGCGGAACGGCTAGTATACTGTTTAAATGTGTTAAATACAGTATATGTTTCAGCATTTGCAGTGAGTGCTCTGGCATCGAACTGGGAGCGACTCGGAAAACCATTCAACCCTCTGCTGGGCGAGACTTATGAACTTGAACGACCGGAGTTTCGAGCCGTTTGTGAGCAGGTAAATGACTTTATGTGTCTTTGATATTACTCAGTTCATTTATCTTTCTGTTTAAGATATAAACGTTTCAGATATGTTTGAAGCGTTTAAGCAAAAAGCAATCATATATCGAAAACTATAAACTAAAGTGAATAATATTTTAGAAGTTTTACTTCTTTAGGCGCGTTATGAAAAATGATGAGAGTGAAATTCTAAGATGTGCGCATCACTCTTACACAAAAGTAACAGGGTGAAGTTGGTTCCTAATATTTTTTGTCGTTTTTTTTTGGTTTCTTATCAGGACAGGAAAAGGGTTCAAGCCCATACAGCCATATTCGTTATTTAATAATTAATTGTCAAAGCCATCTTTGCAAGATTTTTACAATATTGTACTTTCTACAAACGTAGAATAGCAGGAGGAATGAATAATTTTAAGGATTTTTGCCTTGTTAGGCCAAAGGAGTATAACTTCTTGCGTGCATACATAAGTACACATACACTTTTTTATATGCTCTTGGCAACCTTGACAATACACACTTGAAAGTCATCTAGCCCAGGACACTCACCGTGATATATGCGATATTAAGCTGGAAGTAGTGTATTTTGTTACTTTTCAGCAAAAAGGAGTAACTATTAAAATCATCTGTGTGATTTGGCTCAGGTTTCCCACCACCCCCCGGTGTCAGCGTTTCACGCAGACAGCCCGCACTTCGTGTTCCACGGGTCAGTTCATCCCAAACTGAAGTTCTGCGGAAAAAGTGTCGAAATACAACCAAAAGGGCAGGTCACTGTGGAGCTGCCAAGGTATGGAGTGTTAGTTTTATGTTGTTGTGAGCGAAATATTCTTCCGAGATTTTAATTTAAAACGCTTAATATCTTGAAATAATTTGTGCAAGTTACATTGTTTTAATACACACTTGTCTAGTTAATGTCGACTCTACTCAATACTTGCTATCCAATCGGTAATTGACGTTTTTTTAATGAAAACAAGGGACGAGACTCCATGACGTTCAGCTGATAGTAATTGATACGCCCTGCCCATTACAATGCAGTGCCGCTCAGGTTTTAAACCCCAAAAATTCTGAGCGGTACTACAACTGCGCTCAAAACCTTGTGACATAAGATGTTCAATCTCATTTGCCCAGTAATTTCACTAACTACGGCGCCCTTCAGACCGAAACACAGTAATGCTTACACATAAATGCTTCATGGCAGAAATAATACCAAAAATATCTTCCCTCGTGCAAATTTACTACATCGTTGGAAAATACGATGAAAAACATAATTAAATGAACATATTAAATACAGTTGATGAAAAATTTATTAATTAGGTAGTTAAATTCCGTTTGTCATCGTTAAATTAAATACCTTAAAACAGATTTAAGATGCAAAAAACTTCTTTTGCAGTTCACTAATAATCAATAATTCTGTTACCTATACAATTAAAATAATCACCGTTAGTTATAATTTAACACACTTAACTATGTTTTTATTATTGGTAACAAGATTTAACAGGCACTATGCAAGCAGCGCCCTCTCTTGAGTATACCTGGCCAAATAGAATAAAAACGCAACACAAATCATTTAACCCAACCAAATAAAAAAAAATCTGCGTATACTCACGAAGTAGCACTTATAATAAAAGATAATTTTTACAGTGTAATAGGATATTTTTAAAGGTTTTCGTATTTTAAATTTAACTTTACAGATGGGGTGAAGCTTACACCTGGAGTAACGTTAACTGTTGCGTCCATAACGTGATCGTGGGCAAACTGTGGATAGAGCAGTACGGAAGCATGGAGGTGACGTGTCACGGTGGGGCAGGTCTCAAGGCAAACCTCTGCTTCAAGCCAGCTGGCTTTAACAACAGGGACCTGCATCGAGTTGAAGGCTTTATCATGGATCCCAGGTAGAATGGAAAATATCTCTTCTTCCTATGAAAAATAACTGCTCGTTTTTCAATTTATGCTTGTTATTGAGATGAGACTATTTTTCACTTTTTTTTCAATTCATTTTATTTTTCACTACAGTTATTTAACATGGCGTAGACCGTTCTTTAAGAGAAAATCTTTTTCATAGGCATTTTCATTTTACGTGGTCGTGAATTTCTTTTATGAGTTCGATCCTTAAGTACTTTTGCAGTTAAGTTTTAAATTTGGCGCGATAAATTTTATCCCCCTTATACATAATGGTCCGCTAACTTTAAACAGTCGCTAAGGAGTGTTTTTTCTCATTCTGACTTAGGTCAATAGAAGAAGACAGAGTGAGAATTAGCAATGCATTAAGTTAGCAGACTATTATGAATAAGGGGGTTAATATTTATTTAGTTTTATGGATATTTAAAAATAGTTTACGCACGCAAAACCAGTACATGATGTCGAGTTTTCAGTTAGAATATAAGTAATTATAATATATCGGACTGGGAGGCTCCTTTGCACAGGATGCCGGCTAGATTATGGGTACCACTACGCCGCCTATTTCTGTCGTGAAGCAGTAATGTGTAAACAGTACTGTGTTTCGCTCCGAAGGGCGCCGTAGCTAGTGAAATTACTGGGCAAATGAGACATAACATCTTATGTCTCAAGGTGACGAGCGCAATGAAGAGCCGCTCGATTTTTGAGTTTTTCAAGAATCCTGAGTGACACTGCATTGTACTGGGCAGGGCATATCAATTAACATCAGCTGAACGACCTGATAAGCAAATTTTAAGTATAATAAATTCATGCATAATATCTATCTTTAAATAATTTGTAGTAAGAAACGGCTTCGTTTCCTGTACGGAAAATGGACTCAATACATCAAATGCTGCTCTGCGTCAGCATACGAACAGTGGGCCAAGGATCGTGGAGAGGAGGCCGGCACTCAACAGACACCCAAGAAAGTACTCGCGAAACTGAACAGTTTCAAAGTTGGAGCTCTACGTTCTATGTCCATACAAGATGTGAGTTCATTATGATGTGCACATAGATTTGATAAAATTTTTGCTATTGAATGTCTTGATTCCCTAAAAATGTCTATTACGATTGCGATATTTGAAGGAGCTCTTATCATAAACGATATGATCTAAAGTGGTTTTTATTGCTACGATTAGCAAGATCAAATCCTCGACAAAAGGCTGAGATTAACGGAAACAGCCCAGTAAGCATTTTTAGATGTCACATCCAAAATCCGAGCAAGAAGAAAATACTAAAAAAAGAACTGAATAAACAGAAAAAAAAAGTATAAAAGAAAATGAAAAGTGAATAATAAGAATTAATAAAATATAGACTTATGTTGTGTAAAATTTTTAAATTTTAATGATTTATATCGTTTAAATAATTTTTTCCCTGCGAGATCAAATCAGAAATGAGGAGATCCGTACGAGAGCAAAATTTACCGACATAGCCTAAATGATTGTGAAACTGAAGTGGCAGTGGGCAGGGCACTTAGTTCGACGGAGAGATGGCCGTTGGGGCAGTAAAGTCATCAGATGGCGACCACGTACCGGAAGACGCAGTGTTGGTAGGCCCCCCACAAGATGGACCATTACTTGAATACATTGGATGTGGGCAGCGCAGAACCAATTGTCGTGGAGATCTTTGGGGCAGGCTTTAGTTCATCAGTGAACGTATTCCGGCTGATGATGATAATGATATCATTTTAATTGATATACATTGTTTTTTTTTTTCAGAGCGAAGAACCAGAGACATCAGATGAAGTACCAAAACCGGACGAGTCGTTTAATATAGATATACCAGGATCTGTAACGCTTTGGGAAGCTCGGCCCAGGCCTCCAAATAGTTCACAGGTAATTTAGACTAATCTACTAAAACTACTCATTCTGTGGCTAAACAGTCCCTTTTACCTCAATAGTAGGTTGAAGAGTTAACAAGTGCGCAAAACCGTTCAAAAGCAATTTACGTAGTTAAGTGCCACATTAAATTGAGTCAATATTTTGAAAAGTTTTTGAAGTGATGTGAAATGAATCGATAAAGCGAGACAGTAAAAAGAGACCGATACATAAATTAATATGATTTCGTGAGAGCAAATAAGATAGGAATTATTATACAGTTTTTTGGTACCAGGCGATCATAATTGAAGTAGAGATTGTATTATGAATGACGCGAGTATATCTTGGGGTCCGAATAGTGGGGATGGTTTTCGTTTCGGAAACATACACATAACTATAAAAAGTGAAGTTGTAGTTGCGATCATAATAAAGTCAAACAATGAAAATGTACATCTCAAGTGAATTTGGGAATAAGGTAAACGAAAGACAAAATGTCTAATCGTGACTTAATTTTAACTTCGTTAATACAACTTACTACTAACTAACAGTAAAAGTCCTAGCGCAAAGTTCTACTTATGTCTTTTTTTTTTCTAGCAATAAAGTCTATTTTAATATAGTCGTACTTATTTAGATAATTTATTATTATTAGGCAAGGCATGACAATCACACTTCGCGAAACTTTTAATTGACACCGGTCACTCACTCGGAAACGATAATAATTTTAATATTTTACATACATGTGAAAAAGGATTTCGCTTGAATGTGTTAGAGCAATAATAAAACACAAAAATATCATGTTTACATTGTTGAATAAACAAACAAATTTGGTCCCTTCACCATTGTTACTTATCTCTTCCGGGGTAATACGTCACAACAGCCGACCAATCACAGCGCGTCATTACATGGGACGAGGGCATAAAAGAGCGGTTTCCGGCTCATTTGATTCAGTCACGTGCCCGACTTTGGCGAGTCAACATGTCCTGAGGATGCCTCGGGTAGAGGCGAAACACGTGTGGAATTATTTAATAGACAAATATTGGCGGAATTAACACTAAAGAAAACTGAAAACATTTGGATAATTATGGGTTTCCGCAAAGTAACGCCTACTTCAATAAATTTTCTTGCATTTATATTTCATTACATCTTTAAAAATCACAGCACAAAGCCAGGCGATTCATTTCATTACCTGTTGTGTGTGTAAGATACATGTAAAGCTATACATCTCGGAATGTAATGTACATTATTATAAATTAATAAAATAAAATTTCAGAAACTCCAAATTAAGGCAATTATTTATCGCATCGCAACGCTAATATGCTGTATTTATAGCATATTATTCATAATATGATGTTTATTACAGTTCTACCAGTTCACCGAATTTTCAATGTCTCTGAATGAAATGCAGCGTGATATGAAAGGCGAGCTCTGTCCCACGGACAGTAGACTGAGACCTGATGTCAGGCTGCTGGAGCAGGGAGATATTGACGGTGCTGCCGCGGAGAAGACCAGGCTAGAGGAGAAGCAACGTGCTGCAAGGAAGGCTCTTAAGAAGTCCACTGACGCGTGGCAACCGAGGTACTTTCTGTTTTTAACAACGTACATAAATGCTAAACTTAAATTGCAGCTTACGTAGCTAATTTTAAACTGTAGGTTTTTATTAATACATAATAAATGAGGTATAAAATATAAATTTTGATTGAAAATTGTGTGTCTCCTACTGCATTTATCACGGGGAGTGTTCCGAAGAGCTGTTTCATCTGATTCCTGCCGCGGAATTCCACCTTCGCATGACATGCCACACGTTACGATATCATCCCCACCATCTGGATGTGTGGCGGTCCTCCACAGTGCGGTTTTCAAGGAGCTTTCTTCCACGTACTACAAAGCTGTGTAATGAGCTTCCTTGTGCGGTGTTTCCGTGACGATACGACATGGGTACCTTCAAAAGAAGCGCGTATACCTTCCTTAAAGGCCCCAGCGCTCCTGTGATTCCTCTGGTGTTGCAAGAGAATGTGGGCGGTGGTAACCACTTAACACCAGTGACCCGTACGCTCGTTTGTCCTCCTTTTCCAAAAAAAAAATAACGGAAAACTTTTGGAACTGTTCTCTGGAAATTTAAGACTTTATTTTCGTGGCACCATAGTATAGGTTATATGCTTAGATAATTTATACATCTCGATAGAGCCTCTTGCTGATAGACAAACGAAGAAAAACAGGCCAAGTTTATTACTTTAGTGTGAGTGACAAGCTGCGTCTTACACTCGCGATTTGTATGTCACTTTGAGTTGGTCTGCGTGCGTTGGTCAATATAATCTATATTTTTCTATCTATTATCTAGCCATGTATCAATGATCTAAGGTAAATATACTATAAATATATATTGGGTATGTTCCGATGCATCATGCATGTATGCGAGCACTGCACAGTGCTATCACTGTAGAAAAATTCGTTCCGTTATGGACTGCCAGTATACTGCTACAGTACCTTAGGGAAGTATATGACGTCATAAATCGCCGCCATATTCTACTGTGAGCACTGAGCACTGGCGTTTTAGAGATAAGGTACTCACAGTACTTTGATCACGTGATCAGTCAAAACCACTCGAGTGCCTAACGTTTTATAAACAATACCTACAGTTTAATCCCAAATATTATTAATTTGACAGTACTCTAACAACAGTTTTTTTTAATGAACTAGTAAAATTTAATACACTCATTTGAATGCTGCGTCAAAAAATGCGGCTGACAGTATATGGGATTGCGTACAGTTTTAAATAGTAACCAATATAATTGGCTATAAAGGAACGGCTTCACAGTATACAAAATTGATGTCACACTGTTCAGTGGTCGCAGTGCATATGCATACCCATTGTATTAGCTACAATATGATATATGTAATTCCAGATGGTTCAGCCAGGGTACAAATCCGTACACGAAACAAGAAGACTGGTTGTATAACGGTGGATACTGGGACCGGAACTATGAACATCTTAAAGACATTGATATATTTTAACAACAATTATAATAAAAACGCATAACAAATTGTGAGCAGTATAATAACAGCATATACTTACACAATTCCCGCTTGGCTACTTCGAGAACGTAATTTTAAATGTGGTTGTTGCAAAACGAAAAGATATAAAAAAATATATACTTTTAATCTTAGTCCATTCCCATGAAAATTAGAATTTTTCTTGATTTATTTGACTCGGAGGTGTAACATAATTTATATCAAGAATATAAGTATAAATAATCCATATTGTACACTCAAAATATCCGCTGATAATCAAACAGGACTCTATAAGTGAAGGTCAGCTAGAAACATGATCGGATTTGGTCCGGCCAAACCATATTCGACGGTATGACGCATGTCCAACGCACAAAATATTATTATTACCATCCGTACCGTACCGAGTACGACGGCGATCACGCCCACCGGACCGTTCGATGGTCGGGCCGTACCAAATGCGATCATGTGTTTAGGGTATTAGAGAGAGCGTCGGTGGACCATCATATGATTCGGCGTTCGTGGAAAAATGCTTACTGGTAACAGACCTGCGAAGAAAGGGTTGTGTTTAAACTTAACCACATCGCATTTGGCTCAAAAAAGGGCCTCAAGCCAGGCATTGATTTGCTAAATCGGCGCACAATAGACGTTGAGTTGCAGAAAATAGTCCTAAAGACTACCTTACTAATGTACCGAGAACAAGATATAGTCGAGGGACTATTTTGCACTAAATACCTAATAGCCAAGAGCAGTGTTATGTTGTCTAACAATATACAATATACTTAATATAGTCCGACAATTACGTGCGCGATCGTGCTACGGGGTGACAGACGGTAGAGCGGACGGGGTACTAAAATCTCAGCGGGTAGCGGGTTACGGCAGTCTGACGCGTTGGCCTTCCCCGCAACACGACCTGCTACCCGCTGACATCTTAGTACCCCTTCTGTCACCCCGTGGGACGGTCGCGCATGAAGTAGTTGGACTATTGTGTTCTGGGGAAGGGCACGGAACAATTCGGGCCACATCATACAGGCATATACACTGTTTCAATGTTATTTATTACAGAATGTTAATTACCACGTATTTACAGCTGTTTCATAAAAATTGCAACAATATAACGATGATTAAATAATGATTGTTAAAATGTGCAATGCAATAAATCATTGATTGTTTTTAATTTGTTCATCTATCGCATGTTCCATTACAGCCGGCCTCGATGTACCGTTGAGATTGATTCATTTTATTTCAACCCATTTTTTTCAAGGCCGGTTAGCCCAGTGGTGTAAGGCACCAGACTTTAGCTCTGGTTCCTTAGGGGGAGCGTGGATTCGAACCCCACACCATAAAGTTTTTATTACATTTTATTTTTCTTTTTTGAATAAGTACAGCATAATTTATATATTTTTTTTTCTTTCGATTATAATGTCAAAATTGATATGTTTTCTTGTGAAATAATGTTTGACTTGCATCTTGGTTCCATGAAACAGGCAAAATTGTTCTATGTATCATAGAAGTTGTAGTATTGTTGTTGTTAATTCGATCATATTCATTGAATTTTCTTTTCTGTCAACAATATTATGGCTGCATTTAGTGCTCGACCGACGGTCAGCGCTGACGTCGAGCGTAGCGCGTAACCGTACGTGCTGACCGTGTACGTGTATTTTCGCATCAGTGGACCGTCGTACGCCGGACTGAGGATACTCGTCAGTGCGACGTAGCTGTACGCGCGTAGCAATTCATCAGCACCGGACTGTACGCGTTTATATGTTTTCATTATTATAGCTACGCGTGACCGACGTCAGCGTTTACCGTCGGTCGAGTACTAAATACAGCCTTTAGCGTATGTACAGTAAAATGAGTGTTTATATAAGAAAACAGGTCTATCATTCTGAATGAGTTACGTAATCATTCGTATCAATGGTGTTCTTCATTTCAAATGTTTATTAAATATATTTAACTCTTCCCTTGTAATATGCACGCCATTTTACAATAATATTCATGTTACGTATTGTACACACGTTTACACAAAACAAATGCTTAGCTCAATGTATGTAATAGGTACTTATATTGTAATATACCTATTACTACAATAATTGTTGTTGTAGCTCAATGTATGTAATAGGTACTTATATTATAATATACCTATTACTACAATAATTGTTGTAAAAATTCGTAAAATAACTTAATACTTTCCTACTATTAAAACTTTAGTTTATTTTAATGTTAAGTAGTTTCCCAAGTTTATGTAGGTGCAAATTAAGCTATTTAGGGCTTATAGTATTGAAGTAGGTATTATTAACATATATGTATTAGTAGTAGTCGTAGAAAACTTATTAATGGTAGTACCTAACTCTCGGGCACAGTGCAATAACTCTGAATATAATTTAATCTAGCTCAAATTTACAAAAGACTTTTTTGATGAGATAAGTTAGGAAGTGTAGTTAAAAATTTTTGAAGTTTTGTTTTACTAGTTACTTGCTTTATAGGTACCAATACATTAATTTAATTATCAGCATTAAGTTATATTAAATAATATATATATTATCATAAATTGTAACTCAGTCAATATATTATTATCAAGGCATTGCTTCTTTTTTGGGTAGATGGGATAGATTGGGATATTTAAAATTGTAATAAATTTTTATTCTGCATTTTTTTTAATTTTCTTTATTTAATGTTAGTTTTAGTTTTATTTTAATCTTTATCGGCAAAATATTGTACCTTTTTTATGTTAGGTATACTTTTATAACTTATTAGATGAAAATAAAAAGCTAGTACAAATTATTTAAAAAAAATATGTAATCAAATTAATTTTAAATGAGAATTACTTCTTAATCTTTCCGTTCCTGGAAACTCTGATGGCGGGGTATGTCTTAGATAGGCGGGATTTTGGCTCTCGTACAGCGTTCTGTCAATACGTGTAGCAATAGATTGATTATAAATATAATGATTTGAGTGAATGTATCAGAAAGTTATTGAAACAAGCTATAAAATCATGCAAAATTAACTATCTTATAAATAATATAAGGGTCACGACGTGGTGTGGGAGTAGGGTGCCGTACGGCACACTAAGTTTTGGTGTATCTGAAAAATCTAGTGATGGTGATACATCCCCCAGGGATGGACTGCCGATTTGGGAAGGTTAATAGGCGCATAGCTCAGTGTTTAGACAATATAAAAGATAATTATTCTATTTCTTGTGTGACATTTGTGCCCCAACGCTTTTATGTCTTCTTCGGTCTTCCAAATTTAAACTCAAATTAATTGTCTAGCTGTAGAATTATATTTGAATAATCTACATTTTCAAGACATCACGACTCTTTTTTAATGTTAAAATCACAAATTTTACGTAATTACAAAACTGTTTATATTTAATTAGCAATACAGTTTATTTTTATATTAGATTTCAACTTTGTCTGAAAATATATACTTATATCCTTCCATCCCTACTCTGTGATATAACTAAAACCAAAATTATATCTGGATCTATAAAAGGTAAATTACCAATATCAAAACACATTTTTATTTGTAGATCTTCGATAGTTAGTTTAGCCCTACCTAGAAATAAAATTATCTGCTTTTTATGTGAAATCTAATAAGTAATTAATTAGTTCTTATCTTCAGTTTCAAATTGGATTCAAAGTAGATTTTAACGTAGATTGCGACGCGCTGGTAGAGATATAAATGGATAATATTATCATATTCTTAAACGTTAAAAACGCCTCTAGGGTTGTTATTGTGAATAAACAGTATCTAATTATATAATAGTTGGTTTTATTTCGCCCTCTATTTGTAAGTCTTAGTAAATGTAACAGATTCTATTTATATAATAAATAAACCCTGTGTGAGAGTGAGATAATTATCCTTATACAAAAACCTAGGTGAGGGAAGGAGACAGAATAGATGAAGACTATGAAACCGTTTTAAAACATTTTAGTGCAATAGTCTTTTGTGTTTAACTAATATTTTTAATTGGCTCGTGCTTGGGTGTTTATCATTCAACCTGTTACTTGTTCATTCAATGTCCGTGATTGACCTCTGTTGATTATTAAAATTTAAACTAACAATATTCACACTCCAAATTCAAAAATTGAATACATTTTTTCATTGCAGGGATTAAAAATCTATTTTAGACACCAACTAGCTCTTTTTGTATAGAAGTTATTAAACTACTAATATTGTATAAAATAATTAGAACCAACCTCGCACTATCTAATGTCTCGTGACAAAATTAAAGCTTTGATTAAATTATTATGTATTATTACGTGGTATTTACATTCTCTTTGAAGGCTTTTTGCTCCTTCGTACAGGATGCCGGCTAGATTATGTGTACCACAACGGCGCCTATTTTTGCCGTGAAGCAGTAATGTGTAAACATTACTGTGTTTCTGTCTGAAGGGCGCCGTAGCTAGTGAAATTACTGGGCAAATGAGACTTAACATCTTATGTGTCAAGGTGACGAGCGCAATTATGGTGCCGCTCAGAATTTTTGGGGTTTTCAAGAATCCTGAGCGGCACTGCATTGTAATGGGCAGGCCGTATAAATTACCATCAGCTGAACGTTCTGTTCGTCTCGACCCTTATTATCATAAAAAAAAATATAAGTTACAATCTTGCACTAGGCTATGCCTGTCTCGTGAAAACTCGAGACAAAATAAAAAAATCCTAACTATCGTTGACTTTTCTGTCCCAATAAACTTATCGACGGTAACTCACCTTATCCGTACACGCTGTCTGTCAATGGGATGACGTATAGCTTACCAGCGATAAAAGTTTGTATAGAAATTGCAATTCACGCGTCCCAATATAAGGCGATAAGAATGACTTATCGGTTATATTGGGCCACCCTCAGATTATTAACAGCTACTGAAAATGAAAAAATATTTATTTCTGTAACAAAAATGGTACAAAAATAATAGTGGATGTGACCTTCTATTAAGTGAGAAACACCTGTACCAGAAGGCCACGCTCTTCCATATCAATTAAAATTAACAGTACCAATAACTAGGGATCACAAATTAGGTCTAAAAATATATAAAAAAAAAATATTATACAAACAGGATGTCTGAGTGTGTATGAGCATGTGTGCATGTGTGTGGTGTATTTCATTGTTACTTTTCG
The DNA here is from genome assembly GCA_949711755.1 of Leptidea juvernica. Taxonomy (NCBI): domain Eukaryota; kingdom Metazoa; phylum Arthropoda; class Insecta; order Lepidoptera; family Pieridae; genus Leptidea; species Leptidea juvernica. Next base: position 2,887,810 of record CATIXQ010000041.1, on the reverse strand, counting down.
TAAAACACGACTTATTGTACTATCAAGAAGGTATAACTAAAATTTACTCCGTGTAGTTAAATAGCTCTTCCATTTCCTCATAATTCATGGATTTCAACCAAGTAGTTAAACTTCGTCATTCCATTTTGTTACGCGTATAGATCTTGAGTTTTTCATTAATAAGGTTATAAACATGTTCTGATTGTTTCATAAACTGTCGCATTGCAAAAGTGGTCTTTACACTAGTTGGTTGGATAGAAGTGGGAGAGTCACGCAGCCGTCTTTTGACGTCAGCACAATCGGGCCAGACTCGTCCGGGTTAATTACCACACTCGCACAGAATACCGGCGTGAAGTAGCGGCCTAGTGCCGCTATGTTTCGCATAGGTTAGTGTCGAGGACCGGAGGCCATCCCCCCCTCCCCCCATCCCCAACAAAGATTATGAAAGCGGTCCCTAAAGAGATAGTACCCCAGGAGGGTACCGGCTCGACCAGAGTCGGAGAATCCCTCCCCGAGCACTCTAGCTCGGGCTGCCCTTCGTATTCTGGGGAGGGCACAGTACCGCGCATGACCAAGGACAAACGAGGCAGTAACACCACGGCACCCCGCTCCACACTCAACGTGGACTTTTGCAATATCAGGGGAATTCACTCCAACTTAAACGCCGTCCACCACCACCTTGAGACGGCGAAGCCGGCCTTGTGTTTCCTTACGGAGACGCAGATATCTCGACCTAGCGATACGTCACATTTAACGTACCCCGGGTACAAAATTGAGCACAATTTTTTGCCTCATGCCGGGGTATGTGTGTACGTTAGGGAGGATATCTGCTGTCGCCGTCTCGGCAATTTTGAGGGTAGGGACCTGTCCACTCTCTGGCTCCGCGTAGATTTAGAGGACCGCGTCCGCATCTATGCGTGTGTCTACAGGTCCCATAGTGGTAACGCAGAAACTGATCATCTCATGGGCTGCGTTCAAGCGGCTATTGACGACGTGCTTGCACAGATCCCCTCCGCTGAAATCGTAGTCTTGGGTGATTTCAACGGGCACAATGCCGAATGGCTTGGATCACGTACCACAGACTACGCAGGGCGATCTGTGTATAATTTTGCATTGGCGTACGATCTGTCCCAATTGGTTGAGTCGCCAACGCGGCTCCCGGATGTGGATAGTCACATGCCGTCCTTATTAGATCTTCTGCTGACTACACATCCCGATGGTTACCAGGTCATTGTCGACGCCCCTCTCGGAACGTCCGACCATTGCCTGGTCAGGAGTGTAGTGCCTATACGACGCCCACGTCGCAGACCACCAGCGACCCGCCGCGTTTGGCACTACAAGTCAGCAGATTGGGATAGGATGCGTTCCTTTTTTGCATCCTACCCTTGGAGCAGGGTTTGTTTCCCTTCGGATGATCCTAGTGCCTGCGCCGTTGCAGTAGCCGATGTGATACTACAGGGCATGGATATTTTTATACCAAGCTCTGTAGTACCGATCGGTGGCAGATCACAGCCCTGGTTCGATGCGTCAGTTAAAGCAGCATCTGACTGCAAAAAACAGGCGTATCGAACTTGGGTTGCGGCGCTGGGCACAAAGGATCCGAACTGCATAGTTCTAAAGAGGAAATACAACCGTGCTTCCAGATTTTTTATGCGGCAAATCGCCCGTGCAAAGTCAAAACACGTCGTCAAAATCGGCGAGCAGCTTTCCAGTTACCCGACCGGAACACGCAAGTTCTGGTCGTTGTCGAAAGCTGCTCTTGGTAACTTCGGCCAGCCGTCCATGCCGCCGTTGCACATGAGGAATGACACCCTGGCCCATACGGCAAAAGAGAAAGACGATCTCCTGTGCGCTCTTTTCGCCTCCAACTCGACTCTTGACGACAATGGAAAAACACCGCCGACCATCCCGCGGTGTCAGAGCTCTATGCCTGAAGTACAGTTCAGACAGAAAACTGTTAGGCGAGCTCTGTTTTCGTTGGACGTCAGGAAGTCGAGCGGGCCGGATGGCATTTTTCCAATCGTGCTTAGAACGTGTGCCCCTGAGTTGACGCCGGTGCTAACGCGTTTATTCCGGCACTCTTATTCCAAAGGCGTAGTCCCTGACTCATGGAAGTCAGCCCTTTCCATCCGATCCAAAAAAAAGGAGACAGTTCGGATCCGGCAAACTACAGGCCTATTGCTATTACCTCCCTGCTCTCCAAAATCATGGAGAGCATAATTAGCAGTCAGCTCTTGGTATACCTAGAGGATCCACCAGTTGATCAACGACCGACAATACGGGTTTCCCCATGGTCGGTCGGCAGGTGATCTTCTGGTATACCTAACACATAGATGGGCTGCAGCTATTGAAAGCAAGGGGGAAGGCCTGGCAGTTAGCCTGGATATAGCGAAGGCCTTTGATCGTGTATGGCATAAGGCGCTCCTCTCTAAACTTCCACCATTTGGGCTTCCCGAGAGCTTGTGCAAGTGGACCTCCAGCTTCCTCACTGGGCGCAGCATATAGGTCGTTGTCGACGGACATTGCTCGAACCCGAAGCCCGTGAATGCTGGAGTGCCCCAAGGCTGTGTGCTATCTCCTACGCTGTTTCTTCTGTATATCAATGATATGTTGGACACCTCCAACATTCATTGCTATGCAGATGACAGCACTGGTGATGCCGTATACACGGGCCATGCACGTCTCTCTCGGGAAATCGTCGACCAGTGCCGGGAGAAACTTGTGTCTTCTATCGAGTCCTCTCTTGAGAAGGTCGCGGAATGGGGTAAATTGAACCTTGTCCAAGTTAACCCCCAGAAGACTCAAGTTTGCGCGTTTACCACTAAAAAAACCCCATTTGTCGCATCATCGCTCTTCGCCAACACTTCCCTAAAAGCCTCGCCTAGTATCGGAATACTGGGTCTCGAAATCTCGAGCGATTGCCAATTCCGTGGCCATCTGGAGGGCAAAGCCAAATTGGCTTCAAAGAAACTGGGCGTCATTAATAGAGCACGGCAATACTTCAAGCCGGCCCACATTCTAGCGCTGTACAAAGCGCAGGTCCGGCCACACATGGAGTATTGCTGTCATCTCTGGTCTGGCGCACCCCAGTATCAGCTCGATCCATTTGACCGCGTGCAACGCAGAGCAGCGCGAATTGTCGGGGACCCAGTACTCTGTGAACGGCTGGATCACTTGGCGTTGCGTAGAGACGTCGCTTCATTGTGTGTCTTCTACCGCATTTATCACGGGGAGTGTTCCGAAGAGCTGTTTTACCTAATTCCTGCCGCCGAATTCCACCTTCGCACGACACGCCACAAGTTAGGATATCATCCTCACCATCTGGATGTGTGGCGGTCCTCCACAGTGCGGTTTAAAAGGAGCTTTCTTCCACGTACTACAAAGCTGTGGAATGAACTTCCTTGTGCGGTGTTTCCGGGACGATACGACATGGGTACCTTCAAAAAAAGCGCGTACACCTTCCTTAAAGGCCGGCAACGCTCCTGTGATTCCACTGGTGTTGCAAGAGAGTATAGGCGGCGGTGATCACTTAACAACAGGTGACCCGTAAGCTCGTTTGTCCTCCTATTCCATAAAAAAAAAAAGTTGGCTTAATAATAACATGGTTTGTTCTTTTCAAAAGGTAAGAAGGATCAGGGATTAAATTTTTGTGTCTTTTAAGACTAACATGAAGGACATAAAGTTTTCTATCGGATAGTACGTCGCAGTCTTTATATAATTGTTCAGTACAATAGAGTCTTGGCTTATGAAATGTCACTTTTAAAAGGGCTCTCTGTGATCTTTCCACAGTTAAGAATTTAGTTTTTGTGGCACCACCCCAGACAGGAATGCAGTAAATTAAAATTGACTGTGACAGAGAAGTATATATTAAACTAAGCAAAGGCTTAGAATCAACATGCCTTAGTTTTTTAAATATCCAGGTTAGATTCCTAATTCTATTACTAATTGATTCTAAATGAAGGTACCAAGACAGATGTTGGTCTCCATATATGCCAAGATATTTTATGGAAAAAGTTTTATCAATAGTGGGGCAGGAACAAAATTCGTCAAGGGTACAATAGTACTTATGTATGTATATTTTGAAGTCTGTAGGTGGTTGCGTAGATTTATTAATAGAGTGGCGTATATATTTCGTTTTTTGTGTATTTAAGGTGAGTAAGTTGTGGTTTAACCAGAGATCAACCAGTGTAAGTCCCTTATGAGTGGCACTACGAATTGATTCCCATGTTTTCCCCGAAAACACAATGGCGGTGTCATCAGCATACGCAAATAATTTTGTATTTCCGATTTTTATTTTAAGTAAGTCGTTAATATAAATAAGGAACTCCAAAACTAATGTTAGAGTACTTACTTGTATACTGACCCACTTTAGTACGCTGTTTTCTGTTTGATAGGTAGTCTTTAAAAAGTGCAAGAGGTGAACCTCTTATACCTATATGTTCCAGTTTATGTTCAAGGATAGCGACAGAGACTGTGTCCAAAAGCCTTTTTTAGATCAAGGAATACGGTGAGGCATTTATTCCCTTTCTCTAGCTGCTCAACTAATAATGTACTCAAGGCTGTTTTTGCATCTTCAGTAGATTTATTTTGTCTAAAACCGAATTGATAATCTGATATAATATTGTATTTATTAAGATAAAGGATAAGTCTTTTATTAATTATCAGTTCTAACGCCATTTACAAAAATCTTAGAGAAGAGATTTTTGTAAATGGCGTTAGAACTGATATTGGTCTATAACTAGCAATATCATCTCTATCCCCACTTTTGTGCACCGGAGTAACAATAGCTTCTTTCAAGGCTTTGGGAAACACACCTTCGCCGAAGCAGAGGTTTATAAAATGAGTAATTATAGGCACTAGTTCGTTTTTCGCCAGTTTGATAAAGCTGGTGGGAATTTCGTCACAGCCACAAGCACTAGAAACCTTTAAGTTCATGAGGGTGGACTCAACCTCCACAACATCTGTGTCAAATAAGACAAAAGAGTTTGTTGGACTAGCATCAATGTTTGTATATTGTTTCCTTAACGACATGGGGGCACATGGTATAGTAATTCGATTGGCTAAGTCACTTCCAATAGTAGCAAAATAATCGTTTAAATAATTTATTGATTCAATAGGTGTTTTTTTAACGTTAAGTAGTTGCGAATTGTCTGATTTCAGGTTTTTCGAATAGGTAATGTTGTTAATAGTATTCCATAAATTTTTTGAGTTCTTAGCAGATGTTTGTAATAAGTGTCTCTCATGTATTCTTTTAATTTTTTTTATTAGGTTATTACAATAGTTACGGTACCGTCTGTATGTGATTTTTAACACATCATTATCAGGATCAGACCGTAATCTTATTTGCAGCTTGTTTCTATTTCGGATACAGCGTAATAAGCCCGGTGTCATCCATGGTTTGATGGTTCGTTTTGTTTTAGGGATCGGTAAAGATTTGGAGTTTTCATGCAAAGCTTCTGTAACCACTTTGGTGAGGAGATCAATCAACAGGTTTGGATCATCACATAATAACAATTGTGGCAGATTCTTTTCATTAAGACTTGAGAGAGCTTTATTAAAATCAATTTTAATTACTTGCTTAGGAGCGTTATTAGTACTTTTTATATTTGATAAGAGTAAAGCAATCATGGCATGGTCCGTTATTGTGGTATTTAAAATGGCTATTTGAACACGACAGGTATTTTTATTTAATTTCATCATAATATGGTCCAAACAGCTGTCAATCCTAGTTGGTAAATTATGTCCAGGCATGATACCAAAAGTTGCTAACATATTAAGATAAAAGTATCTATTATTTCGATTAAAAGCTGGTTCATTATCTTTGACTATAAGGTTAATGTTTATATCTTCAGTTACAGTTATCGTTTTGTAGTTTTCTAAGGTTTCTAAATGTGTACATAATGAATATATAAATGAAGTAGCGTCGATTTTTGACGGTGACCTGTAAATACCGAGGACAACAAGTTCTCCTATTTCAATCTGAATACATGATGCATCACGTAGCTTGATTTCTTTAGCCTTTGCCTTGAGTGAATTTTTAATGTAAGCTACCACCCCATCATTCTGGTTAAGAAGATGATTGGTGTGAAACGAGGAGTAGTCGTCAATGTACGGGATTGGCTTATTGATTTGAATTCTACATTCTGTTAGAATAATCAAGTCTGGTTTAACGTTACCTGAGACTAGATTCAATTTCAAGTCATCAATTTAACTGTAGATACTAACGATGTTTTGGGAAACAATCATTATATTATTGTATTCAATCTGAAAGTGATTCGTTAGTTTTTCTATGTCACATTTAACCACAGATGCAATTTCCATCTTATCCAATTCAGTTATGGTGGTGAGATCAATCATTATAATATGCTTGATATACGGCAGTTGAAAACAAAGACAACTTTTGAATTTTGCTTTTAACGAAGTTATGCTGTTGTTAATAGTAGATAATCGAGGATAAGGGTATCATGATTGCATGGGAAGAATAAGTGTGTAACACCGGAAGTGCGAGTGTATACTGATTAAGTGTATTGTGAGTATGTTTATGTATTCGTAAGTAAATGTGTAAATTTCTTACATTTAAATATCTTATAGTTAAATCAAAAAATACAAATTTTAGGAATATTACAGTTACAAAAATTAACAATTGGAAAGAATAGAGTAAGACACATTTGACAAAAATATCTAGTCATTGGGCGTTCATAAGTTTATTGCATTGAGCTTCTGACTTTGTAGAAATGACTGGAGAGGTTTCATCTCTCCTGACATAAATTTTTCCATAAGCAGTCCAGCAAAAATTGAACTGTTTATTCTTCACAAGATCTCGGGCTAAGAAATACAAGCGAGCTCCTTTAGCGGTTAAGTTTTTAGAGATAAAAATAGGTACATCTTCATCCTTTCGGAAGCCTAAATGTTAAGCTGTGAGTTTGGATTTATGTCTAATATTGAATGCTTTACACATTTTCATCAGATCACTTTTTATTACAGTGGATGTCATTTCAACAATAATTGGAGAAAATTTTTTGGGCCAGTTGGCTTTCCGCGTACTCTATATATGTCTTTTATATCTTTTTTATTTATTTCGTATCCCACAGTATCGGAAAGGCGCACAATCATTTCAATTAAATTCTCTTTTGATTCATTGTTATATTTTGGCACGTTTTTCAGCTCAAAGTTTTGTTTGCGATTTGATATTTGCAAGTCTTCAAGTTTATTTTCGAGCAGGGCTATATACTCCCTATCCTCGACATGCTTTAATTTCAAAGAATCAATTTTCTCCTTCAACTGCTTATTTTGCTCAGTGAGAAGAGAGATGGAATCAATGACGTCACGATTAGACTCTTATAGCTCTTTTAGACTCGATACCATTTGGCTAATTTTTTTATCAGATTTAGCAAATAGCGATGTCATCGACTTCATCATAGCAATAAAATCATTTTCCCTTCTCCTTTTTGTACGCCTAATAACATAATTTGTCGGAGTTACGGACAGTTCAGGTTCAGAGGAGGATTTTTCCATGGAAATATTCATCTCACTTATTATATTATATTACTAAGTATTAAATTTTGTTACTATGGTTGTGTTGTTTTTACTGGTGCTCTTTAATCACTTGGACTCAAAAGTAGGGCGAAGCGTATCGTAAGTATAATATAAAAAAAAAATTGCTATTTGAATCCCGAGATTCGATCCCCCGACTTCTCAAATTTTCGTCAACGTAATATTACTGCAACCACAAGGCTGTTTCGTTATTAAGTTGAAATATCTGATTATGAACTTGAATTAGTGTCAATTAAAATATTAAAAATGACTTGAAGGTAACTGTAAATTGTGTCCATATAATGAATGCAACTGAGTTTAATCAATGTCCACTTTAACACTTATTATGTCAGTGTATTATAATAAATAAAAACTCACTTGTTACCCGTTGCATTAACTAGTTACTTATTTAGTTCTGGATAATATGTTGAGTGTGAAGATTACTATAGATTGATCTGTGAGTACAAATATTAACAATTTAACCTTTATATTAAGTAAATAAGTTCAGGGCGATATAAACGATTAATATCTAGGAGTTTACTATTAATACTTTTAACACTGCTCTTTACACTTTTTAACACTTATTATTTCGTCTTTTATGATATTATTATGCACTTTAAAACTTTTATGCAATTTAAAACAATTTAATTTAATTAAATATTCCGGAGCAAATCGAAATTTATATGGTATATCTGACGTTGACAGGAAGAGAGCTACTTACAGTAGAAGGTAGTAATTTTTGTCTCTATCTGTAGATAGTATATTGGGAACGGATGTAAGTTTACCAGCTAACGTGAGGGTGTCAAATTTGCGTGACGGTGTACGCGCGCATCGTAAATATTCACTCTGTTAACTTTTCAATAAATAATAACTACAATAATCAAACACTGTAAGCATAAAAATAAAAAAATTGAAATAGTTAGAATTCTTTATTAATTCTATTCATAATTCTTATCACACGATATCACACGATATCACACTCAATATACCTTATAAACTAAATACAGTAAGTTTTATACATTTCAACAGAGCAACAAAGCTTGTAGGTAATATTTATCCTTTGCAAGGCAAGATAATTGGGGTCATTATCAACATAGTGATGTGGACATTAATTATTTATAAATATGCTTTATAAATAGACTTTAATACGGTCTATTTAATCCATCATCATCAGCTGAAAGACGTGCACTGCTGGAGAAAGGCCTGCCCCAAAAATTTCCACGACGATCGCTGCTCTCATCCAACGTATCCCGGCGATCTTGACCAGATCGTCGGTCCATCTTGTTGGGGCCTACACTACGTCTTCCGGCACGTGGTCGCCATTCGAGGACTTTACTGGCCCAACGGCCATCTGTCCGTCGAACTACATATGTGCCCTGCCACTTCAGTTTCGCAATCATTTGGACTCTGTCGGTAACTTTAGTTCTCTTACAGATCACCTCATTTCTGATTCAATCTCGCAGGGAAACTCCAAGCATAGCCCTCTCCATTCTCCATTCCTCTCCACATCTGAGCGACCATGAGCTGTCTCATAAGGCCCATAGTTAGCGACCACGTCTGGGTACCGTAAGTCAATTTAAGACATAATAAGATATAACTCTGTTATATTTTCAACGTAGGAAAATTTAATATTCTGATCAAAATTGACCCTTAAATGGCACTGCTATAAATAATACATCTGAGTATATAATTAGATATTGTATTTTGATTTGATTGCTGCAATATTTATATATATTACCAGTATCCCTTCATGTTGGTAACATAAATTACGATATCACAAGTCATCCATTATTAAATAGTATTTATAATTGTTTAAAATCTTAATACAAATAAATCCAGTGTCCTGATGTTTGTTTCCAGTGAACTCCCAAACTAATGAACGCATTTTAATGGGGATAACTTCATGGATTGCAGTTTAGCCCAACTTGAGCGATAGGATAGTTTTTATTTCGATTTGGACCCATAATTATTTTTATTTCCAATATTTGTCTTGTATGAACATAATTTCTATGAGAGAATTTATTGACGCACGGTTTGACAGTTCTGCTGTGAATCAATTTCATTATAACAACAGGGATCATATTTTACGAAATAATTCTTCATGTTATGAAATATTATTGACAAATTCATAAAAAACAGTATTTTATTTATTACTAGCTGACGCAGCAATTTTAAATTGCCAAAAAAAAAATACAAAAAACAATAATTAAAATTATTTGGGAATGTAAAATATATGACGACCGATTATCCCAGACCTACCAAATATATCGTACATAAAATTTATCCTACTACAATAATCATTATATTCTGTTGTCATCTTGCAACCCTGTTGTGTTTCTGAGGATGGCATAGAATAATATTAAAATCGCGATATAAAATAAGAGAGTTTGGTAACAAACACCGGGACACGAGAAACTAATATATACATTTCTGATTTACTTTCTTGATAAGGCTTTTCTTTTTATAGATAACTTTAGAATAATTAGATCTTGCAATACCATGAAAACTTTGGATGCATCTGTAAATTGAAATTTATTTTGTATTTTAAATTCGAAACATTCAACATTTGATCGTACCATTGCTTAAAGATTATTAAAAAAAAAAGTAATAACTCGCTTATCACCTATAAACATTTAAGTATTTACACAAATAAAATTTGAAAATTTTTCGTGGTTTCGAGTCCCGCATTGTTCATAAAAATTTGTTTTAAAATTTTATTTGTGTATTAATCCCAGAAGTGTGGGTTATGACTTTAAAAACATAACAAACTATTTAAGTATTTATATAAAATTGTTCAAAATATTCATACAATCTTTTTATAAAAGAAATATAAAAAATTACAAAAATATTGTACTTGAACCCTGACAGGGAGATCAAAAATTCAATCCTTATTTCTATGAGGATAAGGTTTAAATTATTAATCATTCGAGTAAGCACTTCAAACAGGCTAAACACAGGCATATTAATATTTAATTTATTATATAAAACTGAATGATAGTTTTATTAAAAAAAATATATAAATTTCGATCTTCATTTTTCATTTCATGAAAATATATTCATTCATTTGTACTTATTTTTCACTTAACTGACCCAAATCAGTTTAAGATCGCTTAAGTTAGAATGAAGTGAATATCAATTTCATAAGGTTTTTATTTTAAATTCCCCTGTATAAAGTTCGTTTTAGATCACTGGGCCTCCAGACCCGAATCCAGGAAGTCCTTTAAGTGCAGTGGCACCGGTCGCGGGAATATTCTGAACATCTGGAATACAAAACAATTTACTTTACAAAACAACAAAATAAAAATTTTAAACAAAAATAATAAGTGGTTTTTATTTTGGTCTATGACATAACCTTCAAAGCTACCAAAACTTTTATTGACAAAATATGTAAGATAATCTTGCAACATGGAGTAAGAGTTTTAAATCAAATCAAAATAATTCCATTATTTATCCCCAATATTCCATTACCATTTACCACTGTCTTCGGAAAATGTTAAGCTTTAATGAGAATAAGTGGCAAGAAACTCATTGCCACTCTCAATTGCTGATTCTAGTGTGCAGTAAGCGGAAGATGAGAGCTGCGCTGAATATATATTTTACCAGTGGGAGGCTCCTTTGCACAGGATGCCGGCTAGATTATGGGTACCACAACGGCGCCTATTTTTGCCGTGAAACATTTCTGTGTATCGGTCTGAAGGGCACCGTAGCTAGTGGTGTTACTGAGCAAATGAGACTTACCATCTTATCTCTCAAGGAGACGAGCGCAATTTTAGTGCCGCTCCGAATTTTTGGTTTTTATCAAGAATCCTGAGCGGTACTGCATTGAAATGGGCAGGGCGTATCAATTACCAATAGATTATCAAAATAATTTTAATATTGATTTTTCTATATTAATTTAGTGCGATCCTTGCGCTCGATGCTGAGATTTTATATCAGGTTCCAATTTACGATTAGGACGATTTTTTTTATCAGTAAATAATTTACAGCACTAAATCCACATTCAGGTAAATATGAAGATGGAAACGGTTGTAAAAGTATTCTTGCACATTCCTGGAATTTGCCTTTTTTGTTAAATTTGCTACCGATATCTAGCATTGCATTTAAAGTCATGTCGAGTCCATTTTTAAATTGCCCCCCTTAACTATCAATTTGCCCCCTTGTGGGCAATATGGGAATCACACCTCTAAAATTTCAATTCTTGTCGACTATCAACGTGAGAGTATCCAATAAAAACATCAACTAAAATGGTTCCCCTGACTGCATCTATGGTACTGTAGTTATTTTCATATGTACATATATGACTTTATGATCCTTATATGACTTTAGTACCTGATTTATATAGTATAGAGAGCTGGGGATAGTGATCTCAGAATAGTTCCTCCTGACTGCATCCAGGATGTTGTCAGCCGCTTCCTGCGCTGTGATGATCTTCATCAGACTCGGGAACTTAATTTTCGGGTTCTTGCAGAGGCCCGTGTCGACGATGTATGGACAGATACAGGTTAGTTTTATCTGGAAACATAGAAGAAAAGTAAATAAAGAAGAGCTTAGCTTAGATTACGGATTGGTCTCCGCTGCGCTCCAACTAGATACCGTACTACTACCACAACAGCAAAATTTTTATTAGGGCAACTTTATATTTTAGTGTGTCTTGGCCATTTGTAAAAATGCTTGTGTGCGTGGCATCTTGACACTCAATGGCATTTTTAAAATTTTGTTTATTAACGCTTTCTGTTATTAATTTTTACATTGAAATTAAAAAATACAAACCACTGATGATATATAAGTGTCTTTCATATTCCTTATAGTATTATTTATACAAAGTTTTTCTTCGCAACCCGGCATTTAAGTTTTAATTATTAGCAAAGTTTAACAAAACATGTGGCACGTCAACGTCACACATTGTTCGAGACTGGCTCGAGTATGCCCACTAGGGCGTAGTATTAGTTGCCGCACTTTACGACTACGCCTGCGGTATCTAGTTGAAGCGCAGTGGAGACCAATCCTTAATCTAAGATTGTAATGTTTTTAAATTGCTACAATTAATTTAAAATAAGGTATTATTTTGAATTAACTATAAATTCAATAATAATAATAATAAGTTTAGATATTTCAGACTCAGAATTATTATAGGAATACTAGCTGACCCAGCAAACGTTGTATTGCCGATATTAAAATCGCGATACAAAAGTAACTGATGATCGTAGATGGATGAAAATTTGAAGTTGTGTTTATGCTGACTCATAATCAAACAAATTTAAAAAAATGTCAAGAAAATTAAAAAAAAAATTCGTGTGGACCACCCTTAACATTTTGGGGGATGAAAAATAGATTTTATCCTATTCTCAGACCTACCCAATATGCACTCAAAATTTCATGAGAATCGGTCGAGCCGTTTCGGAGGAGTTCAATGTTTAACACCATAACACGAGAATTTTATATATTAGATAAATTATTTTTTTACTTAATGTCATTCAATTTAAATTAATCTAGTCAACAGGCTGAGGGTAGGACTCGGGAGTAACTAAATCATAACTTACGCCACTGAAGTCTCTGGGGTCCTCTCGTAGTTCTTCATGGAGAGCCTCCAACATGCCCCTCACTGCGAACTTGGTGCCGCAGTAAGGCACGAGGTTCCGAAGACCGAGCACGCCAGCCATCGAAGACATGGCCACGATGTGACCGTGGTTCTTCTCCATCATCGACGGCAGGAACGTCTGCAGAAGCTGTAGTGACGAACAAATAATAAACATGGCGTAATTTAAAAATTACCTCATGATAATCTATAACTGTCTCTTTAATAAAAGCGATGTAAAGTTGCTTCAAGTTTAAAATTACTTCTCCCTGTCATGTAATTCTGTAGTGATAAAGGGAAGGTAATGACACAATGTTTTAAGCGGGAAAAGTGTTTAAAACTAAGACTTAGGAGTTATTCGCATTGACTATTACCTAATATGAATTTTTCAAATGATTCCAACTTATGCTAAGTGCATAAAATGTTTGAAGTGATAATTGATTACATTACAAAATGCCAATATTTTTTAATATTGATAATTAACTTATTGCAGTCCCAACAATAAACGCCAACAGTGAAAATCTGTTCAGTAAACGTGGACAGTACTATGCTGAAAGACGATATGAAAAGGTTATAACGCTAAAAATAATAATCTTTCTGTGTTATAATAATATAATATTAATGGTTGAAAATGACACATTTTTACACCTACCATTAATTGTTATAACGTCATGTGTCGATATCGGTTTCGGCGGACAAACAAGGCTTAGTCGGATCGTAGTAATAACTCATAAACGCTAGGGCATAGTTTGTCAACCTTATTTTGCTCACCGCCCACTTAGAGAATATGTTTTTTTCTAGAGCCCCCATCTTAATTTTAAGTGTATTTTTTTGCCTTTTTAGACTATATTTTTTAATCTACCCACGCCCCATCTGCGCCATCTCAATGCCCCCCAATTTTCTCTGGGTCTTCTACTGCCCCCCCGAAAGTCTCAAACGCCCCCTGGTGAGTGCTTTCAGATGTCACATTAGGAATACAGACCTTAGATAAATCCATCGTAACCAGAAAAAATTGTTTACGACGTGTTTATATTAATCCGACTTCGAAAAAGGAGAGATTCTCAATTCAGCTATATTTTTTTTTCTGTTTGGAATCGGTGTCAGCCAAGGTAGGTTTGTAACTACATAGTTATTAAAGTGAGATGCGCTTGTGTCGCGATGTGACGAGGCGAGAGGCGAGACCGGAACTACGGCGGGAAGACACCGATTCCAAAGTTAACAATAATTGTAACTACATTATATTGATTGTTAAGTTGTAGAAAAATACGCAATAAGTATTTTTTACTTTTTATTGCATATTATATTCATGTAGAATAGTATTTTTTTGAAGTCGACTGTTGTTTGTTAAAAATTTTATTATCTGACCAATTATGATGTACTGTGATAATTTCTTAACCAATGAGCGTTTAGCAAACCGCGCCCGCTTACTTCAGTTGGTTGACAGAATTGTTTGCATTGCAATGTTATTAGAGGTCTACTCGATTATAGGGTCACTTTAAAGCACGATTACACACATAATGAACGAAGGCGAGATTAAAGCAATGAGATACAATAAAAAATACGGGTTGCACTCCGGAAGTGCCGGCAGAAGAATATAAATAATAATATGAAAATTTGAATATTAACGTGGTGCATTTTTGAGTATTTTGGAATGTTTAGGGAATAATTTCGCATGAATTGCTTTATTTATCAGTATAATAGTACCATCTTGTTCAATACAATATTCATTTATTGCACTATCGTAGACACAAATGTCAATTTATATTACATAAGAAATTTAACACTTCAGAACTAATACAATTATTTTACATTAAAAAATTTATTTCTCAGAAAATTCATCAATAATTCATAATTTCAACGACTGTCTTACGAATTTTCAACCAGGTCACGTATCCTGACGCGAGTTTAACATTTTATACCCATCAAGTTTTCACTTCAATAATCGAATCATTTCATACAATATTTCTAATTATTGTAAGTAAAGGTCGTTACACTCAATGAGTACAATGAATCGTATTCAGTTCGCAATCGAACTAGTCATCGAGCTGTGGACGATATATTTATTATTACGTCCCCGCCAACTTCCTTTGAAATTAATTTAAAAATAGAATCCGATAGTAGGACCATTTCCAATGTTGTGTATAATATCTAAATAACTATCAACTCAAAATAAATAATATTAAATAGAATCTTTGTGCACTTTGGTGTTGAGACACTTGGCCCGTGGGGCCCAGAGGCGCGGAGAATGTTCAAAATACTATCTTCGCCCCTCAATAAGGCTACTGGAAACCCAAGCGCTGGCAGCTATCTCGGTCAACGGATCAGCCTACCTTAGATAGATAGCTAATCTAACGCGGAAATGCTGCCAGTATTCTTGGTACGCTTCCACGTAATGATAGTTTTAATTTTATTTAGTCATAAGTTATAAGATTTGTTTTGTTTTAATAAATATTTAATTTTTGTTTTAGACTCAGTATAAAAAAACATTTAAACTGATAATTTCATTTCGGTGAACTGTTTAAACGAGATAATTATTAAAAATTTAAATTATTCTTCAGTTGTGTACCAAAGAGGATGTAAATACTACGTAATAAGAGGCAGGGATTGCAGTAAAAATTTGAATTTTAGTTTAGTATGAAACGTGCAGTGATTTGAAATAAGCTTATATAATTTATACGTCTAGATAGAGCCTCTTGCTGTTAGACAACCAATAAAACAGGCCAGGAATATTAGTTTAGTGTGCGTGAATTGCTCAAAATAGAGATTAGGTCTAAAGTCTCTTTTTTTCGACGTTTTCACAGCTGTCATAGTCTATCTAGACGTATAAATAATCTAAGGGAGAAGTTTGAAATAGTGATAACAATATGACGACGAAATATAATTCGGTTAAGTTTAAAAGCGAACAGTTGCTTTAAACGTAGTGGATATCGGCTATCTCCGTTTTTTACCAGGTTATAGCCGTCATCTGTCAATCTATTAATGACTGCACGTTTCATACAATCGAGTGAGCTTGTGCCCAAGACGGGACTCCGTGGAACACTGAATTAGTTCCAAAAAATAAATTCTATCATTTAACGAAATAAACCCTACATTTATAGTTGCACTGCTAGAAGCTGTCTACCGGCCGTTCCCAATATTCAGTCTATCTCTTACTTGAGATAAAAATCGTAACTATCGTTGACTTTTCTGTCGCTATAAACTTATCGACGGCAACTCACCTTATCCGTATACGCTGTCTATCAATGGGACGACGTATAGCTTACCAGCGATAGAAGTTTGTATGGATGTTTGTTTGTATGTATCGGGTATATTGAGACAGCTTCAGATGATTGACAGCTAATTACTGACAGTAGAAGGTAGTAATTTATCTCTATCTGTAGATAGTATATTGGGAACGGCCGTAATTGTAAAAGTTCCGTATCCGAGATAAACGTGCACAAACACACAGACAAATAGAGAAAAATTGTAATTACTACTGTTTGAATAACATATATTACAACTTCTCGCTTTTTATATAAAATAGTTCCATTAATTAAAATTGTTTCAATGATGGGCCTTTCAATTATTCGTTTACTTTGTAATTATTGATGTAATTAAGTAAGTGGGTTACATTATATCATTTACATATTGTATTGATTACAATGGCTAACCACACTGTACAGTAAATAGAATATATATTACTTACTGGTGTTGGACTGCGACTAAACACTAAACCAACCAATTAGAATAGTGTAAATAATAAAATGCAATAGTCAAAGTTTTTTATTATTAGAACAGTTTCTCCTCAGGAAAAAGCAAGAAATACAAATTGCGTGCAATATATAAAAAGTACATATGTCAGAAGTGAAACCTGCATTGTGAATAAACCTCTAAACTGCTTATGAAGTCCTGGTACACGTTGCTAGGATGACACATGATTTCAACCGCTATGAAAGACATACTATCACCGCTAGCATATTTATGCTCTCCTGGTGTCTACGTAGTAATATGTCGTTCGCATGACATCAGAATTGAATAATTATTAAAGTATATTCGCTTTATACAAAGGACAATCTCTTCTACAACTATGATCGTCTGGTACCAAAAAACTGTATAATGCTTACTATCTCATTTTCTCCGATGTTAAATCTAATGAGTTTCTGTCTCGTTTGTCTCGCTTTTTCGTTTCATCGAGTACAAATCACAACAATGCTAAAGAAGTTTTGACTTCAAAAATAATAACATATCTTTATTTCTCACAGACCTAAAAATTTCATACAATGAAAACTTAAATACAGTGGACACGAAAGTTTTGGTTGTGGATCGCTGGTGCCTGTGGTAGGTAATAAAATACCCGTATTACTGGTTACCAGGATTCCACTTTTTCACAGCGACTAAAAATTTTCGCTCACTGATTTTTTTTTATGGAATAGGAGGACAAACGAGCATACGGGTCACCTGGTGTTAAGTGATCACCGCCGCCCACATTCTCTTGCAACACCAGAGGAATCACAAGAGCGTTGCCGGCCTTTAAGGAAGGTTGTACGCGCTTTTTTTGAAGGTACCCATGTCGTATCGTCCCGGAAACACCGCACAAGGAAGCTCATTCCACAGCTTTGTAGTACGAGGGAGAAAGCTCCTTGAAAACCGCACTGTGGAGGACCGCCACACATCCAGATGGTGGGGATGATATCCTAACTTGTGGCGTGTCGTGCGAAGGTGGACTTTGACCCAACCATGTACAATAAGCTGAATTGTATCATTTCAAAATATAACAGTTTTGTGGTATTCAACCTTTTTGACGCGGAATCCTTATTACACCTAAGCTACAACACCTAACATGGATAATCTCTTAGCGACTTGCTAAAAGTTTTTTTGGAAAATACTCGCCACTCTAATATAATGCATATTGACGGATACTTTTTCATATACACCAATAACGTTCTATAGAACTTACCTCTACTCTCCATACTTGAATGTTTACATATTTTATGTCACATAATAGCCACACACTTAGTAATCTAGTCGTGGTTACGCACGGGTTAACACGCTCACGATATTTGCAAACATTTGTTTGAAGAGACTAATTGCATGTTTAACGTATATGCCACTGTATCGCCACAATTTTTCATCTTCGCGAGATAAACGGTATGCGGTGTTAATTCTAAACTCTTTAAAATCAATGTATTACTTACACCTAATAATACCCAGTCCATTATAATATATATGCCAATAGCTAAGTTCTTCTGTAAAATTATATCATTTTTTTAAAACATAATTCGGTTGTGACGAACTACTATTCATATTTAATTTATAACTCTTACTGTTTGGCTAAATGCACAAACTGTGCAGTGCGAGAAATGAAAACAAAAAAAAACATCTTTCACAGACACAAAGAGAATACATAAAACATCGAAGACATAACATAGCAACACAGAGAACATAACACAAGGACTTTCAGTGATTGCTAAGTCTTCTGGCACTTCAATCGCAAGGAATTGGTGTGATTAACAGGGAATGATGACATGAGAAAGATAATTTTGTAAAACCTAATGAAAAAAGACATTTCAAACGTTATATTAATAAAAATGCTAACATCACGCAAATACGTTATAATTAAATCAGGGCCAGTGAGTTTGTAACTAAAATATAAATAAATAATTACATGAAATTACTAGCTGCAAACGTCCGTCGTATTGCCATATAAAGTAATAAAAAAAATTTTGGGGTGTAAAAAGTAGATGCAACCGATTCTCAGAACTACCCAAGTTTATCGTACTACAATTATTGTATGTATTGATCCATTGCCGTGCAACTCTATAGCGGATTTGTGGATGGAACAGAATAATATAAAAATCGCGATACAAAAATAGGGGTTGATCGGGGAGAGTTGAAAATTTAGGGTTGTATGCTTTTTTTAATGCTGTATCATAAAAAAATAAAAACAAAAAAATTACATCAAAAAAAAATTACCCTTCATATAAGGGGGATGAAAAATAGATAGTAGCCGATTCTAAGACCTACTGAGTAAGGAAACTAACATTGTGACACGAGTATTTTATATACATATAAGATAAATGGACGTATTTGTTGAATAATATAATAATAATAATATTGACACACTTTTTAAACAAATTATCTTGCCCCAAGTTAAGCATATATAGCCTGGGTTATGGGTTACAAGACAATGATATATTTAATACAATATACTTACTTAAACATATATTCATATAAACATACATAAATACATTTAAACATCCATGACTCGGGAACAAACATCTATATTCATCATATAACTGCTTGCACCTACCGGGATTCGAACCCGGGACCTCTAGCTTAGTAGCTAGGATCGCTAACCACTCGGCTATACAGGTTGTTGAATAGAGTAGAATTAGCAGTACCAAGGTATCATGCTAGAAGTCACTTAAATAGAAGCAAAGTTTTATGCAACGATTTGCTAGGAGTATCTAGACAAGGCCCCGGCCGCCCCAGTAAATAGTAAACTGAATACATACAACAACGAAAAAAGAGAAAAGAGCGCAAAAAAAGAATGCTGGGAGAGTTTCTTGCGCCGCTTCTTCTCTCTCAGAGCGCCATTTGTTTCCGAAGCGGTAGTAGTATCTAGTAGTTATTAGAAATGACATCCAAAAGAATTCTAAGGGAATCAATTTTGAGAAAATAAATGCATTTTATGCCTTTCTATGCCTTTTAACGTATTAATAAAATCAGGTTTTGATATTTTCAAACTAGCTAATTGCTTCATCTTTTAAACGACAATTTAAAACAATGTTCACTACCTAGATATGAGTTTGCCTGTAAGTGAGGTATTCAATTTCTATATTCTCCCATAGACCAGTGGGAGGCTCCATTGCACAGGATGCCGGCTAGATTATGAATACCACAACGGCGCCTATTTCTGCTGTGAAGCAGTAATGTGTAAACATTACTGTGTTCCGGTCTGAAGGGTGCCGTAGCTAGTGAAATTACTGGGCAAATGAGACTTAACATCTTATGTCTCAAGGTGACGAGCGCAATTATAGTGCCGCTCGGAATTATATAATTTTCAAGAATCCTGAGTGGCACTGCATTTTTATGGGCAGGGCGTATCAATCAGCTATACGTCCTGCTCGTCTCGTCCCATATTTACATAAAAAAAGAATAATATTTGGAATTGAACTTGATAGAATCGCTTACCCAGAGATGAGCAAGAACGTTGACTTCGAAGGCGGTGCGAATCTCTTTCTCGCTGGTGTCAAGCAGAGGCTTGCACGGCATCACGCCCGCGTTGTTCACCAGGATGGTCACCTCACCAACCTGCCGCCTGATATTAGCTGCCAACTCGCTGATGGACTCCCGATCCGTCACGTCACATCTGAAGGAAATGGTGAATTTTTATGGGAATCAATGTGGGATAAGGTATAAAAGCCTTATATTAAAACTTGCAGTTAAAAGTTCAAAACCAGTGGGGGATCCTGTGCACAGGATGCCGGCTAGATCATTGGTACCACAGCGGCGCCCTTTCTGCCGTGAAGCAGTAATGTGTAAGCATTACTACTTCGTTCTGAACGACGCCGTACCTAATAAAATTACTTGGCAAATGAGACTTAACATCATATGTCTCAAGGTGACGAGCGCATTCTGGTGTCGCTCAGAATATTTGGGTTTTTCAAGAATCCTTAGCGGCACTTGTAATGGGCAGGGCGTATCAATTACCATCAGCTGAACGCTGCTCGTCTCGTACCTTATTGTCATAAAAAAGATCACATATAATCATGAAAATTTACAAGTAAGTCCTACTTAGAATATAATAGCCCACAAACGATCGTACAGCTCGTTAATGCGTGACCAATTTTGATTCACTTTTTGCTCTACTTCCGTTATAGATGTTCTTTTCACTCGAACGCTTTGTCTTTACGTAGTAAACCTCTATTTTGAGCAATGCACACTATCACAAAGTGACATACAAACAGCGAGTGTGAGACGTAGCTAGTCACGCACACTAAAGTAATAAACCTGGCTTGTTTTCATCGGTTTTCTATCAGCAAGAGGCTCTATTTAGACGTATAAATTATAGTATACTAGCTGCCCGGACAGACGTTGTTCTGTAGATAATAAAAAAAATACTGTTTTATAGGAATTTGCCAATAATATTTCAAAACATCAAGAATTTGTTGTTATGATGAAATTGTTTCACAGCGGAACTGTCAAACCGTGCGTCACTAAATTCTCTCATAGAGAATATATCCATACAAAACAAATATTGGAAAATAAAAATATTTATGGGTCCCAAATCGAAATAAAAACTACCCTATCTCTCAAGTTGGACCAAACTGCACTCCATGAAGTAATCCCCATTAAAATCCGTTCATTAGTTTAGGAGTCCATCGCGGACAAACAACGTGTCACGTAATATATATAGATTAAGATTTTACGTGCCGTTTAACAAGTAAGCTAGAGTTAAGGGCTCCTTCACAGGTTGGTATTCAATTTTACAGTATAATACCAGACTATATACTAGGACTCACTGAGCACGAATTCAAGAAATATATTAAAGCTTCTTTGACAAAGAAGGCTTACTACATAATATTACAGCAGATTATACACTTTGTTAAAAAACACTGTACAATAAAAAAAAACCCGCCACCCGTGCGCCCTTTGCAGGGTACATGAATGAAATGGTTGTGTGGCGGTGGAAGGATTTTTAACATCCTGTATAGAGGATAATGATGGTTATTGTCTCGTTCTGCGCAGCTAAAATTGTATAATATTATATAAAGTAGGCTAAGTTGTTATATAATTGAAAAGATGGGCTGAGAGTTTCTTATCATTTCTTCTCCCCATGTCATAGCCGCTTCACGAACTGATGTAGCTTCATGACGTTTTCCAAGTGCTGTTGCAATATGCTCTTTATGGTAAATAAATATATTTCTATACTATGAAAACTTTAGCTAAGTAAAATTGTGGTTTTTCAAATAATTCCGCTGTTAAACAGACAAACGCGTCCGTCATCTTCGCAGATACTCCAAGAGTGCGAGTATGCCTCGCATTTTATCTCCAATGCCTTACCTGAAGGTATGTGCTTTCCCCTTGTTCGCCTTGATCATATCCGCAGTTTCCTGGTTGCCTTCAGGGTTGATGTCAACGCATAGGACCACGCTGCCCAGCTTTCCAAACCGCAGCGCCATCTCGCGACCCATACCATGCCCAGCTCCCGTTATCTGGAAACATAATATTGTAAATGCCTCAATTGACATTTCATCATGATCATCATTACAGCCGAAAGACGTCCATTGCTGGACCAAAACCTCTCCCAATGATCTCCATGACGATCAGTCCTGCGCTGCCCTCATCCAACCTATTCCGGCGATCATGATCGTCGGTCCATCTTGTGGGGGGCCTACCAACACAGCGTCTTCCGGTACGTGGTCGCCATTCGAAGACTTTACTGCCTCAACTACCTACCTGTCCGTCGAGCTATGTGCCCTGCCCACTTCCACTTCAGTTTCGCAATCGTAACTTTGGTTCTCCTACGGATCTCCTAATATCTGATTCGATTTTGCAGGGAAACACCAGGCATAGCCCTCTCCATTGTGTCAGAGCGACAAAGCGAGCTTTCTCAAAAGGCCTTAATTTTACCTTAATTTTGTCTTATTCTAGCTTGACATAACAACATTACTTGGGTACTGTTGTTATGTCAAGCATGCATCAATCAAAATCAAATCAATCATCAAAAATAAGCATCTTCAAGTTTGAAAGAGTGTCTTGCATTTGATACGTTACTGTAAAATCTCAGATGTTTGCAATCGCTTCATTGCAAGTGACAATAATTATTATCAGGTCGAGAACGTAGCACGTCGTTAAAGCCTGTTAGTCTGGCCTTGAAGAAACGCACCATATTGTTCCGGAAAAATAGATGTGGAAAATTATCCACATCTTAGCCAATCATTATGAACCCGAGCTATGTGTATTTTTCCTTTTCGTCCATGGTAGTATGTGTGTAGTATTTATTAAATTCAAAATCAAATATTTTTTTTCAAAATAGGATATGATATCACTTATTGAAAGTCAAAAACTACAATCCAAAAAATATGCCTCATACCTGAGAAGAACAGGTGCAAGAAACTCAGCGGAGTTCTTTTTTTTTCATTAAAAATATGGTTACAAAGTAATATCGTACAATTAAACTTATTATTTAATAGTCTGAGGGCGGTCGCTCCACTCCCAATGTGTGGTATTCGTTTGTAACACACAAACGGTTTTCAACAATTCTTTTGAATTTCGTAATACTTTTGTTTTGAACATTTTCTGGGATCTTGTTGTAAAAGCATATACCACCATTTCTTTTATTATTTTTTTTTTTTTTATGGAATAGGAGGACAAACGAGCGTACGGGTCACCTGGTGTTAAGTGATCACCGCCGCCCACATTCTCTTGCAACACCAGAGGAATCACAAGAGCGTTGCCGGCCTTTAAGGAAGATGTACGCGCTTTTTTTGAAGGTACCCATGTCGTATTGTCCCGGAAACACCGCACAAGGAAGCTCATTCTATGGCTTTGTAGTACGAGGGAGAAAGCTCCTTGAAAACCGCACTGTAGAGGACCGCCACATATCCAGATGGTGGTGATGAAATCCTAACTTGTGGCGTGTCGTGCGAAGGTGGAATTCGGCGGCAGGAATCAGGTTAAACAGCTCTTCGGAACACTCCCCGTGATAGATGCGGTAGAAGACACACAATGAAGCGACGTCTCTACGCAACGCCAAGAGATCCAGCCGTTCACAGAGCACTGAGTCCCCAACAATTCGAGCTGCTCTACGTTGCACGCGGTCAAATGGATCGAGCAGATACTGGGGTGCGCCAGACCAGAGATGACAGCAATACTCCATGTGTGGGCGGACCTGCGCTTTGTAGAGCGCTAGAATGTGGGCCGGCTTGAAGTATTGCCGTGCGCTATTGATGACGCCCAGCTTCTTCGAAGCCAATTTGGCTTTGCCCTCCAGATGGCCACGGAATTGGCAATCGCTCGAGATTTTGGAGACCCAGTAATCCGATACTAGGCGCGGCTTTAAGAGAAGTGTTCTCGAAGAGCGATGATACGACAAATGGGGTATTTTTTGTGGTAAACGCGCAAACTTGAGTCTTCTGGGTGTTAAATTGGACAAGGTTCAATTTACCCGATTATAGCCGCCATCTGTCAAACATCTGATAAACTTAAATATTTTAAACTTGATCTTCTATGCTTGCGTCGTGTGCTGCTTGTCTTGAGTTAATAATCAAACGGATACTTCATTATTACCAAAAATAAATTTCAATTGTAAAATCCCTAAACGTACAGTTTGTACCAACAACATATTTAAAGATAATCGTAGACGTACTAACCTAGCATATCACTCTTGCATCAATCGTATTTGTCGCCAATTTAATACAGTTTCTCAAAATAATCAGCAACTCAATTTATTTAATTTCACATCAAACTGCTTTCGTCATAATGTCATTGACTCCCTGCGTAAAGGAGTTAATTTGTAGAAATTACTATTATTTTTGTTACACTACTTTAAATTTTTGTACATGCCAGTTATTGATATTTTTGCTATGTGTCTTTTAGTTTTAAGTCTCCTTGTTGATATTTGTGCATAAATATTGTTGGTTTGTAGAATAAAGTAAAAAAAAAAGTCTCAATTCTCGCACGTTTCATACAATCGAGTGAATTGTTTTTTTCTTAAAGAGTTTTGCATGGTATTAAAATAAATGTCACATTTAAATAGACGTCAGTTTTTATTTTTGTTGGGAATTTGGATCACGTTTTTACTGTAATTTATATGTTTACAAGATTATAGTTAAATATAGCTTAACGAAACAACGTAACTTTAACTGATATGGCCTTACAAATAAACTTGGTATAAAGTTATACTTGATAATAAACCAAGGATTCGAAAAATGTTTACAAGTAGCCATTTTGCTTATGATTGGTTTATGCGGATATATAAAGTTTCCCGCGTTTATTTGCAAGGCCGACTGTCATTCGGTAAACTTCAGAATTATCATTGTATGACAGTGCTGTCAGCGAAATAGTCAACATTTTGCATATTCTAGGTTTCTTCTCAGGTAATTTTATACCAAGTTTATTTGTAAGGCCGTTAATGTTTTGATTAAATATATAGTTCCAAAACATAACAATGCTAATGGTGCATTCAATGGCATGTAAGAATGACTTCGTTCGTGGATAGTGTGTCCTTTCTCGTCCATGGTAGTATGTGTGTATTATTATTTCAATTGATATGACTTATTGAAAGTCAAAAACTACCACTCATTCGAAAAAATATGCCTTAGACCCGAGAAGGACAGGTGTAACAAATGCAGCGGGCTTCTTTTTCTTCGTTAAAAATATGGTTACAAAGTAACACCGTAAAATTAAACTTATTGTTTAATAGTCTGAGGGCGGTCGCTCCATTATCAATGTGTGGTATCATTAAGAAACCAATCTGTGAAAGTCATTTATACTATTAATTATCATCGATCGATCAATCTTACCGATTCCTCTTATTACAATTTGATTACTTGAGATATTTTAGTATACTTTTATTAAGTATATTTTTGTGTTCGTATTACAAACCTACATGGTATTCACCAACGGTGTTATTTTTGAATTATGTAAAGAAAATTTTCGATCGATAAAGCTACAGTCTATTTTATCTCATGTAGGGGGTCGATTCTTGGGTTCAATCAGGCAATTTCTAAAAATTCTATGAATGCAGTTTAAATTGTTTTTTTTTAAATAAAAATAAAGTCTTCTTTCAGTAAAATGTTACATTGACAATATTCCAGGTCATTCCAAAGGTGCATTTGGCATAGCCGTGTGACACCCTGTACATCACGCCAAATGCAGACGTAGTATTTTTGCTGCCTAGCGTCCGCGTCGGGGTTAACAGTTTATTATTTATTATTTTAGTTTAGCTTAATCTTCATTATTAATTATTAAGTTAGTAAAAATTAAGTCTGGAATAATCATATTTAAATTTACTTCAGTTCTGGGAGGCAGTCCAGATATTATAGTTATACAGATGCAACTGTTATTAGTAATCAAATGAATCCTGAGGTCTATAATTATACCTGGCTGTGTAATTTTATTATGAAAATAAGTGGCGAGATGAGCAGGACGTTCAGCTGATGTTAACTGATACGTCCTGTCCATAACAATGCCGTGCTTCGCTCGTCTTGAGACATAAGATAGTAGGTCTCATTTGCCCAGTAATTTCACTAGCTACGGCGCCCTTCAGACCGAAACACAATAATGTTTACACACTATTGATGCAGTATTATGCACAATCTAGCTGGTATCCTGTGCAAGGGTAAATTCAATGTATCCAACTGGTAAAGTACGTTTTAATTCAATTAATACAGATGGTTTAGTGAAACTTACAAGCACAACTTCACCGCTCACACTCTTAGGCTCCGGGGGCACGAAGAAACGGTAGATGCAGTAGAACCACGAGGCGTACATCTTCACAATCAGCACTAGAATCTCTAGCGTCAGCATGACGCCCTGGTACACCTTCATTGCGATGCCTTGTTTGTCCGTCCTGCCAACAATTATTGTATTTAATAATGGAAGCACTTGTGGCTGTAATATCGACGGCCGAATTATTGAAGGTATCTACTGAAAATCAGTGTTGGATGATACCCAACTAATATGCTGAGTAGCAAACCTTTTTGGACAAAACACTGCAAACACCACCTTATTATGTTGATAT
This sequence comes from Leptidea juvernica, assembly GCA_949711755.1. NCBI lineage: Eukaryota > Metazoa > Arthropoda > Insecta > Lepidoptera > Pieridae > Leptidea > Leptidea juvernica. The sequence goes on along the minus strand of CATIXQ010000041.1, from coordinate 2,860,994 downwards.
AGAATAAGCCTTACTTTGGTTTTTTATTTGGTTCTTAATGTATGTTAGTTTTAATTAGAATAGGCATGTATATTATATTCGTAATTATTTAGATAAGTTTTTCATATTACATATTTGTTATTATATTTTGTAAATGTTTACCTGTATTTGTAATGTTTGTTCCAAGTAAAGATGTACTAACTTACTTACTTACAACAAAATGATTAATTGTAAATCTCATATCCAAAATGTAATTAAGTATAGTTTTTGTACTTATACCACTGTTTATGACCGTTCTTACTTGGTAGAAGCTAATAGAGGTAATTATATCTAAGTTTATCATGTTCAGGTGCAGCCAACCGTGGACTTATTAGGTTTTTATGACTTAAGTACTCGTATAAATACTAACTTCCTTAATCCTGTGTTACAGTGTCAGCTGTAATGTGTATTTCACGGCCGTTTGCCGTTCCCAATATTCAGTCTATCTCCGGTTGGGGCCTACTTGAGATAAAAATCGTTACTATCGTTGACTTTTCTGTCCTAATAAACTTATCGACAGTAACTCATCTTAACCGTACACGCTGTCTGTCAATGTGAGGACGTATAGCTTACCAGCGATAGAAGTTTGTATGGAAATTGCAATTCACGCGTCCCAATATAAGGCGATAAGGATGACTTATCGGGTATATTGGGACAGCTTCAGATTATTGACAGCTTCTCACTGACATTAGAAGGTAGTAATTTATCTCTATCTGTTGATAGTATATTGGGAACGGCCGTAATAGATTCTAGTAGTTTTACTTGGCATAACGATCGAATTTTGACAGCTGTCAAAAGTGGGTACTGTAAGTGTTATTATTATTTATAGTTAATGTAATTACCGCTTGTTGCAGAAAGCACCTTTAAAGTTAGTGTTTCATTATATCATATGCTATCTTAGACTGTCAAAAAAGAAAGTGACGGTATTATTTTTAATGAAAAATTAACTTTAAGGATGCTTTCTGCAACTAGCGGTTAGAGTTTTGGTAACGAGAATTAATTTTTTTTTTCAATTTACGCGATTAGCTGTAAAATTGAATTTTCTTCAGGCTTTTGGTACAAATAAATATCGCTATGTTGGAGTTTTTTTATTTTTATGTGTACTTATATATTTGCCAGTACAGACAGTAAGATAGTTTATTATTCAAACAAAACAAATTTTAAAACTATATTTACAATACTACGACTAAATAAAATTAAAACTATCATTACGTGGAAGCGTACCAAGAATACTGGCAGCATTTCCGCGTTCGAAAGCAAGGCTGATCTGTTTACCGAAATATAATAAATATATAATATATGCCAGTTATATATGTGCTTTAATTTTCTTAATTCCACTCACAATATGGTTTCTATATTGTGAGTGGAATTAAAAAAAATAAGTATCCCTCAACCATCTACGAAAAATTTATTTCGAATTGCCATAGTAGCTTATTCTTGAAAACCCTTCAAAGAAAAGTAGTTTTCTTTGTATATATGTAACTAGCTGACTTGACAGACTGTTCTGTCAAAAGAAAAGAAAGTATTCGGAAATTATGTAGAACAAGGAAACAGGATATGTGTAATCAAAGGCAATGAGTTAAAAATGAAATAATAATATATTTCTGAATGATTTTCTAGTAGTACCTAGTAATAAAATGATAAGGATTCATTTTTTAATATTAACATGGATATAGTATCTTATCCTTAAAAGATAGACGTATGCCAAAGACGGACTTTTCTGTAGACCCACAATTCCACCATACATTGTTTTGTTTTATCTCAGAAGGCGTTTTCGTTGAAAGCTCTCAGACATCCTATATTTTTCTCGACCTTCCTGTCCAAATTTAATTAAATGTTAAAAAAAGTTAAAAAGGTAATTGTAATTAAAATTGGTGCTAGCTGTCATTTTCACACGTCTCCGCTCTGAGTAAATACTCATTACTTAAAGTAAGTTCGAAGTGACCGTAGTGTGTGTACAGTTTTTTATCAATGTATTGTAAGTCCATCCTTCATGTACACCTAAAATGAATCTTATTAGCCTGCATCTGAAGTAGCTTTTCCTCTAAACGGTGTATCTTCTGTACTTCTACTCATTATAATGCCTACTACTCGGATAAGACGAATTAGTAAGTCTTTTGTGGGGCGATGTATATGCTTTTACAACAAAATACCAGAAAATATTCAAAACAAAAGTATTACGTTATTCAAAAGAATTGTTAAAAATGTTTTTGTGGAAAAGGTTACTATAAAATAGATGACTTTCATAATGATACCACAGATTGGGAATGGAGCAACCGCCCTCAGGCTATTAAATAATAAGTTATATAACACATTTTTTTTTGATTAAAAAAGCACGCTGAGTTTGTTGCGCCCATTCTTCTCAGGTCTTAGGCAATCGTTTTGAAATGATTGGTAGTTTTTGACTTTCAATAAGTGATGTCACATCCTATTTTGAATAAAAATATTTGAATTTCAATTTGAATTTATTCTGTGGGGGAGTACAGATAAAGTAATACTGACGATATTTACTTCACAAAAATTATTTTTACAAATTGCTTTTGTAACGTTTGGTTTTCCTGCGTCAGTTATCTTAAACTAGTGTAATTATAACAGGAAAATGGTAAAACCGTTGCTATTTGAGCTGAATACTAATATGGGTAGACTTCATAACATCATGTTTTATTGCTATAAAATAACACCGAAATATGATAATATAAAAGGATTTTAAATATCAACTACTATTATTTTCTTGTTTCAAATCGCTGGTGGTTGAATTGATTTCCTATCCACTCTAATTTTATTGAATTTAAGGCTAAGATCTATTTTATTAATGAAAATAGGGGAACGAGACAAGCAGGACGTTCAGCTGAGGGTCATTGATACGCCCTGCCCATTACAATGCAGTGCTGCTCAGGATTCTTGGAAAACACAAAAATTCTGAACGGCACTACATTTGCGCTCGTCACCTTGAGACGTAAGATGTTTAGTCTCATTTGCCCAGTAATTTCACAAGCGCCCTCCAGACAGAACACAGTAATGCTTACACATTACTGCTTCACGGCAGAAATAGGCGCCGTTGTGGTACCCATTATCTAGCCGGCATCCTGTGCAAAGGAGTCTCCCACTATAGAGAGTACTGAGACTTTGCTCAGACTTTACTTATGTAAAACTTAGCTGAGTGTGATAAAACGCGAACATGACTTTTGCATTGGGCTGCCTTAGCTAAAAGTCAGTATAATTTCAGCTGTCAAATGACTTTAAAAACAAAATCAAAGATGAAGCTAGATTCTTCTTCTTCTTCTTCTTCGTGACACCCATGGCAGAGCGGTCGTGGTCATCACGTAGTGACATCTTTTGGGGCAGATGTGATTCGCCCCACGAGCATTCACCACTTTTCTCTGCTGGCCGACAGTCTGGTGTACTCGTTCAATGGACCTCCCACAGCAGACTTAATTTGGTCAGTTCATCGGCGACTTTCCACGCCCTGTAGCCCTTTACTTTGCCCTGCACGACAAGGCGTTCAATGGATTCACTCTCGCGCCGGGAGACATGTTCGAAGAACTTAATAATGCGGCTCTCTACAAACACCGAAAGGCGGTTTTATGCCAAGTTCTTGGAGAAAGGGGTCGTTGGCGATTTCGTCCAGTTAAATTCTACGTAAGTAAAGTTTGTGCAAAATCTTAGTACACTCTATTAATCTCAGTCTTAGAGCGGACAGATACGGCGTGGCCACTCATTGGTGGAAAATGGAAAAGAACTTCAACATTACTGATTAAGGAATAGGCGTCAATTTTATAACATAACTTACAAAGAAAACTAACGACGGAGGAATATTGAAAAGTAATTCTAGAAACAATAAATTTGGAAAAAAATATAATAAGATTAAGCTAAAAATATATGAGTAACTCGTTTGGCAGTTCCCCTGAAAACGTGCTCTGTAAAGGTCATAAACGGTTAAATAAAATAATAATAAAAATGTAACTTTTATGCAAAAAAAATAATACAAACACTATACAAACTATTCCAAAAACACTTTCATATCACGGGCAATACATACTTACAACACAACCTTCAGTCACGTAGATCTGTTCAACATAAATAAATCTAAATTCAAATCAGAACTCATAGCTACTTTCAATGATACATCTAAGTAACTGATGCACTAACATATTATATTAATATGTTTATTTATTTTATCACATATAGTATACATATTTATGTATTACATTTTATGTATATATTTAGTAACAGTTTTTTTTTTATGTAATGAAACGACCTATATAATCTCAAAATAAATCTCATTTTTGTTTAGTAGGTATCGCACCATGTTGAAATTTTTCGGAAACCGTAATATAATATAATATAAGGGAAACCTGTTATTGGCATTATTATTATAAAATATTATTAGTTATTTATCTAATCTGTAATATGCTGTTGGTTTTCTTAATAAAATAAAATAAATAAAATAAATAATGGTAAAACACAGTTACAATTAAGCGCGTTTTAGTCCTTTAAAAAGTATTTTATTAAAATAGTAACTCTCGCGTAAATCAAGGACACAATATGTTGTAACCCCCTTATTCATAATGGTCCGCTAACTTAAAGCAGCCGCTAAGGAGTGTTTTTTCTCATTCTGACTTAGGTCAATAGAAGAAGACAGAGTGAGAATTAGCAATGCTTTAAGTTAGCAGACTATTATGAATAAGGGGGTTAGTGTTTAAACAGCAATTTACTCTTAAAGACTGGTTTTGCTCCAAGAGTTGAGCGAACGTAAACACGTACAGGAAGCGTCAAAAAGGTAGCATCACCAATTGTATTCAAAAACGGACAACACACATCGTTACCATAATATACATCGATTCACCGAAAGTAGTCGTAGTTTACCAGTGGGAGGCTCCTTTGCACAGGATGGCGGCTAGATCACGTGTACCACAACGGCGGCGCCTGTTTCTGCCATGAAGCACTACTGTGTAAGCATTATATTATTTCGATCGGAAGGGGCGTCGTAGCTAGTGAAATTACTGGGCTAATCAGAGTTAACATCTTATGTCTCAAGGTGACGAGCGCAATTGTAGTGCCGCTCAGAATTTTTGGGTTTCTCAAGAATCATAAGCGGCATCAGCGTCCTGCTCGTCTCATACCTTACTGTCATAAAAAAAGTCAAATATATAGGGACACCATAAACATCGCTACACACAAAACGCCAAAATATAGAATCCTGGGTTCATATATGGTATATTTGTGGAAAATGAACTTTCGGTACAATGCTTGTCGACAAACTTCAACTTCAGTTGACACTATCTTATCTCGCTGGTATTATCAAGTGGCGCGACCTTTCATATCACTATCAGTATAATGTGAATGTTAATTTCAACCGACACTCCGCACCTTCGATAGCTCAGTTGGTAGAGCGGTGGACTGTAGCTGTGTAATTGTCATCCATAGGTCGCTGGTTCAAATCCGGCTCGAAGGAGTTTTTTGAGAAATTTCCAATTTTGTGAAATTTTAAAAACTACGAAAAAACTCAGTTTTATTTTGTAGCAGTGGATTAAGTTTGCCGTTAATTCACCAAACACTGAAAATCACAAGGTAGTGTGGCTTACGTATGACACCTCACTATATTTTATGACAATAAGGGACGAGACGAGCGGGACGTTCAGCTGATGGTAATTGATACGCCCTGCCCATTAAATATTGTGCCGCTCACGATTCTTGAAAAACTCAAAAAATCCAAGCGGCACTACAACTGCGCTCGTCACCTTGAGACATAAGATGTTAAGTCTCATTTGACCATTAATTTCACTAGCTACGGCCTCCCCTCAGACTTGAACACAGTAATGCTTACACATTCCTGCTTCACGACAGAAATAGACGGCGTTGTGGTACCCATAATCTAGCCGGCATCCTGTGCAAAGGAGCCTCCCACTGGTATTATATTATATAATATCATACATTATTCTAACTGAAAACTCGACATCATGTACTGGTTTCGCGTCAATAAACTATTTTTAAATATCTATAAAACTAAATATATAAAATTTATCGCGCCAAATGTCAAAAATGTAGACTCGAATGATCTGTTAAACGAAGAGGAATCTGCTGTATTTCTTAGCAATACTCTGGATTCCAAATTACAATGGGTCCCCCATATTGAAGGATTGGCAAATAGACTTAAAAAATATTAGTAGACATTCTTAATATGTTTCCTGGTGTTTGTTTCCAGTGAACTAAACTAAGCTAATGAACGGATTTTAATGTGGATTACTTCATGGAGTGCAGTTTAGTCAAACTTGAGAGATACGGTAGTTTTTATATTGATTTCGGACCCATTGTTATTATTATTTCGGTTTATACACGATTTCTGTTCTGTGTTTTGCTGTGAAACAATTTCGCATTATAACAACAGCGAACATATTTTATCGAATAATTCTTGTAATTACGAAATTCATATAAAGAACATTATTTTATTTATTATTATTACAGAACAACGTCTGTCGGGTCAGCTAGTTAACTAATCTAATATATCAAATTCTCGTGTCATGGTGTTAAACTTTGAACTCCTCCGAAACGGCTTGACCGATTCTCATGAAATTTTGAGAGCATTTTGGGTAGGTCTGAGAATCGGACAACATCAATTTTTCATGCCTCTAAATGTGAAGGGTGGTCCACGCCAAATTTTTATTTTAAATTTGTTTGATTATGAGTCAGCGTTAAAAAATACATACAATTTCAAGTTACTTTTGTATCGCGATTTTAATATCGGCAATACAACGTTTGCTGGGTCAGCTAGTATATATATATATATATATACGGTGCGTCAAGTTTATCTTAGTTATTTTTATGGTAAGTATTATTTGTGCTATGAAATATTCTTTAATACCATTTTTGTTCTGCAGAAGAGGAGTCATAAATAAACATTTTTACTGGTTTTTCATATTAATTTAGAATAAAACGGTAATAACTCGAGTGAATTTTTGTATTCAAAGTCAATGCAGGCGCATTTTGTTGACAGCGGGTTGGTCTTAACTTCTCACTTCACACACACCATTTATATTTCTTTGCAGGTGTCTCTACGTTTCCTTTCACCGTAAGATTGGCTTCAAAGAAGCTGGGGGTCATTAATAGAGCGCGGCAATACTTCAATCCGGCCCACATTCTAGCACTCAAGCACTGCACAAAGCGGAGGTCCGGCCACACATGGAGTATTGCTGTCATCTCTGGTCTGGCGCACCCCAGTATCTACTCGATCCATTTGACCGTGCAACGCAGAGCAGCTCGAATTGTCTGAGACCCAGTGCTCTATGAACGGCTGGATCACTTGGCGTTGCGTAGAGACGTCGCTTCATTGTGTGTCTTCTACCGCATTTATCACGGGGATTGTTCCGAAGAGCTGTTTAACCTGATTCCTGCCGCCGAATTCCATCTTTGCACGACACGTCACAAATTAGGATATCATCCCCACCATCTGGATGTGTGGGGGTCCTCCACAGTGCGGTTTTCAAGGAGCCTTCTCCTCTCAAGCCTCTTCCTCGTACTACTAAGCTGTGGAATGAGCTTCCTTGTGCGGTGTTTCCGGGACGATACGACATGGGTACCTTCAAAAAAAGCGCGTACACCTTCCTTAAAGGCCGGCAACGCTCTTGTGATTCCTCTGGTGTTGCAAGAGAATGTGGGCGGCAGTGATCACTTAACACCAGGTGACCCGTACGCTCGTTTGTCCTCCTATTCCATAAAAAAGAGCGTTGAATAAACGTACCCACACATGAATTACAAAATCTAAAACATAATAATATATCGAATGATGCAGCGCGTGTCGGATGAAAGAAAGTGGACCTCGCTTTGCGCAAACAACGCCAAAAATATACAAATAGTACAAGTACGGAAGTGTCACTCCGCAAAATCAATTAAAGAAATAGGGCCTCTTACGGTCATACAATAAGGTGTAATTCAGATCGCAATTTTTATTCACCAAGAAGTTGCCTCTCCTTCTATCGTCTGTCTCTTACCTCTTCTGACGACATTAGGGTTGACTTCTTTACTTAAAACTGTACCTACCGAGTATAAGGTCATCTTATAAAAATAGCTTAGTTTTATATAATATAAATAGGTATGTCGTAATTTTAAATCAATATTCTTTCGTTGTCAAACCTATTTAGTATATAGGATATAAAGATGTAGTGATGAATGGTTAATTCATTATCATAATATTCACTTTTAATTTGATTGTTTCAGCATAACCTAAAGAGGTAGCTTATTTTTTTTAAATTTAGATCGCAATGACCTTATGCTTTGCTTTATATATTATAATGTTATGTTTCTCCATTTTTAAACAACTAAGCTCGGGCGTGAGTCCCTACTGGATAGCCTCTTTGTAGAGGCCACCGCACTTATTAACTATTTCGATACCTACACGGGGAGTGAGACAGACAACGCTCTTTCGCAGACAAGTCAAGGTCATTGGAGGAGCTACCGGTAAAGTTATAATCAGAAACTGGTCTCATTAGTATGTTGCTTGTTTATTCGTGCAATATCGCACGTCCCATATGCGAAGCGTTGAAGTAGTGCTCTAAAAGCACTTAGAGATTAATGTGTGTCTGTGAGGTAAATTAAATATATTTCTACAAAACTTTGTAGAGTGAGCAATCTTCTTGTCTTTCCGGGACGATACGCCATGGGTACACCTTCCACCACCATCGTGCAAGAGATTGTGGGCGGCCGTGATACCCATACGCTCGTTTGTCCTACTTTTCCATAAATAAATAATAGTTAAAAAAAACTTAAAAGCACGCTTTATATAAAATTCAACTAAAAAATAGAAAATAAATTTAAATTGAAAATAGTGTAAAAAAAAATATTTTATTGTAAAACAAGCGTGGGGTGCTTTTTAAGATGTTATTAAAATAATAATTCTTCTTCTCTCTTCTTCACCCCACGCTTTTTTAAGCGTGTTTTTTAGTTTTTTTTTTAACTATTATTTATTTTACATTTTTAGTCAAATTAGTGTAATGTCATCGATCCTCGATAAAACTACAAAGTTTGAACGAAATCTAGCCGTTTAAAGTAGGTCAAAATCGCGCCCAAAGAAGTCGGTTACAAACATACAAACATACAGGTGAAGCTAATATAAAGCATATAAAAAAAGAGGTGATGGAATTAGAATTACAGATATTTAAACGATTATCAACATTTATGAATGATGTCAGCTTTTATTTTATAAAGCGACTCGCTGAGAGAAATATTAGGTACACATTAAACAGTGTTTTTTTATGGTAAACCATTATTAATAATTTGTGTTATACAATGTGAGAATTTGATTTAATAATAAGTTTAAAATTGCAAAAGAGTATTGCAGAAATGAATATAAAGTATATGTTGAGGGGTTTTATTTTCCAAACAAAAACGTGACTCCATTGAGTTCTCATGTAACCTTAGAACAATAGACATGTGTCATTTACCTCCTTCTTAAACCTAAAAGCTAAACTATAATGCTAAAACTGTTTGTTACTTCAGTCATTTGGTTAAAGATTATTTTTAATGTTATAATTTACATTGTTTTAATTAACCGACTTAAAAAGGAGGAGGTTATCAATTCGATCGGTATTTTTTTTATGTATGTACACCGATTAGTCTGAGATTTCTAATCCGATTTACGTAATTTTTCATCATTTCGATGCAGAATAGATGCCATTAGATTCCATAAAAATTGGCTCAGTAGTTTTCATTTTATTAACATTTTTTATGAAAATTTTTTTATACATCGATGATATAATTGTTTTTTGTGTACGGCTTTTTAGTTTTCATTCAGGTCGATTATATATCATAATTATTAACTGACACTAAAAGGTAAAAAATAAAAAAAATCTAGGTTTAAAAAAACCGACTTCATAAACTGAAAAGTATCAAATAACTAAAAATTTAATTTAAAACAACTTTACCTGTAATATTAATAAAATGCTATTATTTGTATGTGCTACATATTGATAGCCTTGAAGTCGGTGCCAAGCCAAATGTTATAGTAACTACCTACACTCGCCACGCGTGACTTTGAGCGGAATAGCTTCGTCTAGACTCTATACAAAACAACCCAAGCCAGACAACCTTAATAATTACAGTAAGTAAGCTGTTTATAACATTAAGTTTTATTTTGTTTAGGGCTTGGCACCGACTTAAAACCTATCAATAGGTAGCACATATAAATAATAGTATTTTATTAATATTAAAGGTAAAAGTGTATTAAAGTAAATTTTTGGTTATTTGATACGTTTCAGTTTTAGAAGTCGGTTTTTTTAAACGTAGTTTTTTTTTTAGTAATGTATGTCGATAGGCACATAAGTGAATTTGCTAGAAACTTTCATAACCATAATGTTAACACCAGGCACAAACATATAATGCCTACTACTCGGCCAAGTCGAGTGAGTAAGTCTTTTGTGTTCAAAATGTTCAAAACAAAAGTATTACGTTATTCAAAAGAATTGCTAAAAAACTTTTGTGTGGTAAAGGTTACTTATAGTAAATGACTTTCTTAATGATACCACAGACTGGGAATGAAGCGAACACCCTCAGGCTCTTTAATTATAAATGCTTATTGTACGATATTACATTGTAATCCATGTTTTTATAAAAACAAAACCCGCTGAGTTTCTAGCGCCCGTTTTTCTCAAGTCTGAGGTATTCTATTTTGAATGGGTAGTACTGATGTTTAATAAGTGATTTTGAATAGAAATATATGAATTTGAATATACTCGTATATGAGATTTTCTCGAGATTTTACAACTAAATGAAATATTCCATCAAAGAGAAATTTAAATACGTATATTTTCAAACCTTACTATTTCCGATTGAAATTGATGATTGGAAGATATTTATACAATTCTTTTTTTAATCGAAAATGATGCTTACTTTTAAGAATATGGTAATTTGGTTCAGAACTACATCTTCTATAATAGCGAAAAAAAAACAAATTCTAACTTAATTCGTTAGAGGTACAAACGAAACCCTTAAAAACCCTTATTGTTGTACAAAATAGTCCACACACTTTGATAGAAGCCCGACGAGATAGTCCTCGTCCTGTAATCGTTTAACACCACTCACACTCACATCACAAATCACACACCTACAATAACACTTACACACAAATAGTCACACACTTACATACACTCACACATATTTACATACATATCACCGCACTCGCCGGCGAGTGCGAAGTCTCTTCAAGCCTAGATTCCACTGGACTAACAGATATATTAGATCGTTAGTGATCTTCTCTCCATCCAGCCTAGTGAAGGCGTTCCGAGGCTCGATTCTCCTTCCGAGACGCCCCGCGCCTGTGAGCTACATTTCGGCCTCCAAGGCCCCCATCCGGCTTCGCTGTAAAAGCCTTCAGGGCTATCAGCACAGAGGAGGTTTGTAGTCGGTAGGGGATGTTTACACCCGAGCCCGACATATGGGCCCCGTTTCGGGGTCTTCAATACGTATATATATTTTACTCCTCTCGAAAAAAAAAATAGTCATTATCACATATTATATAGTACAAATATGTAATGTTTTACAAATTCTGATCGTGAAATCTAGGGGTTAGGTTTGGTAATCTGTAATACAGGGTCAACCTACCAATTCAGACACAAGCGCCTCACAAATACCAGCTGTTAAAATTGTACCAACTATGTACCTACTGTTTTAATTTTGAAAATCTTTTGTAAGAAGTAAATAAACAGATATATTATTATTATTTAAATGAAAGGTCAGGGTACTGCCCTCAGGAGGTACCCTACAAGTTAAGGTAAAACAGTACAAGTTTCAACATATAAATTAAAAGCATAATTATTCATGTATAAATTATAAACATTGTGCATTTTCTGAATTATATTACATACTATATTAGATTTTTGACAGAGGAGAAACTGTAGGTAAATTAAATATTTTTGAAAAGAATACTTGCTACGTTTTCTACTAGCAATACCGAATCCAAAAAAGTACTACCTATATAGAATTTTGGTTTATTTATTTGCTATGTCCTATTTTCTGTTTGTCCGAGCAAATGCGAAAACTACCGAATAGATCTTAATTCAAATTTTGCATGTATAGTTACAATAAGTTGGAACTGTATAATATACCAGGCTCCTTTGCACAGGATGCCGGGTATCTAGCCGGCTATGGGTACAACAATGGTGCCTATTTCTGCCATGATGCATTAATAATGTGTTAGTATTATTGTGTTTCGGTCTGAAGGGCGCCGTAGCTAGTGAAATTACTGGGCAAATGAGTGACGAGCGTAATTGTAGTATTTGGGTATTTCAAGAATCCCGAGCGGCACTGCATTAGTGGTCAAGGCGTATCAATTACCATCAGCTGAACGTTCTGTTCGTCTCGTCCCTTACTGTCATAAAAAAATATGTATATAGGTTATATATTTTCACGCCAGATACAGGAATAGTACTTTTGCTGGTGTATATCATCCACGCGGACGACGTCGCGGGTATCAGCTAGTATATAGCAGCTGTGGTGTAATTGTCCTAGTTATAAGAAATGAGGAAGTCCAACTGCACGGAGCCCTGTTAATCCGGTTATGACGTCACCAGACAACCTCACAATTCGCGAACGATTACAGTAACATTTATATATATATTGCCTTAAGCAGTGTTCTATAAATACAATTATTATCTAAGGAACTCCCACACGCTGAATAATCTCTAAAAATAGGGTTAAAGCCTATTTTTAGAGATTTTGAAGCTTTTTTGTGTTAATGTGGTGTGAACTAAATCGCAAATATTCTCCGATGATACTTAGTTAAAATTATTAAATCATAAAAAAAGTTATAGTTATTAATGTATTGTAGACTGTATAAAACCATGGCAGGGTCCTTTGCACAGGATGCCGGCTAGATTATGGGTACCACAACGACGCCTATTTCTGCCGTGAAGCAATAATGTGTAAGCATTACTGTGTTTCGGTCTGAAGGGCGCCAAAGCCAGTGAAATTACTGAGCAAATGAAACTTAACATCTTGTCTCAAGGTGACGAGCGCAATTGTAGTGCCGCTCAGAAATTTTTGATTTTTTCAATAATCCTGAGTGGCGCTGAATTTTAATGGGCAGGGCGTATCAATTACCATCAGCTGAACATCCTGCTCGTCTCATAAAAAAAATACTGGAACCTATTTTTAGACATAAATTTTGAAAAGGCTTTTGACATTGAAAATACAAACTGGTCGGAAAGTATTGTAAATAAGTTATAAACCGCAATCACATAAACATAACCTTTAGTACATGACGCTGACAATTTTAAAAGGATCAAAGATTTCGTGTCAAATTATAAGAAAAGCTACAATGTTGAGCTGAAAAAATAGCTTACTAAAAATCAAGATAAAATTTATAACAAGGTTTAAATTTTTTTAAAAATCTGAAGATAAAACTAAGTACCTATAAGTTTTATAAAAAAATATTGTTAAACTATACTAAACTTATCTTTTACAGACATTTACAGATTTAGATTGGGGACCAAAGTGAATTGTATTAATGGTTAGACTGCATCAATAAATAAGTACTTCTATAGTTTAAATGAATTTTTCAATACAAAATGAATTATTATTATGAACTAGTCTATTTGATAATCATCATCATTATCATCAGCTGGAAGACGACCACTGCTGGACAAAGGCCTCCCCCAAAGATTTCCACAACGATCAGTTCTGCGCTGCCCTCATCCAACGTATTCCGGCTATCTTGAGTAGATCGTCGGTCCATCTTGTAGGGGGCCTACCAACATTGGCTCTTCCGGTACGTGGTCGCCATTCGAGGACTTTGCTGCCCCAACGGCCATCTGTCCGTCGAACTATGTGCCCTGCCCATTGCCACTTCAGTTTCGCAATCATTCAGACTATGTCGGTATCTTTGGTTCTCCTACGGATCTCCTCATTTCTGATTCGATCTCGCAGGGAAACTCCGAGCTTAGCCCTCTCCATTGCCCTCAGAGCGACCATGAGCTTTCTCATAAGGCCCATAGTTAGCGACCACAGCTGCGTACCGTAAGTCATCACTGGCAACACACACTGGTTGAAAACCTTCGTTTTCAGACACTGTGGTATTTGGGACGAGAAGATTTTACGGAGCTTCCCGAACGCTTCCCATCCGAGTTGGATTCGACGAGTGACCTCTTTCGCGAAATTGGACCTGCCTAACTGGATTGTATGTCCGAGGTAGACGTACTTGTTGACAATTTCGAGAGTACAGTTCCCAATTGTTATGGGAGTAGGTGCGACATGGGCATTAGAAATGAACTTCGTCTTGTCCATGTTCATTTTGAGACCTACTCCTTGGGAAGCTGTATTTGATAATAACATATATTAATTATATACTTTTGTGACATTAAATTTGTTGACATTATACATAGGTACTAAATGAATAATTAAATAATTTTCATCTTGTATTAAAATATCTTAAAATTTTAATTTTATTAATGGTAGAATTGTGAAATCCGACATGTTACAGTATAACAGCAGTGTGTTGGTACTTAGACAACTCTATGACATAATTTGTATATTAATTGACGAAACATTAGATTAGTAATAACATTATGTTAACACCTTAACTACAATGTATCTTGCAATTTCATTTCATTTGCACATAACTATAGAAATACATTTAACATTAAGTAGATTCGTGAGTTGATGTTATATTTATGCATAAATTGGCTTGAAAGGATGTGAATCAATGAATGTATTTGCGTGTTGATGTAGCGGCCTGTTAGTACTGCATTGATCTGGTTCAAGTACAACTGCACTGACCTGGTGATTTCTAATGTAATATTTATTGACTACTTCGATTATCAGATTGTATCAGTAACTAGCAGCGAAACCCGGCGTTGCTCGGGTTATCAGTGCAAGCATTTTGGAACGTCCCAGATCATTTCAGAAATTTGTAGAATTTTCTAGATCGTTTCGCATCAATTTCATCAATTGAACACATTTTGGAACTTTCTAGATCATTCCAGGAAGTCTTAGAACTTTCTAGATCATTCCAGAAAGCCTTAGAACTCTCTAGATTGATTACATTAGTTGCACACATTCTGGAACTTTCTAGATCTTTCACGAGATTTTCAGAATTGTACAGAAGTTTACATTAGTTAGAGAAGGACAGATGTATATTATAATTTTACCAGTGGGAGGCTCCTCTACACAGAATGCCGGCTAGATATTATGGGTACCACAACGGCGTCTATTTCTGCCATGAAACAGTAATGACTAAGCATTACTGTGTTTCGGTCCGAAGGGCGCCGTAGCTAGTGAAATTACTGGGCAAATGAGACTTAACATCTTATGTCCCAAGGTGACGGGCGCAGTTATAGTGCCGTTCAGAATTTTTGGGGTTTTTCAAGAATCCTGAGCGGCACTGCATTGTAATGGGCAAGGCGTATCAATTACCATCAGCTGAACGTCCTGCTCGTCTAGTCTCTTATTTGCATAAAAAAAAAAAAAAAACAATTTTTGCCATCCACAACCACCCACTTCCACCCATCCCTACCAAACTCCCTTATGCACACCAGGGGACCGAGGGTTATTTGCCATCCCAACGGGAATTTGATTGAAGTTGCGGATGATACAGAAAACCGTTGACATACGTACGAACATTAGCATTTTCTATAATATACTACACTGGCGAGTGGCGACACTAAATCCCAGCGACCTTGAGCGATATGAGTTCACGGCTGCCGGCCCGCCATCTATGTAACAAAGCCAATATTTTCAAAATTCTTGCGTGGAAATCAGTTTATATGCTTACAATCCTCGTTATTCACTACAAAGTACCAAAAAAATGCGTCACGCCATGCCAAAAAACTTGTTTAACTTCAAAGAAAAGTGGTAGTTCAAAAAGGCTCGGCAGTGTTAACTATAACCAACAGCAAGCATTAGCAACCTACAAATAAGACTTAAGGATATGTGTAACAGGATTAAGTAGTGTTCATAGCTCGAAATGCTATACTTTCGCCACAAAACTTCTCTAAAAACACCATGTTTGCGTGTTTTCTGCTTACACTTCGCCTTAAGATTAAGCGAGTAATATTACTTGCCCTTTCATCGGGGGACCTAACAATTATGACCTAACAATTAATCTACCGATTTTTTATGCTTTCAATCATTTCAATTAGTTCTAGTATTTTATGAATTTCGGAACAGATTTTAACGATTTTGGTGATAGTTTACTTCTCAACTTTGGATAAAAGCATTGTACCAAGTTGTCACGTCGTCTTCCAAGTGATCTTTCACTTTTCACATTAAGCTATATATGTTTAACTCGTCAACTAAATCACGTCATGCTAAATTTGTTATACTTGGCTAGTTAAGTTGCTTTTAATGGTGTCACTGAATTTTAACACAATATCTACCGATATTAAAATGGCTGTAATTTTGTACCAAACTCGTTTAGTTTGCATGACAATGTTAGCTAAGTGAGGTCATTCTTAAACCAAAATGGCGGACTCCTAAAGATGGCGAACCAAATAATACGCCTTCGATTTTAAGTTGAATCATGAATGCAAAATATTATCGCAAACTATATAATAATAATAATAAGTTTTTATTAAAGACAAAATTACCCAGTATACATATTATGAAACAAATAAGTACTAATATTCTATAGAGATAAAAAGTAAAATATACACACAACTTATAATCTATCTTTATTTACTATTTTTGTTTTTATGCACAGATAGCCAAAATGAAAAAATATTGCTAGGCATCCCGTCACTAACCGTTTGGAGAATGCGGTTCTGAGATTTGCGGAGTCTATCCAAGAAGGAAGCAACTCTTTTTCTCATCACAGCATAGAAATCAGGCACCCTCGATTCAGCAAACATACCCGAGGCACTGCAGTACCTAGGCAATCCCATCAATATGCGAAAAGCATCATTGTATCGCACGCGCATTGTCGTGTATGACTTTTTGAGAAATTTTGTCCAAAGTTGGCAGGTGTAGAAGCACTGGCAATACACATTAAACAGTACAATCTTGACGGGATTGCTGCATTTGCCAAATCTTCGGGCCAACATATTGCAACGAATCGAGAGTGCCCTCCTCTCTCCTCAATATCACAGTCATCCTTCAGGTGCTCTGTAAGAACATGTCCCAGGTATTTAAACTCAGTTACAACTCAAACCGCTGAGCAATTATTAATGTTATTTATACAGCTGATTATTTATATATTATGTTATGGAATAGATTGATAGAGATTAACTACATACTATATACCAAAATTCAGTTACATCAGGTTATTTCAAATTTTTCTCGTTTATTGTTATTTTTAACCGACTTCAAAAAGGAGGAGGTTGTCAATTCGATCGATTTTTTTTATGTATGTGCACCGATAACGCTGAGATTTATGATCCGTATTTGCGAGTTCCTTTAGTTCGATGCGGAATATTTGCCATTTGGTTCCATAAAAATTTTACATAGTGTGGCCCCGTAGTTTTTATTTTATGAAAATGTTATTTATTTTTGTTTACGTGGATGATTTAATTGATTTTTGTGTACCATTTTTTTAGGAGTTTTCATTCAGGTTGATTGTATATTATTATTATTAACTGACACTAAAAATTATAAAATAACTGAATAAAAATTTAATGTAATGCACATCTTATGCAAACCTTTACCTTTAATATTAATCGAATACTATTATTTTGAAGTCGGTTTTTTAAAACATATTTTTTTTTTATTTATTTTGCAACAGGTGAGAGAACAAAAAGTGAATTAATTCTATTTGTTTTAACCAACACCTTACTACAATTTAAACACTTGAGGTGTTTTTTTAAATATTTAAACATCTTCAAACCACTTCAAGTGAGTATCTTCACCCTTATCAATGTTTATACTTATTTTCTTATTATCATGAAGAAGGTCGTTCTTTATCTTTTGTTTGAATTTCTATTTGATTTAAAATTACTAAAGATTATATTGTTACAGCACTCAAATATCATTTTCAAGTGATTTATTTATTTATTTATTTGTATGGATCTCCAACGGCTGTACCTACTATTATATTAACTTACATCTAACACATGCCTTATAACTAAATATATGTATGTACTACCAATTATAGGAGAACACATCATTCCATAAAAATAACAGTGGTTAATTTGCATTTAAGGTGACTAAAAACTACTTAAGTATCTTAAAAATAAGTTATTATATAAGTGTTTGGTTTGGAAGAATATGGTGATATTTACACATAAGTGTTGGCCATAAATGATCGTAAATGTAGGTACAGTATTCATAACATTTATTTAACTTCACAAGTCTGGAATAATGATATTTAAATATATTTTAGTTCTGGGAGGCAGTCCAGATATTGTTATCAATATATTCTTGATAATGTTATGTATATACATGGCCGCATCAGTGAATTTGCTAGGTAACCATAATGTTAACACCAGGAACAAACATAAACTTATAATGCCTACTACTCGGCTAAGTTGACTGAGTAAGTCTTACGAATTGTTAAATAACGTTTACGTGGTAAAGGTTACTATAACATAAATGACTTTCTTAATGATACCAGTGGTTGGGAATTGAGCGACCGCCTACAGGCTTTTAAATAATAAATTTTAATGTACAGTTTTACATTGTGACTATATCTTTATATTATAAAAAAAAAGTCCGCTGAGTTTGTTGCGCCCGTTCTTCTCAGATCTGAGGCATACCTTTTGGAATGGATGGTAGTTTTTTACTTTCATTAAGTGAGTTTTGAATAAAAAATTTTGAATTTGAATTTCATGCAACTGTTATTAGTTATCAAATTAATCCTGAGTTCAATAATTATACCAGCCGATAGTTAAAGAATGGCAGAAATATTTATTTTTATGAAAATAAGGGACGAGACAAGTAGGACGTTCAACTGATGGTAATTGATGCACCCTGCCCATTACAATGCAGTGCCGCTCAGGATTCTTGAAAAACCCCAAAAACGCTGAGCGGCACTACAACTGCGCTCGTCACCTTGAGACATAAGATGTTAAGTCTCATTTGCCCAGTAATTTCACTAGCTACGGCGCCCTTCAGGCCGATACACAGTAATGCTTACACATTACTGCTTCACGGCAGAAATAGGCGCCGTTGTTGTACCCATAATCTAGCCGGCATCCTGTGCAAAAGAGCCTCCCACTGGTAATTAATGATGGCTGTGAATATTTGCACTCTATTATTATTACTCTATTTTGTGGAATATTCGCTGCGTCAGATAATTTCCGATACAAATATCTTTTGATTTGGGGAAGCTAAGACATTTCTTTATGTTTCAATTATCATCTCTCGTTGGGATACATTAATTGTGTATATATATAAAGTATTAGATAATTAATACTTCTTCGGCGTACTCGTTAAATAGCTAACATAAAATGAATACATTGTGGACATTATGAAAGGTCTTCTTGAAAGCAATCAAGTGACACCCATAAAGGAGAATTATAACAGAGAGAAGCAGTGCCGTGAACGACGATGTAAGTATATTTCGATAATCTGCATCGTACTCAACTGAACATCGTCATCAACGTTATAAAAGTATTTTTTTGTGATTTGACTTCTTTATGTACAGAAAGTTTGCGAAATGTTGCGTTTAGTAAATTAAATTTATAGCCAAAATTTATGAATGATGCGGGACTCGAACCCGCGACCTCTCTGGTTCCCCCCGAGCGCTCCAACTGAGCCAGCCGTTCGAATGACGTATGGTTCGTAAATTTTGGTATCTCTTGTTCGACTTTTTGGTTGTGTGGCGCCATCTACAGGATCTACGTTACAATTGATAACATACTCAACCCAAATTATTGCTAATAATTTATTATTTTTAAACACTTTAAAAAAACATATTGTTTACATTTTTAATAAGAGCGACATTTCGCATTTGCAATAAAAAGAAATTCAAAGTTGATATGTAACATTTTTACATAAAACAAACCGTACTCTCTCGGATCGACATAAAAAAATTACATTACACTCGTCGATGGAAATCACCATATTCCACTAGTACAGCGTTTCCCATTTACTGGGTCGCGACCTGGAACCGGGCCATCAAAATAAATACCAGATCGAAGCGCTCCCGCCGTGTTTTAAAAATAATATCTACTAAACATAAACTTGTTATGCCTACTACTCGGTTAAGTCGAGCTAGTAAGTCTTTTATTGGGCGATGTATATACTTTTACAATATGATCCCAGATAATGTACAAAACAAATGCGTTACGAAATTTAGATTAATTGTTTAAAAACGGTTGTGTGGGAAAGGTTATTATAACATAAACGATTTTCTTGATGATACCACAGACTGGGAATGAAGCGAACACCCTCAGGCTCTTTAATTATAAATGTTTATTGTACGATATTACATTGTAATCCATATTTTTATGAAAAAAAATCCCGCTGTGTTTCTTGCGCCCGTTCTTCTCAGGTCTGAGACAGTCTCTTTTGAATGGGTGGTGGTAGTTTTTTGACGTTCAATAAGTGATTTTCATCCTATTTTGAATTAAAATATTTGAATTTGAATTGATCGACGCATCGTAAATATTCGTTAGGTATATATAGGTAAATAAAAAGCAATGAGCACACCGCCTTTTACTATTTATAATCATTTTACTATTTTTTTTAATGAAAATAAGAGAAGAGACTTGCCGGCACTACAATTGCGCTCGTCACCTTGAGACATAAGATGTTAAGTGTCATATTCCCGGTAATTTCACTAGCTACGGCGTCCTTCAGACCGAAACACAGTAATTTTTATACATTATTGCTTCAAGGCAGAAATGGGCGCCGTTGTGGTACCCAAAATCTAGCCGGAATGTGCGAAGGAAAGTACTCCCACTGGCTAAAGTGTGTGTAATGTGTAAATATTATTTTACCTACTGGAAGCCGCTTGGGTTTAAAACTATTATGTGGTCCACGAAGGGGCAGTGTGTAAATTACCGGGCCATGGCAGAATAATGTTCGGGAAACACTGCACTAGTATAAATTCCAAAATTACTGACAGCAATTTGCATGTTCTTCCCAGAAGAAGTCCTTCACAGAAGTACAAAAATGTAATTAATTACCGATCGTTTGGTAACTACCACGAATAACCATTGTCAACCGTAGGTAATATTTTAACTTACGAACCCTCGCTAATTGTATTCACATGACATAGCACATGTGAACCCCCCAAACCCCAACTTCTAAACGAAACAAAACTTAACGAAAAATTGAAATTTTATTTATTTCAAATAATTATATTTTTAAAATTATTTTATTTCTGGGCAAACTAGGAGTGGGATCGCTTAGATAGGCTTATAAAAAAATAAACCAAGCACAGAATTTTATCTTAAGGATACCTAACATTATCAAAGAAGTTTTGTACGGAAGCGTTTGAAATATCAAATTATTACTTATCAATTAGTTAGTATTTATTTAACTTAATATTTAACACTGTTATTTCAGGATTGTAATTGGTTTTGAGTACCGACTTAATTTATAACTTAATGTATAATAAATTTTATTTAACACTGTTATTTCAGGATTGTAATTGGTTTTGAGTACCGACTTAATTTATAACTTAATGTATAATAAATTTTAATTTAATATTTCCTTTATGACAACATAGCAAGAAAAACTTGCAATATAAATATGTATATAAAAAATATAGCTGTTGTAGGAAGTATTTAACAGTTATAAATAACATGGCACTATTTATAATTATTATATTATTAGAATATAAATTTTTAATCTTACCTCATTTTCAGAAGGCATATTTATTTGTTTTACTTTAGTTGCTCTTTGATTATCAATTATATTGGAATCTTCTAATAATTGGACGTAAATCCAGAAAAACGTTCCAAACCACAATCATGTCGAAATTGAGTTAAGAACACAAAACTGGTCACGTGATTCATATTAACGGATTGAAAAAAAATGGCCGCCCTACTGTCACATAAATGACATCATGACTTTGAAGCTGATATTGACATATTTGCTGATTCCTCAGGGCCCGTTGTTTGATCACTAGTTAAGGATACTATTAGTTAAAATTCGATAGTTAAAGTAACCATTAGTTAAAATTGACGAAATTCTGTTTTTCAATCTATAGTAATGATAACTATAGTTATAATTTTAACTATTAGTTAAAAAAAAATTACTACAGGCAGACGTAGTAGTTATCTTTTTGACTATTTGTTAAGTTGTTTGTTTACGTCAATCGACTCTTTCGCGGTTTTGCATTTTTGACCTAAAATAATGGATTTAAGTGTAGCAAGGCATTTTCAAGATTCGGAAAGTTCTTCCGATGATGAAATTGTAGTAGAATATGTGTTGAATCGCCGTCCTAAAACATTCCGGGCTAGAATTATGCAGCTAGATTATTGGGATGAAGTTGAATTTTTCGAAAGGTATAGGATGTCCAAAAGTACGGTACTTTGGATAGTTGCTGAAGTGAAGGATTCAGTGGAAAGACAAACGAATAGGTAAGTACCAACCTACGGTTATTTATGTAAGTACTTATTTAAACTTGAACAATCTATTTAAAGTAAAAAAGTAACCTCAATTTTTATTTCATGTTGCAGATATCATGCAGTGAGCGCTTTGGATCAGCTGCTACTGACGTTTTCCCCGTGGTTATTTGTATAGCAACACAATTTTGTTGAAACAACGTACATCTACTTTAACTACTGGTTAAGGCGTTAACTATAGTCGACTAACTAATGGTTACTGTAACTATTAGTTAAAATTAACTATTATTCAAGCAACTGGCCCTTAGTCAAATTCCGCTAGACCATTTGCAGCATCATTGGTAATCTTTAATAATGTTATAATTGGAAAATTGATGTAACTGTGTATAACTCATTTATTAATTTAAAAAAAAAATGTTTAATTCGTAACTTATTCTATATACTTAATACCTAAAATTTATTATTTCTGTGCATGCTGTGTTTATTTGTAAGTAATCACTACATTTAGTGCCTAGTTTTTAGTTCTACTTTTTATATTTGTGTATATTATTGTAAGTGATTGTAAATAAACCTAATAAATAAATAAATAACTTAGTAGCCCAACCCACATGCATGGAATACAATAATGCTTATTAAACTTTAAACACGATTTCCTTAAAATGTGATTTTTGTGACTTGGAACGTTTTTCGGAACTACGTCCTATTGCTAACAGCAAAACCTCAGCAACAACTCTTTTTATTACAGTAAATAAAGATTTTGAGTCTTAATAAAATTTTCTGTTATTTTATCTATTACGAACAATCCTACCTAAAAAATGTAGGTACCAGTTCCTCATTTAAGGTTAAAACATTATTTTATTTATTATATACAGAACAACGTCTGTCGGGTCAGCTAGTTGGAAATAAAAATAATTATGGGTCCCAAATCGAAATAAAAACTATCTCTCAAGTTGGACTAAACTGTACTCCATGAAGTAATCCACATTAAAATCCGTTCATTAGTTTACGAGTTTACTGCAAATAAACATCAAGACACTGGAATTATATATATTTTTTTCTTATTCCCAAATAAGTTATATTATTATTGACAATAGCTGTACCCGCGACTTCCTCAACATTATTTTATTTTAGAAAAATCTTTATTTTTATAAAATAAAAGATTTTTTCTAAAATAAACGTAGCCTGAGTTACTCCTTATTACATCAGCTACCTACCATTAAAAGTCCCGTCAAAATCAGTATAGCCATTTCAGAGATTAGCCAGAACAAACAGACAGACAGACAGATAAAAATTGTAAAAAATATTATTTGGTATATGTACCGTATTCATAATCATGTAGTAAAAAACGGTTATTTCAGTATTACAGTATTAGAAACAGACACTCCAATTTTATTTATATGTATGTATAGAGAAGAATAAACATGATATTTTAAGGGTGGCTGTTGTAGAGAATTGAAGGAAGTCACTCTGGGAACATGAAAAGGATGTACTTACTTAAATACCAGCACATTGGCTGCAGCAGATTGCGGCATGGAGCCAGCAAGGCTCGTGAGTCGTGACGTCACAGGGCCGGCGCATGCGCGACCGTGCTCTACCACCGATGCGCACAACTAGACTACACCAAACACTTTCTCTATTGCGAGCGCTTGCGCAATTATCGGAAACGTTTCAAAAACTCAACGCACGGTATCCTGCGTTTATCCTTCATTTGTATTGTTCATTAACAATTATATTTAGTTAAGATTATGAGTTGGCTTTGTCTGCCGTATGTACTCCTTTGCACAGTAAGCCGGCTGGATTATGGGTACCACAACGGCGCCTATTTCTGCCGTGAAGCAGTAATGTGTAAACATTAATGTGATTCGGTCTCAAGGGCGCCGTAGCTAGTGACATTACTAGGCAAATGAGACTTATCATCTTGTCTCAAGGTGACGAGCGCATTTGTAGTGCCGCTCAGAATATTTGGGTTTTTCAACCCTGAGTGGCACTGCATTGTAATGGGCAAGGCGTATCAGTTACTATCAACTGAACGTCCTGCTCGTCTCGTCCCTTATTTTCTATATAAAAAACGTGTGGTCTCTGGACCAATGTCCAGATCAGAAAATGGCATCCATGAGAAAACCATAAGTCTTAAATTTGCTTTACATACGTATAGCAAAGTGGATGATAAATTTACGAATAACTCAATATCGAGCCAACCGATTTCGATGATTGTTTTTTTATTGGAAAGGATATACTTCAAAGATAGATTGGTTAGGTTCTGATTACGGAATCCATGACAAAGTAACGGAACTCTTCAATTCTTGGGAGCAAATTAAGGATACTCGGCAAATCTGTATTATTTAGTGCTCACTATTGTACTGCACAATGATTGTACAATTAAACAATTCAATTAGTAATCAAACAAAAACTACAGCACTAATTTTGCACAATACGTCAGCTGTATAACTACAGATATACTGCTGTAAGCATTTCGGTAACGCGAACTCACGAGATTTCACCCATCCAAAAAGTGTTTAACTATATATATTTACATTAATTTTATTATTTATTTATCGCGTACGCCAGTCATGTCCCCTTCCCCTACCCCCCTACCCCTACCAAAAAGAAATTTAGCTAAAGAAGTTTTCACTTCTTTATTTTTGATTTAGGAAGCCATGGAGAAAAGAGTCGATAAGGTTCCATCATCTTCATAAAGATGTATCCTTTCATGCACAGTGAAGTTCTCAAGAATTTTTTTCAGCGCAGCACCAAATTATAGAACCACCGTTCGTCTGCTATGTTTTAAGGTGGATACATCATCATCATCATCAGCCGGAAGACGTCCATTGCTGGACAAAGGCCTCCCCCAGGGATTTCCACGACGATCGATCCTGCGCTGCCCTCATACAATGTATTCCGGCGATCATGACCAGAGCGTGGGTCCATCTTATGGGGGCCTACCAACACTACGTCTTCCTGTACGTAGTCGCCATTCGAAGACTTTACTGCCCCAAGGTGGATATATACTTTTATGTAATCCGCATATAACTTTGTCAATAAACGTTTCGTTTAGTTTAGTGACCTCAAGTCCTCTTGTCTTCCCTTTCCATTAGCTATTTCTAACCTGGGTCCTAAATATTCATTGAAAGCAAAAAAATAAATATCTTGGCTGTTGGCTCTCAATATATTCTTGATAATGTAATGAGCATATGCATATAGGTATGCACAAAAGTGAATTTTCTAGAAACTGTCATAACCATAATGTTAACACCAGGAACAAACATATACCTATAATGCCTACTACTCGGCTAAGTCGAGTTTGTAAGTCGTACTCGTAAGGGCGTTGTATATGATTTTACAACAAGATTCAAGAAAATTTTCAAAAAAATGTATTACGAAATTCAAAAGAATTGTTAAATAACGTTTGTGTGGTAAACGTTACTATAACATAAATGACTTTCTTAATGATACCATGGATTGGGAATGGAGCGACCGCCCTGAGGCTGTTAAATGATAAGTTTTATTGAGCAACTTTACATTGTAAACATATTTTTATTTAAAAAATAAGCCCGCTGAGTTTGTTGCGCCCGTTCTTCTCAGGTCAGAGGCATTCGTTTTGGAATGGGTGGTAGTTTGTGACTTTCAATAAGTGATGTCACATCCTATATTGAATAAAAATATTTGAATTTAAATTAAATATGTCAACATGACATGTATCGCAGTATAAACATTTTTTTTTAAATAAAAATAGGGCACGAGTCGAGCAGGACGTTCAGCTGATGGTAATTGATATGCTCTGCCCATTACAATGCAATGCAGCTTAGAATTCTTGAAAAACCCCAAAATTTCTGAGCACTACAATTGAGACGTCAGATGTTACGAGTAAGTCTCATTTGCCCAGTAATTTCACTAGCTACGGCGCCCTTCACACCGAAACAGAATTGCCTACACATTACTGCTCCACGGCAGAAATAGGCCCCGTTGTGGTCCCATAATCTAGCCGGCATCCGTTTACCATGTAAATACCTCTGTTTTACATATTAAGATAATATGGTGTTTTAAGGTAATTTTGTGTATTTGGGTTAGCTTACATAATCGACAAATAGTTTGAAGCCACAATTGTAGCTACACATTTGTGTAAAACAATGCATTGGGAACAGTTTGTCACACGGGCTCAATACAGTAGGTAGCAATGTCGTAACTTATTGTTTTCGTTCGATTTTCTATTATTTCTAAGGCTGCGTACACACTATACCGCTGGATCAGGGGCGTGCATTGGTTTTCTAGCAAGGTGGGCACTGTGGATCTAACTAGTCGAAATTGAGCTTTGGAATATTTAAAGATTACTTATCGTAGGAATCTGGTACCTAGCGTATTTAATTTAAAAAAAAATATATTATTTTTTTATTTAATAAAAAAAATATGAGTGGGTGTTTAATAGATATTTGAATATAAAATAGCAGAACCAAATTAAAGTAAATCAACTTTAACAGTAGTGCTATTTTTATTTCGGTGTATAAAGAGGTAAACACTGCCTAATTGCCTAGGTATAGGATATGCATGCCCCTGCACCAATCAAAGGATTTTTTTTTTTGCGCCCAGACAAAGGGAAAGGGCTACCCTCCGGAATAACGATGGGAGGGAGGTGGTGAATGCTCATGCATTCCAATGCAGCCTAAGTCTGTTGACTATGTGGGACTCACGTAAAAACCTAAGTGCCTACTCACTAAATACCACTTGAGGTTGGCTTTGGGCAAGTGCCCTCTAAGCCTTCATCGAAGGCGACCTTCTCTTGCGGAGAGAGATGCGGAAGGGAGTGCCCCTTGGGAGTATCCGGTGGGATATAGCACAGGATGCAATATTGCGTAATGCCGCTCAGAATTTTTGGGTTTTTCAAGAATCCTAAGTGGGTAAGGCGTATCAATTTCTATCAGCTGAACGTCCTGCTCGTCTCGTCCCTTATTTTCATAAAAATATAACAGAAGGTGCTATCTAAGGGATGCTCGACACGGCGCCGAGACAGGAATGCGTTTCAGAGCAAACAAGATGCGTTGTTTTTTATGCCCCCAGATGAGGATTCCTAAAACCATGCCTCGGTTGTGAGCCAAAAATATTATCTTTCCAGCTCAAATTACCATACACTAAATGTTTTTGTTAAAATAGGATTTAAAATCACTCAATGAACATCAAAATCAAGCATACCTTCGAACAGATAGGCCTATACCTTATACCTGAGAATAAATCGAACAGGAAACTCTTTTCTGTTATTCAAAATTTTGGTAATTACATAATTTATTGGTAAACTGGGGGCGGTCGCTTCATGCCCAAATGATATATAGGGGAGAGCGTAGTCTCTTTATTAGATGCAATTACTAATTGTGACAGTAATCACGACCATCATGTTCACGAAGTATCCTTACACAAACTATGAATTCAGGCTCTAAAGGTTGATGCATCCAATTTAAGATAATTTATATTTTTACAGTTTATTATTTATAACATTTGATGAAATATTTGATATTATATTAATGAAACACGATTAATATATTGCATGCAGCACCTTACAAACTACCTTATTTTGTATATTACAGCCATTGTAAAATACTCTATTTATTTAAAAAGTGGCCGTTCAATTTCTTGTATGTTCTTCTCACGAGCTCTACTTTTTCCGAACATATGGTAGATTCAGTAATTTTAAAGAAATATTTATAGTGACGATTCAATAGCGCTTAGTTTAAGCCTAATTGAATAAAGTTTACTTTACTTTAACAATAAACATTACCTACATACGTGTAAAACAATAAAACCTAAATAAAAAAATTGCGGGTATTCCAAAAAAAAATAGGGACGTAATAACGAAATTGAAACTCTGCATCGCTATTACTATTCATTATTAATCGTCTTTCCTTTAATTGGCTGTCCAGAGAAAAGCCATGGTCATAATTTTGCCCAGATTGATTGCTTTATAATGTTTTACAATGTATTGTTGAGTACATCTTCTGAACATCATATAATCTAAATATTAACTAGTACGTAATGCAAAGTTGTATATGGGATAGTTTTAGTTTAACGAATATTTACACATAGCAGAAATGCATAAACTGAGTTGATTTACCCTATTTCAAGTGCGCAGGGAAATAGCTTGACTAATACGACTTAATTTGTGTCAAGGTAAAAGTCGATTTACTTAGTCTGTGGCGATTTGAAATTATCTAACACCTGGGATCCAATAATCTCCTAATTAAAACCCAAAACTACACATAACAAAAAAGAAGAGGACACTGTCAGTAAAATCAACGCAATAAAGTACATTTTTTTTTTAAATCTTTTCCCACATTCTATCGATGTTTGCTGAGGTTGTCATCACTAGTTTTAGTAGCGCAGACTCTCGCTACACGACCAACAGCGCCAAAATGGCGAATATCACTTTGACACCCGCCAGTCCAGTGGTATATAGTAGAGATCAGTGTCCGAAACATTTCCGTAATAGGACAATGTACGATCCATCAACCGAAACTTCGATTTTGGTAATAGGGCTCTAGTACAGACTGGATAATGCCAACCCAATCAGAAGATTAGAATATACCAACACAAAGATATCTTGTTTCGTCTCGATTCAAGAAAACAGTAACTATGCTGTAAGAAATAAAATATCATTTATATTAAAAAAACATACAGTCATTTACAAAAGAAAGCGTAAATTTATAACTATTACTTTTGACCTGGAGCTTCCTACTCAGCTTTTAAATTATATAATTAAGTTACAAAAAAATAATCGTATAATTATGAATTGTCAACTTAAGTAAGCGAATACATTAGCCATTGCTATCTATAAATACGTTTTATGGAATTTATTTGTATTACAAATGAACAAATCTATTTCCTGAAGTTTCTCATTTTCGTTGAACAATTTGCAAACACGCACCTCAAATACATTTTGTGCATAACACCTTGAAAAAATACAAAAGATATTTATGAAAAAATTGAATTTTAAATTCATTCCTATAGACTACAAAGAAGCCTGTTATTATCATAAAATCGATACCTTGGAAGATAGAAGAGATGTAATTGATATGATACTCGTTTATGATATATTACATAATAAATTTGACTGTCCAGATATCTTAAATAAAATATCATTCCAGGTACTAACATTACGTACTAGGCATACTAATTTATTTTACATTCCCTTTGCTTCTACTAAGTATCTTAAATATTCACCTCTATTTCGAATTCCTGACATATATAATAAGAAATTTTCTTCCGTCGACATTTTCAACTTATCACGTCTGAGGTTCAAAAAACTGGTATTAAACTGTTTAAATTGCAGGAGTTAATCATCAGTATATACAGGATAAATTATTAGTCTCACATCGTAATTTAAACATTATATTCGAACACTCACATTCACTCACACTACTCACATTTACTCACCGTTTCAGTTACTCAATATGGATACGATTTCTTCTTTTCTTTCTATTTCATTTTTTCTTGTAAGTTTTTCTAGTATTTTTCGTTTTTGTCTTAAACTACTTTGTCACATACTTATTGTACTGTTAATAGTATTCCTTTTAATTGGCGTATCTATTCTGTATAATTTTTAATATACTCTTTTCATTTTGTTAGCTGTAAGGAATCATAAATAAATAAACACGTTCTACTATGAGGAATTGATATATAAATGACGACGGTATACATGAATGAAGTACGGTATTTTACTCTGGGGTCATGCTGCTGACATTGATAAAGTGTTTGCTCTGCAAAAAAGAGCTGTTCGTGCTATATATCAGCTTGGTTATAGACAGTCTCTCAAAGAAAAATTTAAAGAAATAAATATTATGACTGTTAATTGTCAGCAGTTTTTGCTCTTAATAGTGATTTTCATTATTATAACACTAGAAATAAGGGATTGCTTGCAGCTAATTCCAGTAGGCTTCATAAGATACATAATAGCTTTAAGGGTAAATGTATACACTACTACAATAAAGTCCCAACCACTGTTCAGGCATTATCTATAAATAAATTTAAATGTTTTATAAAAAAAATGGCTCTGTCGTAAATCCTATTACTCCACTGCTGAATATCTAAATGATTGGACAGCCTGGGACTAGATTGTGATTATTTTATAGCGATAGAAATGACTGTACAATATTGTATATTTTTAATGAAAAGAGAGCAAAAAAGAATGCTCGGAGAGTTTCTTGCGCCACTTCTTCTCTCTCAGAGCGCCATTTGTTTCCGAAGCGGTAGTAGTATCTAGTAGTTATTAGAAATGACATCAAAAAGAATTCTAAAGGAATCAATTTTGAGAAAATAAATGCCTTTTAAAATAAAAATGCATCTTTTATTCCATCAACGCTTGGTGGTCTCTTCATTGCTTAATAGCATATAAAACTTACACCCGATCAAACTTTAATACCAATTATGTAATGTGTGTGAGATCAATCTCCAGAAGCATTACATCACTACTATAATTACACTCGCACATCACTATTTCTTCAGCGTTTGACACAAATAATGCATCATTACTGTATGACAAAATTATTTTTTTCTTCTATATATACCTTTGCTTTTTTAATGCCATTTTTAGGGTTCGTAGCCAAACTTCGCTCGACACGCCACAAGTTAGGATATCATCCCCGCCATCTGGATGTGTGGCGGTCCTCCACAGTGCGGTTTACAAGGAGCTTTCTTCCACGTACTACTAAGCTGTGGAATGAACTTCCTTGTGCGGTGTTTCCGGGACGATACGACATGGGTACCTTCAAAAAAAGCGCGTACACCTTCCTTAAAGGCCGGCAACGCTCCTGTGATTCCTCTGGTGTTGCAAGAGATTGTGGGCGGCGGTGATCACTTAACAACAGGTGACCCGTACGCTAGTTTGTCCTCCTATTCCATAAAAAAAAATGGCAAAAAACGGAACCCTTATAGTCATATCTATCTGTTTGTATGTCCGTGTATGTAACAGCCACTTTTTTCCGAAATTATAATATAAAGAAAGAAAAATTTTGACTGTTGCTTCTCAATACATTTTTGATAATGTTCTGTATGTTCATAAGCACATTGAGGAATTTTCTAGAAACTGTGACATTCATAATGTTAACACGAGGAACAAACATAAACTTGTTATGCCTACTACTCGGTTGGGTCGAGTTAGTAAGTCTTTTGTTGGGCGATGTATATGCTTCTACAATATGATCCCAGAAAATGTACAAAACAAATGTGTTACGAAATTTAAAAGAATTGTTAAAAAACGTTTGTGTGGGAAAGGTTATTATAGCATAAACGTTTTTCTTAATGACACCACGGACTGGGAATAAAGCGCACACCCTCAGGCTCTTTAATTATAAATGTTCATTGTACGATATCGCATTGTAATCCATATTTTATATTTTTAAAAAAAGCCCGCTGAGTTTCTTGCGCCCATTCTTCTCAGGTCTGAGGCAGTCTCTTTTGAATGGGTGGTAGTTTTTGACGTTCAATAAGTGATTTTAAATCCTATTTTGAATAAAAATATTTGAATTTGAATTTGAATAAGGACTTATAGCGTTGACACTTGGTATGAAGATATATTCTGTGAATCGCATTAACATTATCAGACAAAATTAGACAAAAAAAACAATAAATCAAACCAATACGGTCTTTTTTCTTTCTTTAATTCTAGTTAAGAATATTGTATTTTTTGGAGTCGGTGTCATCCAAGATAGGATTGTAACTACACAGATGAGATGTTCTTGAGTCGAGAGGAGGCGAGAAGCGAGAGCGGGTCGCGGCGGAAGGACACCGATTCCAAAAATGACAATAATCGTAACTAGAATTAGATTAATTAATTAGATTGTATAAAAATACGCAATTATTTTTATACTCTTTTGTGCATATAATATCTATTGTTTTCGAACAGTGTTTTTGAATTCGGTTGTTTTTTTGTTAGTCGAGTTGCAACTTCCGATTTTTTTTTTGTCTTGTGAATGAATTAACGTGAAGTATGCCCATCATGATACTAAAATATATCATACAACATATGGCATTCGGCCAACGCGCCTTACCTTGTAAAATCCAAACAATTATCATGACATTATGCCAGCTCAACGGGAAATCCGGTCAGTCACTGAACTCTACCAACCTTTAACATTTCGTTGTTTTCGATTATATTAACACAAATCTTTTGTTTTTTAACCGACTACAAAAAAGAGGAGGTTATCAATTCGATCGGTATTTTTTTTATATGTATGTACACCGATTACTCTGAGATTTATGATCAGATTTGCGTATTTTTTTTTCGATGCAGAAAAGATGCCATTTGGGCCCATAAAAAAATTGCGTAGTTTGGCTTAGTAGGTAGCACATATAAATAATAGTATCTTATTAATATTAAAGGTAAAGGTGTATTAAATTAAATTTTTAGTTATTTGATACTTTTCAGTTTGTGAAGTCGGTTTTTTTATACGTAGTTTTTTATTTTATTGTAAGCTCAAAACTCAAAGGCTTTAAGCGTAGTGTTATAAACCTAGGTCAATTAATACTACAATGTATATTTGAATATACAATGCTTAAAATTAAATCTACAGCCTCAGCAATTTAGGAAATAGTTATCAACGTCTGACAAATATAACCTATGACTTCGTTATTATGCCGTCAGCTCGCACTAGACACACGCCTCTATTCCAAGTCCCGCTGAGTCATACTAATTATTATGAAAATTCGGTAATCTGTGCAACTATAATAAGCAATTCAACAGTACTGAACTTTTTAATAACAGTAAAGGCTGCTTTAAAAGGAGTGTTAATAAAAATCTAAAGGAAGGTTAAATTTAGAGTAATTCACAAACACACATACACACTCACACACACATGCACACACACACACACGCACTCTCACCAAACCCCACACGCACAAATGTCATGTCTTATTATAAATATTGTAAATCCGTTATTAGATGTAAGTCCTACAAAGTAGTATTATTATAAACTAATTTAATCTGTTGATTTTGAGATGTTTTAAATAAATAAATAAATTATTAAAAAAAAATATAATATATAAAAAAATATTTTTTTAAATTATAAATTAAATAATAAGAAAAAATAAGTTTTTCTTTATTTTGGTGACCATTAATAAAGTTAACGATGATTTGCGTCAATAAAATTTTGTTAATAACAACATTGTAAAATTGAGTCTATAAAAAAAAAACAAGTAAAAAGAAAGTTTTTAAAAGTATTATTTTACAGAAAAATAATGATTAGTGTTATTAGTTTGCATATGCATATATAACTTTGACCTTGATCCGACCCAGGAGTCTTGCGTTGATCGTTTTGCGCAGATAGTGAACACTGTGTACGAATGATGTCATGATCCTCGTAGCATAGTGCGAAAGTTGAGTGCTAAACAGCTGAGACGCTCTTAAGCTAGGTTTACATAACGCCAGCATGCCCGTGCCAAACTTAGCAAACTGAGCCTAATAGCTCGTAAGTAATTTAGCGCAACACAATATGGGAAATAACATAACATCAGCAATGAAATAATTATGTAGTAACATTCGAATCGCTTTTGGACTGAGTTACTTACGTATGACGCGTAGACAGAACGAGTCGAGTAAAACAGGTACTAAAGGTGCGGACAGATGTGCTCATTACTAGCACGAAAGCATGCTTTTATTGAGCATGTGCTCATTAGTAGCACGTGTGTACTGTAATGAGCATACTTATTTAGAGCGTGCTCAAAAATCAACCGACGTTTGATTTTCGAGCATGCTACCTGAGGCGCGGGTAGAAGGGGGCGTGCTCCGAGCGCGTCTGAACACGTTGGCTTATTAGCATGCTATTATTATTAATTACGAACCCAAATTCTCCTTTTTTTTTGTTTCTTTCTTTTTCACCAAAAGGTTCTTACACAATTCCGTTGCAAGCAATATGATTATTTTATTGAGTTCTGTATGGATATCACTGTCACTATATCTTTGTACATCCATTTTGTCCAAGAGCCTGGTGCCAAATA
>CATIXQ010000041.1:2809971-2826560 GCA_949711755.1 Leptidea juvernica | reverse complement strand
TGTACATTCTTAAAAATCCGAGCAAGGCTCGGTCGTCCGGATATTTTAATTTAATAAATAATAAAGTTTTATCCAATTGACAATCTTATCAAACTTATATGTAACCGAAAACGGGAAAAGTCTAAGAATGGAACGTACAGACATATTAACATTATATTATATATTTTATTCTGTTGTTCCGTTTTAAATATTAAGAACAATTTTTTTAATTTTATTTTTTACTAACTGATGCCCACGATTTCGTCCGCGTAGATAAAGGGTTATATAAAATAACTAGCTGACCCGGCAAACGTTGTTTTGCCATATAAAGTATAATTCACGCGACAGTTTTATAAGTAATAAAATATTGCCTATATTATAGCCTGTACATCATTTTGTTCTAATGTCAATAGTTTTTGCAGCGCACGCAAAAATAGGTTTTCGATTTTACACCTTGTGTTACAAAATAGCAATTTTATTACGGATCCCTAATTTTGAAAAAAAAATCATAGCCTATAGCCTTCCTCGATAAATGGACTACCCAACACTGAAAAAGTCATTCAAATCGGACCAGTAGTACCAGAGATTAGCGCGTTCAAACAAACAAACAAACACTGCAGCTTTATAATATTATAATAGATAAGCAAGTTTGGATTTGAAGATAATCTTATGTTCTATTCCAGTTCCGATTCACGTTCCCGACATATGAATCCTATTTCGAGGAAGATTGTTATGGCAAACTAAGCCTACTATTGGTAAAGTTATAGCTCATCGACGTGAATTTCAGTATTTCACAAATCCCGCGGGAATCATGTATTTTTCCGGGATAAAATGTATTGCCTATGACCTATCCCAAGCCAAGTTTATCGCCAAAATGTCATCAACATCGGTACAGTAGCTCCGGCGTAAAAACGTAACAAACAAACATACATTCACATTTATAATATCAGTATTTTCAGGATTTTTTACTTCCTTCTTTCTATTATTATGTATCAGTTCAAATGTGCCAGGGCAGTATGACCCGGATTTATAATTTCCAATTTATCTCTTTTAAATTGAATCCAAACACAGTAACATAACAAACATAATATTGTTAACGTAAACAAAACTAGTTAAAATTATCAAGTATAGATAACGAATTGAATATAACAAAATTTATCTAACATTGTTTTTATCTTATTCATTTAATTTAAGTCTTGTGCTTTATGCCAACTATTATCAAATGTCTCTTAGGATCAATTAAACACATCTCAATATCAGCCTAGCGAAACTCTCTAAGAAAAAAGCGATCCACTCGATTGTATGAAACGTGCAGTCATTGATAGATTCATATATGACGGCTATAATCTTGTTAGAAATGGAGAAAAATGAAATCGACTACGTTTTAAGCAACTGTTCGCTTTCAAACTTAGCCGGATTATAATTCTTCACCATATTGTAATTACTATTTTAAAATTATGTCAAATGATTACACGTTTCATACTAAAATAAATTTCAATTAATACATAGGCAGTCCGTCCTATTATTACTTCGTATATATATACATCCTCTTTGCTCCATATACTCATTCTGATGGCATTATGCAGTGCGTACTGTTTCGACATAATTAAACACATTTATTTAAATGAAATAATTAATTGAAAGGGAGACTGAAAACGGGCCCCCCCTCCTGAAAAGGTGATTCTGCTAAGGTCAAGAAACGTCGGGTTAAATAAAATTTTACATTTACACAAAAACCCTTATGTAAAAATACAGTACCTACCTAAAAATTACATATGTTAAAATAATGATAGTTAATATTAAATTTTATATAAAAAAAATATTATTAATTAATAATTTTGAAGACTATTAGTTTAATTTAACTTATGTTTTCCTGTAAAAAGTGTTTTATTTAAATACCTCAATATATTCGGTTACCGGCATTTCTGTTTTTATTTGTCTATCGAATTTTGGTGTGTACTATAATCAGCTGAACATATATTTTATATTTACCTAAACAGAAGAGCTTGTACGTGATGAAGAAAGTCCTAAAAATAATGCAATGCCTTAAACAAGTCCGGTAATTTTTAATAAACAGATTTGTTATATACCTAATATAGTTAACTATTGTATTTTTTGAGTTATATTATATTATTACGTTATATTATCTTCAATGTTCAACTTGCTTCCGTATATTTGCATACCTCAAGTAAACTTGTTATACATATACTCTGTCGGCCTTACTAATAAAGTTGGTATAATATTACAATATACATAATATACAGTGTCACCAACTTATCTGTGAACTGATGGGTGTCACCAACGCCGTTTCAGAGTTGCTAATTAATTCCTATATCACATAAGTCGGGGCATATTCAACGCTTAAAATTCAAAAATATTGCAATTAAACACACAGAACACTTGAAAGTAGACACTGACAGTCGAATGACATTTCAACATGGCGACCGTAGTTCCTATTTTTGCCACTTCACAGATTAGTTGGTATTACTATACCTGAGAATAAAACAAGAATATGCTTATTGTTGACTATATCGTTGACAACACTGTCAAATGTCATTACAATGACAATTTTGAAGTTTTCCGAATGTCAGGCAGCCATACAAATAAACGCGGGAAACAAATAACAAACCAGTCATACAAAATGTCTATATTTGTAAACAATTTGCATAGTTTTATATCACGTTTATTTGTAAGGCTCTGTAAGTCTGCAGTAAATTATTTATACTTTAGCGGCTCACATAATACTTCATAAACGATTAGAAAACACTGATAAAGTACTGTAGTTAACCTTGAACTTCCTTCTGTGGTATTTTGAAGTCAACATTGAATTAAGTGAGAAAGTCAAAGGCCGGCAACCTTTTTATAATTCCTTCCAAGAGCATCGAGGTGATCTCCTACCATCAGGTGACTAATTTGTCCTTAAATTCTATAAATATTTACAAGTTATTTATTCTTCTTATTGTTTTTCAATTTTTGTTCTAACTGCAAGTAATATTCTTGTGAATTCATCTATATTCTATTAATACTATATTTTAAAAATGACGTCGGGCTATTTTAAGTTACGAAGCTTAAATTAAAACGAATAAAATTCTACTAAATTAATAAATTGAAATTAAACTATTCAACTATTTTGTTCTTTTAAACAATGTCGAACGATTTACATACAATAATGAACGGTTAATAATATTAGGAATTAACTGACATAGATACGGTGCGACTAATTTACTTTAGTTATTTCCATAGTATTATGTCCTATGGTATATTGCTGTGGGGCAACGCTGCCGATAATTGTGATGCAGAAGAGGACTTTTCACACTATTTATAACCTAGGTCCTAAAGAATAATTGAGAGCAAAATTTAAGGAAATTAACATCTGTACTGTTGCTTCTCAATATATTCTTGATAATGTTATGTATAAACATAGGTACTTAAGTGAATTTGCTAGAAACTGTCATAAACATAATGTTAACTTTTGTGGGGCGATGCATATGTTAATACAACAAGATCCCAGAAAATGTTCAAAATAAATGTATTACTAAATTCAAAAGAATTGTTAAAAATTGTTAAAAACACTAAATTACACGCTTTATACAGAAAACCAAACTAAAAACTAGAAAGTTTATTTTGAAACTTAATATTAACATCAACTCCTGCCTTATAGACATTATATAAATTAACAAAAATCTTATTTTGCAAATTTAAAAATATAATAATTTTATCAAATTAATGTATTGTGTACGAAATCTGGCCGTTTAAAGTGGATCTAAATCTTGCTCAAATGAGACTGTAACAAATATACATAGCTAATAAAAAGGGTGCAAAAACGTTTGTGTGGTAAAGGTTACTATAACATAAATTACTTAGATTAGATTGGCAATGGAGCGACCGCCCTCAGACTATTAAATAATATGTTTAATTGTACAGTTTAAATTATCATGAAAGTGGCAGAACGTGGCAATTCAACGTCACACATTGTCCGAGACTGGCTCGAGTATGCCCGGTCGGGCGTAGTATTAGTTGACGCACTTTACGACTCCGCTTGCGGTATCTAGTTGGATCGCAGCGGAACCAATCCTTGATCTGAGTTCTATACTTCAACCGACTATTATATAATATATCATATTTTGACTATAAACTTACCATGGTGCCTTTTCTACGAATGTCTGTGTGTTGCCGTTTTTGTATACCTCCGTACTCGCCATCTTCGTCTAAAACAATTAATTGATAATATGAAAATTTATTGAAGTAGGCGTTACTTTGCGGAAATCCATAATTATACAAATGATTTAAGTTTTCTTTAGTGTTAATTCCGCCAATATTTGTTTTCAAACAATTCGTGCGACGCCTCGTGCCAGATTCTGGCGAGACAACACGCCCTGAGGATGCCTCGTGTAGAGGCGAAACACTTGTCGAATTGCTTAAAAACTATTGGCGGAATTAACACTAAAGAAAACTTAAATCATTTGTATAATTGAAATTATAATATTGAAATCATTATTAATTATATACAAAAATTGTGAAATTAGTGCTAATTTAGAGATATTTTTTATTAGAACTCTATATCTTGGAATAGTTATTATCACTTAAATCTATATTTTTTTATGGAATAGGAGGACAAACGAGCGTACAGGTCACCTGGTGTTAAGTGATTTTACAACACCAGAGGATTCACAGGAGCTAAACTATAACTTCTAAGTATACAAATACAATTTCAAGAATAAAATTTATGAACGATGCGGTATGAAAGTAGATCCTCTAGATAAAGCAACAACCTGAGAGTTCAACAAAACATACAAGATTTATCAACGATACGTCACTCGAACGGTTGGCTCAGTTGGAAGAGAGCTTGCACGAAACGCAAGACGTCGTGGGTCCGAGTTCGCATCGTTTATAAATTTTCTTGTCAAATTTTATTTGTGAAATTAATCCCAGAAGTGAGGGTTGTCACTTTAAAAACAGAACAAATTCATCTAAGTGTAACTTAAAAATTTAAGAAGTTTACTCAATTTCACATGTAGTCTATTTTATTATATTGAGACTAACTCGAAGCAAAATATTCAAATGAATACAATCCCTATTAATATTAAAAAATGTGAATGTAAGTTAGTTTGTTACACTTTCACGCCTAAACTACTAAAACAAATTTTGTTGAATTTTAGTATAGACTAGACCTTAGAAAGGACATCAGCTACCTTTTATCATGACGAAGAGTTTTTGAGGGGTTGAAATTGGGGATGGAGTTCGTATGGAAGTTTGTCATTATCAAAGATGACACCATTAAACTTTGTATTTAAGCACTTGATAAAAATTAATAAATATTTGTTCTAGCGTTTTGGAATTTTCGACTGTATGCGGATGAAAAAGGGGACGAAAGTTCGTATGGAGTCCAAACAAAATTACGCTTTCAAGCCAAACTATGAATTCGATTTTGATTATTTTGTGTACAAAAATTAAAAAAATGCTCCCTAAGGAACTATTCCACGCGGACAAAGTCGCGGGTAATTAATAAAACAATTGAGTCGGATTTGTTTTTATGCACGCCGGATTATTGATATAGTAAATATAAAAAAATAGATACAACTAAGGGATCACTTAATTTACCTAAATTAAACTTTTCTTAACCTACTCGAACCAATTATCTTATCTTAATATATATAGATCCAGTGTCCTGATGTTTGTTTCCAATGAACTCCTAAACTAATGAATGGATTTTATTGAGGATTACTTCGTGGAGTGCAGTTAAGTACCACTTGAGAGAATGGATAGTTTTTATTTCGATTTTGGACCCATAATTATGTTTATTTCCAATATTTGTTTTGTATGGACATGTTTTTAGGGGACAATTTAGTGAAACACTGTTTGAAAAAGAGTTACGGAATGGATATCATGGGAAGGCTCTAGACTCTAGACATAGAGGGAGACAAAAAAGGAGATGGTGTGATATTTATACTCAAAGAGATGGACTAAACTACACTCCATGAAGTAATCCCCATTAAAATGCGTTTATTAGTTTAGGAGTTGCACTGGGAAGAAACATCAGGACACTGGATTTATAAATATTAAAATTCACGTATGAATAGAAGAAACAAAAAACCCATGTAAATTTATGTTTATAGCCAACTCATAAAAGCACGTATGAAATCAGTTTTCTGTTAGTAGGTATTCCTAAATAAGAACTGGTTAAATAAAGCTCAAAAATTAATGAATACTAATGAAGGCACAATAAAAGCTTGCAGAGATCAAGGCCAACGGAGGCCTTCAAGCAAATCAGTTTTGCAGAATTATTAGAAACATTTCAAGATTTCTAAATGTTAATCAGTAATCTTAGATCATCGTCGTAGCTGTGAAAACGTCGAAATAAAATGAATTTAGAACTAACCTCTAGTTATTATTATTAAAGTGAAACTTGTATTACATCGTCTCAAACTTTTTCGTCTGTGTGTTGCATGTCGCGTGACGGTCGGGCGGCGCCTATAGTTCGCAGCAGCTGACCGTGTAGTGTATAGACTATTACTAATTTTAACCAGGGCTAAGACACAGAGTTCAATAAAAATATTATTTGGAGACTTAGTCTACTTTTATTATTTCCCATTATCATTCCAATTTTCCAAGTATAAAATTAAGATTGATAAAGCGGTTTTTATACCATTAATGGAATATTATTCCAAAATTTTTAGTTAAATGTCTATAATGTGAAAAAAATTCCATATATCCTAGTTTCATAAAACACACAATCCCTTTTTTATTATTCGGTCTCAGTGAGTCTTACATTTGTGTACCTTTTGGTATCGAGACACTTAGCCCATGGGCCCCAGAGGCGCGGAGAATGTACAAAGTATTATCTTCGCGCCTTAATAGGGCTACTGGAAATCCAATTGCTGGCAGCTATTTCGGTCATCGGATCAGCCTAGCAATCCAACGCGGAAATGCTGCCAGTATTCTTGGTACGCTTCCCCGTAATGATAGTTTTAATAGAATGTAATCATAGTATTGTAAATATACTTAAAGATTGGTTTGTTTGAATATATAATGTTTATTTTCAGCAATGCACACACACTGACACAAAGTGTCATACAAATCGCGAGTGTAAGACGTAGATTACTCATAAACAAAATATTACATTTGAAATTCACTTTAATATGATTTTTCATACAGTTTTCTCGTTTTGGCGCCAATACATTTTACAATATATTGCGATATTAAAATGGAGTGGGGTGATAAAGAGAACCGAATCGCTGTGATTGCATTACACAAAGTAGGTATGGAGCCAAAAGAAATTCTTATAACTCTCCATACGCTTGGTATTAGTAAAATGTTTGTGTACCGGGCTTTTAATAGGTACAATGAGACCTCCTCTGTTTGTGACAGAAAAAGATTTTGTCGTCCACGTAGTGTTCGTATGAAAAAGGTAGTCAAAGCAGTAAGGGAAAGAATTCGAAAAAATCCTATCCGAAAGCAAAGGATTTTATCACGGGTGATGTAGATAGCAACTATACCATATCGCGTATTTTAATAGAGGACTTGCAGCCTATAAGAGACGTACTGTTCATTTCTCATTCGATAATTAAAAAAAACAATAATGTGGTAAATTCGAAATAACTACTGAAGCGGTACGCAAAGGGAGGTCACAGAAAATTTTTATTCACGGATGAAAAACTTTTTACCATAGAGCATCATTTTAACAAACAAAATGACCGAATTAATGCTCAAAGCTCTAAGGAAGCTTCCCAATTAGTCGACAGAGTGCAAGGTGGGCACTATGTGAGAGTGACTGAGCCATACTTTTGTGAAAAAGATATCAAAACTTCGGCACAAGATTATCAAGATACCATAGAGAAGGTAGTGAAGCCCTTTAACAACACCATGTTCAATAATCAAGAATGGTCCTTGCAAGACTAGGCGTCGGGATATATTCGGTGCACATTAAGCTTAATTTAGATTTATTTTTATACACTATCTAAGATCATACCTATAATATATCGATTAAATTTTTGTATATTTTAGTGACGTGATTCCCAGTT
This sequence comes from Leptidea juvernica, assembly GCA_949711755.1. Classification (NCBI taxonomy): domain Eukaryota; kingdom Metazoa; phylum Arthropoda; class Insecta; order Lepidoptera; family Pieridae; genus Leptidea; species Leptidea juvernica. The sequence continues at coordinate 2,818,560 of CATIXQ010000041.1, read as the reverse complement.
AAAGCTGAAGAAGAGAGGCAAAGGACGGCTTTCATACACTTGGTACACTAGTATGACAAGCCTCATATATGAAGGAAATATCCCCAACCGGACAACCCTAGACTTTGGAGAGACGACACCACCTTAAGTGGGACAGAGCAAAAAAGAATCATTTTTACAAAAAAAAACATAGAACAAATAGTCTATCATTAAACTGGTATCATTATTATAGCTATGAAACAAAACAAACAGGTTATTATATAGCCAAATGACATCAAATTAATGGCAATTGCATGGAACCGAGCCATTATTTACGATGACAAACGCAAGATAATTTAAAAAATATATATAGTCATTTGATGTATATTTATAGATTACTAGCTGACCCGACAGACGTTGTTCTGTAACACGTACATAATAAATAAAATACTATTTTTCAAGAATTATTTCGTAAAATATGCTCCCTGTTGTGTTTTTTTTAAATAATTCATAATGTAATGAAATTGTTTCACTGCACAACTGTCAAACCGTGTGTCAATAATATCTCACATAGATAATATGTCCATACAAAGCAAATAATTGAAATACAAATAATTATGGGTCCCAAATCGAAATAAAAACTATCCTATCTCTCAATTTGGACTAAACTGCACTCCATGAGGTAATCCCCATTAAAATCCGTTGATTAGTTTAGGAGTTCACTGGAAATAAACATCAGGACACTGGATTTATACATATTTAGGTAAGGAGCTAGAATATACAAAACTGCACTATACTACATTTATATAGAATAAATTTACCTTAGACAATGCTTAAAATGGCGGTGATTCGTTCCTTTTTTAAAAAACTTTATGTCCGTTTTGTAAAATGGAGCGTCTACACAGTAGTAGCCGCTTTGTGTGACTGAGTGATTAATAATGAAATGATACTCATATAGCCAGCTTACAGTAGCGGATCGTAAATAATCTTGAATCGAGTGGCGACTTTATACAAGATAATAATACAGGTTTCGTATTTTGTTTACAACTTTAACTTGCATGTAATATTTAGTTACAACTTATATTTCCTACTCAACTTCAGGATTCGATAATTTATAACAATAAAATAATCCAAACATTGAGTTCAAGCTCTAAAGGTCGACATTTTATATCTATACATTTAATACTATATTACTTTCATGAAATAATTTATATTATTTAAACACGACTCATATATTGGATGCAGCCTTACTTACAGCCATTGTAAAATACTCTATTTGATAGAAAATAGTGGCCGTTGAGTTTCTTGTATGTTCATCTCAAGAGCTCAACTTTTTACGAACAAATGATAAATTTAGTAATTTAAAAGAAATATTTATAATGACGATTCATGAGCGCTTATTGTAAGCCTATTTTAATAAAGTTTATCTGACTTTGACTTTGAAGGAATCCTTCATTGTCCAGCTGTTATGACTCCCAGGAGCCCGTTTAGTTAATATTAAGTTGGAAATTAACTAGAAGGAAACTAAAGTTATAATCAATAAGTATCTAGGCGTATTAAAGTGACTAGAATAGGTTCTCCGTTGGATATAAAAGGCATTTATTTTGCTCAAAATGATTCCTTTACAATTCTTTTAGATGTCATTTCTAATACTACTAGCACGTTTAATATTTTATTTGTATCAATTTGCAATACGTCTCGTTGGAATGAACTTTGCTCGGTTGCTTTTTAAAAGGCATAAAAGGCATTTGTTTTTTTTAAATTGATTCCTTGAGAATCCTTTTTGATGTCATTTCTAATAAAAAATAAATGCCTTTTATGCCTTTTATCAAATGTGCGTAGGTATTACACGTTCGTGACATTCTGTTGTTTATGGTGGCACTCCTCTGAAATGGCTCGACCGATTTTAGTATATTTTTTAGTAATGAAAACGGGCGAAAAGTTTTATTCACCACACCTCTTGTGTAATCGTAATTTTAGTGTTTTTGTGTGATAATCATCGTCCACGAATATCTTGTGATGGCCCAGGCGGCATTTTTATTTCTTACGGAGACTCAAATGTATACGCTTTTATAATAAACTCCCAAGTGATATTCTCATTATCAAACATGAAAATTCAATTAAACGAAAACTTTATAAAAAAGCTTAATTAAACTTTAAAATAACGGATTACTTAGATGCTAAAAATGCTTGGAAATGAACTTGCTCTAACTCAGTTTTAATAAAACAAAACATTATATTTTTTTAGAGTAGATAATATATAATTTGTATAAACTACATTATGTAGCTCTTTTATATAAGAAACAAAAAAAATTACGATACAAAATGATCAAATATGATTTCAGTGAATAAAGATATTTTGACTTTGGCTTTGACTGTAAATATCACGACCGAGCGACACAGCATTCGCTAAGAGTGAAGGCGACTCGAACAACGGGTTCACAGAAATGTAAATATATATTAATTTACCATAGGCAGTGATAATAACATTACATATAATAACAACACTTGGTAAAAACGTCATGAAGCTAAATCAGTCCACAATGGGGCTTTGACATGGGAAGTAGAACTGATAAGAAACTCCCAGCCCCTCTTTAATTTTTAACGTTATTTCAACATTTAGTTACTACTTATTTCAACAAATAATAACAAAATAAAAATACTAGACAAAATTAATCTCAGCACAAAAATAGAGTAAATCAAAATATATTAATTATTAAATAATCAGTCATTGTCATAATTGTTTGTTTAATTTATTGTATCAATAATTATAATATGCAATCACTAAACTGTACCTGAAATTTTACAGATGTGATTATTAAATTAAAGATGAAATCCATTTATTTTTGATGTCATTTCTAATTAACTAGATACTACTACCGCTTCGGAAACAAATGGCGCTCTGAGAGAAAAACGCGCAAGAAACGCTCCCAATATTCTTTTTTGCGCTCTTTTTAATAAAATATACAATATTGTACTGTCATTATTATATGGACACACTTTTCACACAAATTGTCTTGCCCCAAGTTAAGCATATATAGCCTGTGTTATGGGTTACAAGACAATGATATATTTAATACAATATACTTACTTAAACATACATAAATTCATATAAACATACATAAATACATTTAAACATCCATATTCATCATATAAATGCTTGCACCTACCGGGATTCGAACCGATTATTGCTATAAAATAATAATCTAGTCCCGGGATGTCCGATCACTTAGATATTCAGCTGTGAAGTAGTAGGATTTACGACAGAGCCATTTTTAATAAAACATTTAAATTCATTTATATAGGAGTTTTTTTATAAAAGTGTACAACATTTACCCTTAAAGCTATTATGTTTTTTTTTATGGAATAGGAGGACAAACGAGCGTTGTTTAGTGATCACCGTCGCCCACAATCTCTTGCAACACCAGAGGAATCACAGGAGCGTTGCCGGCCTTTAAGGAAGGTGTACGCGCTTTTTTTGAAGGTACCCATGTCGTATCGTCCCGGAAACACCGCACAAGGAAGCTCATTCCACAGCTTTGTAGTACGTGGAAGAAAGCTCCTTGAAAACCGCACTGTGGAGGACCGCCACACATCCAGATGGTGAGGATGATATCCTAACTTGTGGCGTGTCGTGCGAAGGTGGAATTCGGCGGCAGGAATCAGGTTAAACAGCTCTTCGGAACACTCCCCGTGATAAATGCGGTAGAAGACACACAATGAAGCGACGTCTCTACGCAACGCCAAGTGATCCAGCCGTTCACAGAGCACTGTGTCCCCGACAATTCGAGCTGCTCTGCGTTGCACGCGGTCAAATGGATTGAGCTGATACCGGGGTGCGCCAGACCAGAGATGACAGCAATACTCCATGTGTGGCCGGACCTGCCCTTTGTAGAGCGCTAGTATGTGGGCCGGCTTGAAGTATTGCCGTGCTCTATTAATGACGCCCAGTTTCTTTGAAGCCAATTTGGCTTTGCCTTCCAGATGACCACGAAATTGGCAATCGCTGGCGATTTCGAGACCCAGTATTCCGATACTAGGCGAGGCTTTGAGGGAAGTGTTGTCGAAGAGCGGTGATACGACAAATGGGGTTTTTTTAGTGGTAAACGCGCAAACTTGAGTCTTCTGGGGGTTAAATTGGACAAGGTTCAATTTTCCCCATTCCGCGACCTTCTCAAGAGAGGACTCGATAGAAGACACAAGTTTCTCCCGGCACTGGTCGACGATTTCCCGAGAGAGACCTGCATGGCCAGTGTATACGGCATCACGAGTGCTGTCGTCTGCATAGCAATGAATGTTGGAGGTGTCCAACATACCATTGATATGCAGAAGAAACAGCGTGGGAGACAGCACACAGCCTTGGGGCACTCCAGCATTCACGGGCTTCGGGTTCGAGCAATATCCATCGACAACGACCTGTATGCTGCGCCCAGTGAGGAAGCTGGAGGTCCACTTGCACAAGCTCTCGGGAAGCCCAAATGATGGAAGTTTGGAGAGGAGCGCCTTGTGCCATACACGATCAAAGGCCTTCGCTATATCAAGGCTAACTGCCAGGCCTTCCCCCTTGCTTTCAATAGCCGCTGCCCATCTATGTCTTAGGTATACCAGAAGATCACCTGCCGACCGACCATGGCGAAACCCTTATTGTCGATCCTTGATCAACTGGTGACCCTCTAGATATACTAAGAGCTGACGGCTAATTATGCTCTCCATGATGTATCTTACGAAGCCTACTAGAATTAGTTACAAGCAATCCCTTATTTTTAGTGTTATAATAATGAAAATCACTGTTAAGATCAAAAATGTGACGATGTATAATATATTAAATTTTCATAGATGTACTGACAATCAACATAACATTTATTTCTTTAAATTTTTCTTTGAGAGACTGTCTATAACCAAGCTGATATATAGCACGAACAACTCTCTTTTGCAGTGCAAACACTATATCAATGTCAGCAGCATGACCCCATAGTAAAATACCGTACGTCATGATGCTATCAAAATAACTGAAGTACACTAATCTAGCGGTCGCAACATTCGTGTACTCTCTTGTCTTTCTAACGGCTAATAATCTAACAGCATGTATATTTGTTTCAGGTATAATAAGAAAATAAATCTGTTTTGATTCTGGGCACCGGTCATTACTATAATCACTTGTAAATTCGTTTACACCGATCAAATGACACACTCTAAGCTTGTTGGTTTTTTTTTTATGGAATAGGAGGACAAACGAGCGTACGGGTCACCTGTTGTTATCGTGATCACCGCCGCCCACAATCTCTTGCAACATCAGAGGAATCACAGGAGCGTTGCCGGCCTTTAAGGAAGGTGTACGCGTTTTTTTTGAAGGTACTCATGTCGTATCGTCCTGGAAACACCGCACAAGGAAGCTCATTCCACAGCTTTGTAGAACGTGGAAGAAAGCTCCTTGAAAACCGCACTGTGGAGGATCACACATCCAGATGGTGGGGATGATATCCTAATTTTCATCATAGCAAGAAATATTGAAGAAAAAAGTAATTGCATGTACCTTTTGAATGCGAAGCATGTTAATGTCGTGTTGTACTTGGTCGCTATCCGTGTTTATATAAAATTAGTACTCCACTCTTCTTGAAGTAATAAAGTATATCAAATCAAATCAAAATCACTTAATGAAAAAAGAAAAAGTAGGTCACGGAAATGACACTAATGAATGTCAAAAATATATTTTTTTTCTCATTGAATCTACTGCTACTTCGTAAACGGTTGAGCTAATGAGAAGAAGTAGCAAGAAACTCATTGCCACTCTTTTAAATCAAGATTTACATTTTCATCGTTTTACAATATTAATCATTTCAATTACATTATAATATGTAAAGCGATGCAACAAAAAATACTAAAACGTTAAATAGTCAATGCCTTACACAAGTAACGGCCGTTTTGAATAACGTATCTCTAGTTACGGATACATTGCTGTCACGATTTAATGACAAGATCTATCCATAATTATGTCCAATATATGTAGTTATAGTCCAATGCTATATGCCGATAGGTTATTGAAATGTAAGTAAGCGCAAATGGATAGATTTGTCTACCCCCATTAAGTTAAACTAAGGATAGATAGGTTATTGAAAACGGCCATAAGTCAAAAAAGTAAATGTAAATTTATACAAAACAAAAGTTATTGAGTACAGTAGCTGTATCAACGCCACATATCGTAAATAAATAGAGGTATTCTGTGAGTATTTTATAAGTGATTATAAAAAAATATATATTATAATAGCTTTTAAGAATCTGAAGACGAGCCTCCGGGAACCGGATCATCCTGCCACCATATCATAAGTCATTCCAGACTCTGAAATGAAATGAAATTAATTATTTTTCTTGTGAATAGGGTATAAGATAAGATCTACAATCTAAAATATTACAATGCGTCCATTATCCAGTTTATATTAAAAGCATGCAAAAACTTAACACTAATTTATATAATCCTACTAATATTATAAATGTGAAAGTTTGTATGTCTGGATGTATGTTTGAACTTCTTTAACGCAAAATCTACTGAATAGGTTTTGATGAAACTTTACAATAATATAGCTTACATACCAGAATAACAAAAAGGCTATAATTTACAAAACTATAGTGTGAATAATACAAAATATAAAAGAAGTGTGATTGTTACTAATGAATACAACTAGCGCCATCTCTTATCAACTAGCAAGGAAAACATCAATACAGATCTTGTCTCCATCCAGCCTAGTGAGCAGGTGGTCCAAGGTTTGATTCTCCTTCCGAGACGATGTGTAAGCATTACTGTGTTTTGGTCTGAAGAGCGCCGTAGCTAGTGAAATTAATGGGCAAATGAGACTTAACATCTTATGTCTCAATGTGACGAGCGCAGTTGTGGTGCCGCTCAAAATTTATGGGTTTTTCTAGAATCCTGAGTGGCACTACGTTTTAATGGGCAGGGCGTATCAATTACCATCAGCTGAATGTCCGTCTCGTCTCGTCCCTTATTGACATAAAAAAATCTTAAAAAATTCGCTGTAACAGCCTTTAAGGTTAAATTGAGGTTTTTAGTCGCAAGGGGGTGTTTACACCCGAGCCCGACATATGGGCCCCGTTTCGGAGTCTTCAATGTATTTTCCTCATCTCCAAAAAAAAAGCTGACGTGAATAGATATCTTTTTCGCACAAATTTGCAAGCCTCGGAAATGTAAATTAAATATGGTAGATTTAGCAGATTGTGTTTTTTAAATACTTTAATGCTGTCTTACTTTAAAAGATTGTTTCAACCTGACCTCATTTACATAAACGTTAAGGAAATAGCACCAGGAAGTAAGATTTAAATGTTAATAATCAACAAAATGCAGCACAATACTTTCAGTGACACAGCCTTCCCTTGCTGTTTAGTAATGTTTATTAATATTTAAAATAAAAATGCATTTAATATCGAGTCATGTAATAATGTAACCTTCCGAATGTGTTTAAATGTTACTAATATGCAGTCAGGTCAATCTCTAGACATTCTATCAGTGGGAGGCTCCTTTGCACAGGATGCCGGCTAGATTATGGGTAAAAAGCAGTAATGTGTAAGCATAACTGTGTTTCGGTCTGAAGGGCGCCGTAGATAGTGAAATTACTGGGCAAATGAGACTTAATACCTTATGTCTCAAGGTGACGAGCGCAATTGTAGTGCCGCTCAGAATTTTTGGGTTTTTCAAGAATCCTGAGCGGCACTGTATTGTAATGGGTAGGGCGTATAAATTACCATGAGCTGAACGGCCTGCTCGTCTCGTCCCTTATTTTCATAAAAAAATACATAAAGCATAATTTGGTAAAGTGGAAAGTATCGTGAAGAATAGTGGCCATTATTACCAACCAAATTTACTGGATATGAAAATTTTACCATTTGTGATGAAGCTGAAATGTGGGCATCGGAACTCCTTTATGGAACCATTTATCTCAGCCTTGTTTGGGTTTATTATAATTGACGTGCTGCCCTTTAAGAATTATCTAATATGTACATATAAGATTATCTTGTCCCGGTGCTTGTAACCAAACTCCTCCGTAACGGCTTAACCAATTTATTTGAAAATTTGTGTGTATATCGGGTTCTGAGAATCGGCCAGCACCTATTTTTCATACCCCTGTATGATAAGGTTCACCCACTTTACCCGAAAAATGATTTAAATATTCTTCGTTTATTGTATTTTGGTTTGAGCTGATGGTCTTGTTACCAATGCTCTAAATAAATAAAACTAAAACTAATGAAGGTACAAACAGAGACTATTTAATTTTATATACCACAGTTAAAATGTGAATACAATTTCATTTTAGAATTCTAAAGTATACACAAATTTATTGAACAGAAATATACTTTTGACAACATTGCAATGGCTTGATCGAATAATTTAATAATGCAGACATCATAAATGTTTTCGTGGAAATTAACATATTTATCAAAATGAAAAAGACAACATCTTATTTTCTTATTAGATTGCAACTCTATGAAAATTTGTTTTCATTTCTCGTACTCGGAAAGTAATGTTGTTTTGATCTGATTATTGGGTAGAAAATGTTGCTTCCCTCCACAGAGAGGGAAAAACTCATACAAATTACTTCCCACCCAAGGGCCGGAATGAACTTT
>CATIXQ010000041.1:2792473-2809961 GCA_949711755.1 Leptidea juvernica | reverse complement strand
TATTAATAATTATAAAGCAGAATATTACCAACACGAACTATACCTATGAGTATATACTATAACTAATGGGCTACCATCCGTCCGGATCAATCCGGATATGTCGGGACTTTTAGACCAGTCCGGATTTTATTTTTAATTAAATGGAATATACTAATAAAACTAAATGTTAACTACATATTATCAAATAAGTCTTTACGAGAAACAAAATCTAAACGAGATCATTTAATTTCCGGACATGTGAAATGTCAGACTTTTCAAATTACTTACGACCGTTTTCAATAATGTATCTCTAGTTACGGATATATTGCTAACGCCGTTTAATGACAAGATCTTATCTATACATAATTATGTCCAATATAGTTATAGTCCAATGCTATCCGTCGATAGGTCATTGAAATATAAGTAAGCGTAAAAAGATAGATTTGTCTACCTCTAGTAAGTTAAAGTAAGGATAGATAGGTTATTGAAAACGGCCGTTAATGGCACTGTGTGGGGGTGGATCTTAGAATATTAATTATTCTAAGGGGTGGATACTTATATATTCCATAGACCATTCGCGGTTAGGATACGTCATAGATAAGAGTAATTATATACTATCAGAGATAGGCAACTCGGCACTTTAAATTTTCTTACCCGTTAGCGCCATCTGGGGGCCGGATAGTGCAATAGGGATACGTATTTATAATGCTTTGTAAAGTCGGGCTTTATAACGAGATTTTCATTAGAACGCTTTTAATTTATTTGGTTAAGACTTTATCTGCGACTGTTTTTCTGAAGTTCAGGTAGATATATGGTATTTTTTAATCAGTTTCACTACCCCAAGTGATACATAATTCTGTCTATAAATACTGTATTAGTTGACGAAAAAGCCAAATCTTAGAATCGATTTTTTATAAACCAAACTATTTGAAAACCTACTTATTTCTTAAGTGGTTAAAAAACTTCTAAGACCTTACTGTGTTATTACAAAAAAGTCTATATCTTGGACACGGGCGAGTAAAACAATGAAGGACACCACGCCGTGACATTAGCAAGTGAAGCACCGTTATGTGCTTACGGGGGATACTAGTTACACAATTTTTGCTCCCTTAAATAATCATATATGGCCACAAATACTTATGTAGTATCGTTTATACACTTTTTCTCGACGGCATTTTAAAATATTTTGACTGATCTGTCACAGACGATGACAATTCTCATAATGGCTGCCTATAGGCCTGTAGTAGTGTAAGTGTGTGCATGAGGCTATGTATTTACACGTTAATCGGCTTGTTTTGGTGCTACACTGTTATGTAAGGTGACACGGAGTCTTTATTTTTTTACTAGTCCGTGGACTTGGACACTTGTTTTAAAAAAGTTCTACTACAAATCTGTGTGATTCTGTTGTTTAGCGTTCAATATTCTTTAGATATTCCTTATATTTATACGATTCGAAGCTTGTCTAACGGATACATCATATTTATGAAGATTTAGATTATTTTATGACTGTAATGTTCCTCGTTTGCTCACGAGTGAAACAACTAATCTTTAGTATGTAGCACTACACCCGGACACGTCCACACGCAACCAATAGCCGATTAGAACTGGCCTAATTGCTTTCCGCTGTACTGTGCATTCCTTATATAGTACTCAACGTCACACGGTTAATGTGACTGTCGATGTCATGACAGTGACAATGATAGTTAACACATACTCTTTTAAGACTAGATGCCAGTACACTACAATGACAGATAGATGAAAGCTTTGCAAAATTGCGTTCTGCGGGCCTACCATGAACTCTTAATTCGATTCAATTGACAACCTAAAATGAACTGCTTTGCTATTTGGTACCACGACGTGATTAGAGCTATCTAATTTAGGTTGACGTGAAATCAACTGATTAAATCGCAATGATGCCAATTGAATGTCAAAAATGATATCAATTGAATCGCAAACTGATTTAGTTCGTTCATTCATTCGTACCATGAGGTGTTATTTCAACCTAAACTGGATAGCTTATTTGTCAAAGTAAGCGATTCGAAAAAAGTTGCTACTTCCTAGAGGAAAGTGAATCATGTTGTTAATAACTTTTAATAAATAGAGAAAACATACAGAAAAGGAACATTTTATTAATGAAAGATGAGATGAGAATACTTTATTGGGCTTTATTGTTAAACAAAATACTGAAAATAAATATCAAAAATGAAAATACTAGGGACGAGGCAGTAAGGGCCCTGGCTATAGCCTATTCGCAAGAACGAATTAAAAAAAGATGTACTCTGTGGTCCTGTCAAATCAAACATCAATGGAGGTGCGTTCATAACTCGTTATATTTACGAAGACACATAAGCAAACATTTAATTTGTTATTCAAAGAACTATATTTATTTATATTACTATTATTTAATAAGTACAAAAAAGGGCTTATAATTTGACGCTATAAAGCGATTTTAAAATTTATTTGTAGTATTTTCTATGCAAAAAAACCGCTAAAATCATATCGACTTAGGTTTCGAAACGCAATTTTATTTCGTTCATTTTTCATAAGCGATCCAAACGCCATTCAGTAAAAGGCACTTCATGGTAAGAATTTTGGTGATTCAGTTTAGGTACCTTAACTGAACTGCATCGGATTCGCATCGATTATTAAAAGTTGATGGTAGACCCTCTGTTCCAATAATAATTGTTCATGTACACTTCAGTTTATGTTGCGCTCAACGACGTTTTAGTTAAACACAAGCTTAACACAGTTTTGTAATAGAAAAAGATAAACTCCATTTTAGACGTTGTTATAGGTTACGTTACTATCTAACGAAACACGTATCAAGCCATTTTTTTTTAATAATACCGTAAGTGTTTGGTAAAATTTATATCTAATTTCTTTAATCGACTTAACCACTATTTCTACTTAATTAACTAACCCTTGATAACACTTGATAACAAAGTTTACAAATGCCCCTATCCTCCTTTGCTCTTGCAATAAATAGTATAAGTAAAACTACTCTTAAAATATATATTTAAGTCGTCATAGACAAAAATCTGCAAAATGGAATTCCGCTCAAAAAAATTACAAGCCATTATATAAACATTATGGAATAAATTTAAATCTCAATTGCTAACGGTTGTTCCCGATATTCGGTTTATCTGTTACTTGAGATAAAAATCGTATCGTTGACTTTTCTGTCCTAATAAAATTATTGACGGTAACTTACCTTATCCGTACACCCTGTCAGTCAATGGGACGCCGTATAGCTTACCAGCGATAGAAGTTTGAATGGAAATTGCAATTCACGCGTCCTAATATAAGGCGATAAGAATTAATTATCGGGTATATTGAGACAGCTTTAGATTATTCACAGCTTATTACTGACAGAAGAAGTTAGTAATTTACCTCTATCTGTAGATAGTATATTGGGAACGGCCGTAAGTGAACAATAAATACCCTAGCGGGTGAATGACGTCACGGTTAACCAAAATATCAAATGTATATCATACTAGATTACCCAGCAAACGTTGTATTGCAATATAAAGTAATATTTATAATAAAATTGGGGTATAAAGTTGACGACGTATTCTCAGACCTACCAGATGCACACAAAATTTCATACAAATCGGTTTCGGAATGCTTACTACGATTTGTATGGCGTCGAAAGAGCGCCATCTAGTGACAGTAGAGGAAAACATTGTACATTGGTAGTCTGTACATTGCATACTATTCGAAAAAGCTATTGAAGATGATAAAGGATGTTGTGTAAATAGTTGAACAAAAAAACACTGATTTAAAAAAGTGTCCCTCTGTCTGTCTGTTTCTTATACACGCTTATCTCTGGTACCCGTGCACTGAATTTCATAAAAGTGAAAAAGTTTTCAGCGTTGCTTGGAGGACATTTAAGTTTTAGATCAAAATTAAAGCATGGAGAAAAAAAATATGTACCTACCTATTACATGTTTTTTGTTGTTGACATTAAAAATAGACATTCATACAAAATATAATATATCTTCTTATATATAAAATTCTCGTGTCACAATGTTCGTTCCCGTACTCCTCCGAAACGGCTTGACCGATTCTCATGAAATTTTGTGAGCATATTGAGTAGGTCTGAGAATCGGCCAAAATATATTTTCATAGATGCCATACCCCTAAGTAATAAGGGTTGTTCACCCTTAAATTTTTTTTTAATTTTTAGACGAAATTTTTTGTTTTTATTTTTTAATAATGTGGCATTATAAAATACATACAACTTCAAATTTTCACCCATCTACGATCAACAGTTACTTTTGTATCGCGATTTTAATATCGGCAATACGACGTTTGCTGGGTCAGCTAATTATTTCATAATAATATCTGAATAACTGACACAAATCTGAATTCATTCATATTATAAGTAAATAGAGATGCAGACCAATTATAGGCAAACACAGCTTGCCTTTAAAACATATATATATATATATATATACTTACATGTATATAATAAAATAAACAAATAAATATGTAAAGAATCGACCAAAACAGAAAATATTACTGAAAAGCGACATCTAGAGGAAGTTGACACTATCAATCACCACCAGACATCGCGTCTGTCAATCTACTACTGAAATTATGGTTGGTATAGCTCAGCATTTCAGTCAGACCTGTTAGTTTATATGAACTCCGTCAGATGTCAGGATAACATTATTGGCCCAATTTAAAAGGTGCTATAAGTATTTAGTGCAAACTAGTGACCCTGTTTTGGTGAGGTTCTACCAGTATCGCTTCTCGGCCTTTTGGCTAAGATCAAAGTGTAGTATCTGTTCTTTTCAGCTTAATATCTGAAAGTTCCCGCATTGCGGGACCAGTATATTAAACTGATTTTTGTAAAATGACGGGGTGTTAGGGGCTCGCTCCACTCCTGTCACGGGTCGGCCCGGCATTGCAGTGCCGCCGGGATTGGCCCTTATAAATACTTAAAATAATTAGAACCTGTAAAATTTTATTCTAATTCTTCAAAACTTGTATATTTTTCTCAAGTATCACTACAACTTAATTGAATTATAATTAGTAAAGCTCTAAGTCGTTACTCTATTATTCATTTAGAACGTTATTTAAATTATAAAGTTTTGTTCAATGTATTTGTAGACTGTAGAGTCTGAAATACAATTGACATATTTAATAATTAATTTGTTGTAAAATTTTATTTCATGATAATAAGTTATTAATATTTAAATAGTGAGAGTTTAGTTAAAATAAATGAAAATATTTATTATTTGTGTTTCTTAAAAATCCCCAAAAATTCTGAGAGATGGTAGACTTACCATTTGCCCAGTAATTTCACTAGCTACGGCCCCCTTCAGACCGAAACGCTATAATGCTTACACATAACTGCTTCACGGCATAGGCGCCGTTGTGGTACCCATAATCTAGCCGGCATCCTATGCAAAGGAGCCTCCCACTGGTAAAAAACCAGCTGACTTTTTACATCACAGTGTTTATCACAAAATCCATGTTTTGTTCACAACGTATTAATTAAATTGAGAAGTGATTATTTAAAATAATAATCCGAAATACCATCGAGAATTAATACTTTATTATCGCATTGAATGGCTATCTTAATCATGTTTACTAATTAACTAATTTGTGGTGTTTGTCTGTGTACTTTGTTGAATTTAAATGTTGTTGGGACTTCGATGGTTGCCTCCCATTGATAGAACGCTACTATTAATATAACAAATTAATCTCTTTTGTAAGATAAAAACTCACGACATGACCAAGATATTTAACTGCTGATTCTTTTGGTCAACCCAGTTTTCTGCTTACCATAGATTAAGGATTAGTACTCCGCTGCTCTCCAACTAAATACCACACTACGTAAGAACAATAGCTTTTTTATTACCGCAACTATAAGACGCTTGTGTGCGTGGCATCTTGACACTCAATGGCATCTTTCAAATATTGTAACATACGCTTCGTGTTATTTTACATTGAAATTTATAAAATACAAAATATTGATGATATGTGATCCCAGTTTCTTTCTTATTTCTTTTAGTATTATTTTTACAAAAATTTACTACGCAACGGCATTTTAGTTTCATTATTAGCAAAGTTTAATAGAACATGTGGTACGTCAACATCACACATTGTTCGAGACTGGCTCAAATACGCCCACATGGGCGTAGTATTAGCTGCAGTACATGAAATTTAATTTAAAATGAACTTAAAGTGACTTGTCTTTATAGGTCAAATTCAATTAGGTCATTGAAAATACTCTTATGATTTTTTTTTATGGAAAAGAGGACAAACGAGCGTACGGGTCACCTGGTGTATATTGATCTCCACACCAGAGGAATCACAGGAGCGTAGTCGGCCTTCAGGAAGGTGTACGTGTTTTTTTGAAGGTACCCATGTTGTATCGTCCCGGAAACACCGCACAAGGAAGCTCATTCCACAGCTTTGTAGTACGTGGAAGAAAGCTCCTTGAAAACCGCACTGTGGGGGACCGCCACACATCCAGATGGTTGGGATGATATCCTAATTTGTGGCGTGTCGTGCGAAGTTGGAATTCGGCGGCAGGAATTAGGTGAAATGGCTCTGAATGTGAAAAGTTTTACCACCACTTCGGAAAAATTCTCATGGCTATATCTGGCGAAGACATCAGGAATAACAAATTATATAAACAATGGATACACTCACTTGAATTACAACAAGAATGTGTAACTCTTGCGATACATATTATCGTTTTCTTTTTTTCTTTATCCTTTTCAAGTGTAGTTTATTAGTATTTTCTTTGATTAACGCCAGTTTTACACATATAAAACAATTTTTAAAGGATTAAAATGCGGGTTTTAAAGGATTATAAATGTGTTCTACCAGTCCCCATGAAAACTAGATCTGAAAAGGTCTTGAACCGTCAGGTTAACTAAAATAATAATAAAAGCAGCCAAGTACGAGTCGGACTCGCCCATGAAGGGTTCCGTAGGAGAAAGTAACATAATATAATTACTGTATAGAAAGGAAAATGATATTATATTACTTAAATGGAAAAGGCAAAAATCCTTTGCTGAAAATCATACAGTGCAAATGAGCTCTCATCATTTACACGTATTAAAAAAACTACTTACTAGATCTCGTTCAAACCAATTATCGGTGGAAGTTTGCATGGTAATATACATCATATATTTTTTTTAGTTTTATCATTCTCTTATTTTAAAAGCTACAAGGGGACATACACATTTTACCACTTTGAAACTATTCAGTTTAGAAAAAAAATATACTAGAAACCTCAATTTTTTTTAAACCCTATCCATAGATACCCCACAAGTATGGGTTTGATGAAAAAACTTTTTGAGTTTCAGTTCTAAGGGGGTATGCACCCCCAAAACTTATGTTTTTTTTTTATTTTTGTGTGAAAATGTTAATGCGGTTCACAGAATACATATACTTACCAAGTTTCAACAGTATAGTTCTTATAGTTTTGGAAAAAAATTGCTGTGACATACGCAGACAGACAAACAGACATGACGAATCTATAAGGGTACCGTTTTTTGCCATTTGGCTACGGAAAAAATTTAACTTTTACGCAAAAATCTAATGTAAACCCACAGTTTTAGTCCTTCAAAAAGTGTTTTAGTTGATAAGTTGATTTTTATTTTTAATTAGAAAAAGCTTAGTATAGGACGAAATGACCTTGAGATTAAGAATTATTATTTTTTTTATTCTTTTTTGGCGTCTTAAAAATAATTGACAACCCTACTCAGCCGCGATAAACTACAGAAATAAGTTTATAAACAGTGCCGTGGTTTCGAGCTGATATGATTAAGTGTGGCCTGTTATCAGTCGCATTGCTGTTAGCTCAACGAGGACACGCGACATGTGAGTCAACTATTGATATTTTTACTTATCTAATTTAAATAATGAAAACGAAATAAAAAAAAAATTTACGTAAACTTACAAAAAGCATCTGTAAATAGTCATAAAATGTTCGCAAGTGCGCAAAAGCAATAAAAAGTATATTACGTAAGTAATTAAAAATACGTCAATGGATGCTACAGGATCGCAAACTTCTTTATCCCCAATATATTTCATAATATTATAGTAACATTTTCCCATTAAAACAGTATTTATATATGTCTTGAATGTTTTGTCAGGCAATTCTGTTATGGTCGTGGGCAGCTTATTATAAAATCTAGCAGAATTTCCCAAAAATGACATTTGCCTTAGTGGTTCTAAAACTGGGTATAGTAATTTTATGTTTATGTCTGGCATGTATGCATATTTTTCCTATTATACATAATATTTTGATAGATATATTCTGATGGCACTGTTAGTATATTTATTTCTTTTCGTGATTAGTCTCGACTTCCAAGACCGTATATAGCGCGAACAGTTAGCTCTCTTATGCATAATGAAGATGCTATCAATATCGGCCACCGTACGCAAAATATACCAGTCTAGCCGTTGCTATATCCGATAGTTGCCTCATTTTCCAAACGGCGTAGGAAGCCGAACATAATTTAGATGACAATTTCTCAATATGGGGGGCCCCATTGCAACTTAGAATCTAGTGTAACTCCTAGGAACACTGTATCAGAAACTAAGTCTAAAGTTACATTATTTAGAAATGAAATGAAATGATTTATTTGTATTAATCGTGGTAACATAGTTATTAACAATTATTTGGTGTACAGCACAATTCGCCAATATATCGGCATACAAATATTTGATTGTCAATATTGGAATTTTTATATTTATACGTCACTAATAAACATTACATTGTTTTAATTATAATATAATATTAAATAAACATTAGTTTGTAGGTACCTCTCAAAAAATTACATTTAAATACTATTATTTTTGGCTAAAGAATTCTTTTAAACTATAAAAGCATTTATCTATTAGCCATAATTTTAATTTTTTATGCATTAATGTTTTAGGCATCTCTCTAATATTCTTTCGAAGGTTGTTTGAAGACCCTAATACACAGTTTTTTACAATTAGTTTAACTATTTGTTCAGTAAATGTAATTAAGCATTATAAATAATTTATAAGTGTGTGTATGAATAAAGGATAAGTGATTACAATTATTTTAACACCAGGAACAAAAATAAACTTATGCCTACTGCTCGGCTAAGTCGAGAAAGTACGACTTTTGTGGGACGTTGTATATTAAAGATCCCAGAAAATTTTCAAAACAAATGTATTAGGAAATTTAAAAGAATTGAAAAAAATACGTTTGTGTGGTAAAGGTTACTGTAACATAAATGACTTTCTTAATGATACCACTGATTGGGAATCGAGCTACCGCTCACAGCCTTTTCAATAATTTTTTTTGTACGATTTTAGATTGTAACAGTTCTTCTCCGGTCTGAGGCATACTTTTTCGAATGTGTGGTGATAGTAGTTTTTGACTTCAATAAGTGATATCATATCCTATTTTGAATAAAAATATTTGAATTTAAAGTAGAAATATTATTAGTTTCTAGAGTTCCGTACCTCAAAAGAAAACAATCATTTTGATGTCCGTCATTTTATCTCGGGGACATGTGGTGGTATCGAGTTGAAATTAAAACCATATTCTCAGGTCTACAGTCCGATTACCTATCGATTTTCATACTGTTTTGATGTTATGATATTGATAGCGTGGTTCTCGAGGAAAATTTAAGTACATAATTTGTTAAGTTTTTGTATATATAGGAAAATCGTATATCGTGTTGGAAAAAAATAAGCTTTCTGAGAGCTTTCAACGAAAACGTTGTCTTTGAGATATAAAAAAATAATGTATGGTGGAATTGTGTGTCGTATATAGGCCTATAGAAAAGTCCGCGATGGCATATGTCTATCACTAAAGGATAATCTTTAATATATATAAATTACGTGACACGTTGTTTGTCCGCGATGGACTCCTAAACTAATGAACGGATTTAAATAGGGATTACTTCATGGAGTGCAGTTTAGTCCAACTTAAGAGATAGGATACTTTTTATTTCGATTTGGGACCCATAATTATTTTTATTTCCAGTATTTGTTTTATATGGACATATTTTCTATGAGATAATTTAGTGACGCACGGTTTGACAATTCTGCTGTAAAACAATTTCATTATAACAACAAGGAGCTTACGTTACGAAATAATTCTTGATGTTTTGAAATATTATTGGCAAATTCCTATAAAACAGTATTTTTTTTTAATTATCTACAGAACAACGTCTATCGGGGCAGCTAGTATTATATATACTATTGTCAACTATAAAGTTGATATATAAAAGCTGTTTACAAAAATACGATATTAATCCTTATCATTTTATTACTACATAATATAATAAATTTTTTCAGTTTTTTATTTAATTTAGTTTTATTAATTAACTCAATAACTTTGATTACACATTTCCGATGTCCTTAGGCTACATTATTCCCGAATACTTCCATATTTTTTTTTCTTTTGACAGAACAGCGTCTGTCGGGTTGACTAGTTTTTAGAATAAAACTAGGTGTTACCAACAACTTCGTGCGCCTGCAATAGTTACTTTAGGCATATTTTTTTACATACATACATACATACAAAACTCACGCCTTGTTCCCGTCGGGGTAGGCAGAGACAATAGAATGCCATTTGCTTCTATCCTTACAAACCTCACGCGCTTCCTCTACATTCATTATTCTTTTCATACATGCTCGCCGGTTGCGGTGCTTCGGACCTCTCCTTTTCTCAAAACGTCCCCAATTTGGTCGACGAATGTTCTACGAGGTCTCCCGCGACCGACTTGCCCACACACACTTGCCTTATATATTTGATGCGTCATTCTTTCTTCACTCATTCGCTCCACGTGTCCAAACCATTTCAGCATTCCTTTTTCAGTCCTTGTCACAACATCCTCTTTCAAACCACAGCGCGCTCGTATTACCGTATTCGGAATTCTATCAGTCAGTCTCACCCCACACATACTACGCAGTGATCGCATCTCAACTGCGTTAATTCTTCTTTTATGCTTCTTCTGCCATACCCAACTCTCATCATTTTTTATTTTTTAATATACTTTGTAAAGAATACACAACAAAAGCTGTGCTTAATACATTTTCAAAAGCTATCAACTATAGATCTTTCATCCCCCTGTTCCATTCATACACAGGTCTAAGTTCTAAAAACGCTAGATCAAATATTTATTTATTTTTATCAAGTGCCTAAATACAAATTTTCATGGTGTTATATTCGATAGTGACGAACTTTCATACAAACTTCCACCCCCTATTTCAACCACGCCAAGCCTTTTATTCGCGATAATAGGTAGCATATGTCCTTTCCCAAGCTCTTGTCTATATCTGTAATAAATTTCATCAAAATAGGTTCAGTGGTTTCAACAAACAAACTTACATTCACATTTATAATATTAGTAGGGATTTCATTTTAGATAGGATTTCCGTAATCTGACTGATTACGCTGACTCGATTATCTCAAGCTGAATTAATCCGAACGAAAATTAAGTCACTGGTAGTAAGTAGTTTGAAAATATATGCATTTTTGTGTGGATAGTAGAATATTTACCATGAAAATAATGTTAGTAGTTATTTTTTATGAAAATTAGGGATGAGATGAGCAGGACGTTCAGCTGATGTGAATTGATACGCCCTGCCTATTACAATGCAGTGCCGCTTATTAGGATTATTAAAAAACCCAAACATTCTGAGCGGCACTACAACTGCGATCGTCACCTTGAGACATAAGATGTCAAGTCTCATTTGCCCATTAATTTCACTAGCTACGGCGCCAATATTAAGTGAGTCACCGTATTTCTATTATAGGGGCCTTCTTGAGACCTGCATCTGCGGGCGAGAGATGTTCGAACGCCGATTTCCCTTTTTTGTATGGAAAAGGAGGAAAAACGAGCGGATCATCTGGTGTTAAGTGATCCCCGCCGCTCACATTATTTTGCAACTCCAGAGGAATCACAGGAGCATTGTCGGCCTTTAAGGAAGGTGTATGCGCTTTTTTTGAAGGTATCTTACCTTACCTTACGGCTTTTTCCTATATAGGTAATATATACTGTGCTATAACTATCACAGTGTCAGGAAGGTGCCAAAACTGACTTATTCTGTCCTCACCTCAAGAAGGGCGAATAGAACATGCATCTTTAAAATTAAAAAAAAAAATAACAAATACATGGGACACACTAAAAGTTTTGCACTTCTAGCTAATTGGAACTATTTGAATTTCGAATGTTATATTTTTTTAAACGTTGCAACCTTCTTAGTAATGAAAAAAAAGGCGGGAAATCATTTGTCAATTGATTTTTATCACACGTCACAGGAGACGAAACGTGGCTTTATTGTTTGGAACCCGAAAATAAACAGCAATGGGTGTTTGAAAATGAGAACAGGCCAACATAAGTGAGGCAGGTGAGAAACGTTGGTAAAAAAATTATCGCATTGATAGCTTTTAATCTGCTGATTAAACGCTATCACTGCCTCTTAGAAAACAACTCTCAAAACTCGTAGAAAACATACCTTCAGATCTTTGGTCCTCCTGTTTTTAAAAATGGTTCGATGGCATGAGAAAATGTTTAAAATGTAAAGGAGAGTATTTTGAAAAGCAATAAACATAATATTTTGGTTACAACATGTTGTTTTTTTAAGTTACGCAAAACCTTTAGTGTGACTTACGTATATATTATGACTATTAGGTAATTTATACGTCTAGACCCTTGCTGTTAGACAACCGATAAAAACAGGCCAGGAATATTAGTTCAGTATGTCTGACAAGCTACGTCTTACACTCGCGATTTGTATGATTTACACTTACACTGTGTGTTAGTGTGCATGAATTGCTCTAAATAGAGGTTAGTTCTAAGCATAATGTTTTCGACGTTTTCAAAGCTGCCATAGTCTATCTAGCCGTATTAATAATCGAAGTTATGACTGTTCATTGTCAGGACGTTCGTAAGTTCACAAAAATCGTTACCTTTTTGCACTAAATAGTGATTTTCATTATTATAACACTAGAAATAAGGCATTGCTTGTAACGAATTCTAGTAGGATTCATAAGATACATTAAATTTTTTAGCACCGTTGAAACATCTATAAATAAATCAAAATGTTTTATTTAAAAATGGGTCTGTCGCCTCAGTAGAATATCTAAGTGATCGGACAGCCTGGGACTAAATTATTATTATTTTATAGCAATAACAATCACAATACAATATTGTATATTTCATTACAAAGAGCGCAAAAAAGAATGCTCGGAGTGTTTCTTGCGCCGCTTCTTCTCTCCCAGAGCGCCATTTGCTTCCGAAGCGGTGGTTGTGTAAGAAGTGACATCAAAAAAAGTTTTGAGAAAATAAATGCCTTTCAAATCAAAATCACTTTATTCATGTAGGTCACGGAAATGACACTTATGAATGTCAAAAAAAATTTTTTTCTTATTGAATGTATCGCTACTTCCTAAGGGAGTTTTTCTTTACCATTGAGAGGCTCCTTTGCACAGGAAGCCGGCTAGATTATGGGTACTACAACCGCGCCTATTTCTGTCGTGAAGCAATAATGTGTAAGCATTTCTGTGTTTCGGTCTAAAGGGCACCGTAGCTAGTGAAATTACTGGGCAAATGAGACTTGACACCTGTCTCAAGGTGACGAGCGCAATTGTAGTGCCGCTCAGAATTTTTGGGTTTTTCAAGAATCCTGAGCGGCACTGCATTGTAATGGGCGTATCAATTACCATCAGCTGAACGTCCTGATCGTCTCGTCCCTCATTTTCAATAAAAAAAGGGTTGAGCTAATGAGAAGAAGCTAATGCTACTCATTAGAGAAAGACAAGAAACTCATTGGCACTCTTTTAAATCAAGATTTTTAATGAGAAACCTCAGTATATTTTACTAACAGGCGAAGTATTACAAAACTATTGTTATATTTTTTCTGATTGTAAAGGTTACAAAGGTTGAGGGCAGCAGATATTATATGAAGTGAAGTTAATGAACTCGCTCACTCGTATACCAAGAGTTCCTTCCGTATAGATGAAATTTCAAGAAAAGTAACATTAAATTATGTATTAGGTCGTGAAAATTTATTGATGTAGGCGTTACTTTGCGGAAATCCATAATTATACAAATGATTTAAGTTTTCTTTATTGTTAATTCCGCCAATATTTGTCTTTAAATAATTTGACACGTGTTTCGCCTCTGGCACGCAGATTTTGACGAGACAACACGTCCTGAGGATGCCTCGTGTAGAGGCGAAATACGTGTCGAATTGTTTAAAGACAAATATTGGCGGAATTAACACTAAAGAAAACTCAAATCACTTGTATTATTAGGTCGTGGGAAATGTATTGGAATATTCGCATAGACTATGCATTCATTTTGCCTGTGGTATTTGTAGCCGGCTGGTTTTTATAACGTTAAAAAGGTTACATATCAAAAAAAGAAATAAATTAGTAAATTATTGCGTCCAGCTATCAAAGAGAATGTAAATACTACGTAATAAGAGATGCCTGAGTAAAAATTGAAAACAGAATTAGTTTATAAATAACAATGATTATTTGTATTTCTTGTGAAAATTTAATGAACAATTTTTAAAGTTATATGTTATTTGAAAGAGAATAAGTAAATATAATTTTATGCAAGTATCACCTACCAGATGTGTAAACAATTTTGGTTAATATATTTAATTCATTTACAATGTTGTAAATGATTGGACCTAATATATAATGGTTGGAATTGTTAATAATATGACCAACTGAATAAATATTAATTGCTATTCAGAGAAACTCTTGTAAATACATAATATATTATTTTGCCCTAAAATTCAATGATAAGTCAATGAGGGAAACAAACAAATAGATTAGACTCATTTTTAATGTTGTAGTCTTAGATAATCATCTCATATTTACGTGATAGTTCCCAAGCCGTAGCAGTAAAAGTCTATACGTCTAGTTTTGTACCAGTTACATCTGGTGTGCCTCAGGGCTCTCATCTTGGTCCGCTTCTTTTCAACGTTTTTATCAATGATGTGACAAAATGTTTTCATCATTCCAAAATTTTACTGTACGCAGATGACACAAAAATATTTTCCTTTGTTAATTCTGTTGAACATTGCCGGCGTTTTCAAGAGGAGTTAAACACATTTTTGAATATTGCTCTGCAAACAATCTAAAGTTAAATATAGGTAAATGTCATGCCATTACATATTCTCGAAAGAAACAACCGATCCGTTATTATTATAGGTTAAATAACAAAACAGTTGATAGAGTGACCAAGGTCAGAGACCTAGGAGTACTACTTGACAGTGAACTAAACGTAGCCACTCATATTGAAAATATTACAGCTAAGGCTTACAAAATGCTGGGTTTTGTTTTCCGACAATCTAGTGACTTTAAACATATATATACGTACATTATGTTATACAACTCCTTAGTTAGAAGCCAATTGGAGTATGCTTCTTCGGCAAGGAACCCCTTATATTCTACCTATATTAATCAGATTGAAAAAATCCAACAAAAATTTTTAAGGAGACTAAGGTACAACTTTGATGACTCAGTGCCGGAGTTACATACTTTAGAATTAAGGCGTGAACACAGAGATCAGACGTTCTTGTACAAAATAATTAACAACTTTGTTGACTCTCCACTCCTACTTAGTCGTATTTGCTTCAAATGTCCAATAATAGGTCAAAGATCCACCGATCAAATATTTTTAGTGCCATTCTTTAGGACTAATTATTGTAAGAATAGATTTCTTATCAGAGCTTGCAGAACACACAATGACTGTTATAACCACATAGACATATTTCGATGTAATAAGTACGATTTTGTATCTTTTGTTAAAAAAATTGGTATCTAAAGGTTATATTTGTATCAGTGAATTTATTGGCTCTTTAAACTTTTGTATTTTATTTTTGTAATTATTTTTAATAAGTCGTAAAACTTCACTATGTAATAAGCATAGTAAGGAACTATTTTGGCTAGTGTAATATTTATAGATTACCTTTATGTAATATAAATAGCTGTAAGAGTCTTTATACAAATAAATAAAAATAAAATAATTTATATGTCTAGATAGAGCCTCTTGCTGCTAGAAAACTGATGAATACAAGCCAAGTTTAATACTTTAGTGTGCGTGACAAGCTACGTCTTACACAAGCGATTTGTATGTTTCTTTGTGTTAGTGTTGGTATGTTCCGATATGCATTGCGAGCACTGTACAGTGCTATCACTGTAGAAAAATTCGTTCCGTTATGGACTGCCAGTATACTGCCGCAGTACCCTAGGGAAATATATGACGTCAAAAATCGCCGCCACATTCTACTGCGAGCACTGGCGTTTTCGAGGTAAGGTAGGTACTCGCAGTACTTTCATCACGTGATCAGTCAAAACCACTCGAGTGCCTAACGTTTTATAAACAATACCTGCAGTGGGAGTAAATCGCAAATAATTTTAATTTGACAGTATACCAACAATAGTTTTTTTAATGAACTAGAAAACTTTATACAGTGATGTGAAATGTCAATTTATTCTCGAAAAACATATAATCGAATCTATTAGTTTTTAGGCCAAAAAAAGGTGTAAAAAAAGGCCAGATTTATTCAGATTTTTCCATACTGCTATTTTCACTGTCGTCACTGCTATCATCACCTACATTAGTTATAAGTTCGTTTTCTAAAATATTATCTATTTTCACATCTCTTTCATAATCTTCCCTTATTAATTTAACAGTTCTATTCACAACCATTTCCCAGTCTCCTTTAGTCACATGTTCACAAGCTTCTTCTAATATTTTTAGCATTTTTGTTGTGATAAATGGGGGTTCTGTATTGCGTCTTGCAGTATATCCCTTAATTTGAGCCCACATCAACTCAATTGCATTATATGACTAACTGCACGTCACTACTAACAATAAAGCACAGTAATTTGCTCCTTCGATGAAAATATTAATTAATACGAAACTTCATGAGTGGACAAACGTCAAAACGGCCATCATAGCGTGCCGTACGTATAGTATTTTGTCTCTAGTTAACGATTACAACCGCATTGCGTCTCAGAGTTTTAAGCTTTTCCAGAATCCTGAGCGACGTATCATTTACCATTTACCAAAGGCCAGCTTTCTCTCCTCGTCATTTGTTATTATAATATAGAAACCTTCACACTTTATATCAACCTAATATAATTTTATCTTTTAATCATGATAATTTTTATCAGTTGTCAATTATTACTGTCCTAAATTGAACGTGTTTTATCTGGTCACACAACTATTTTTATTGATCTACCGTCATTCATCCCAACATCCCACATATAAGGACATATCATTCGCAGTCTTATTGCGGAACGGCAAAAGTGTGTTTAAATACATTGTTAGGACACTTTTCTCCTTAGTCTTGTGTCAACTGTCATTGGACGCAGCGTTGGTAGGCCCTCCACAAGCTGGGCTGGTCAGGATCGCTGGAATACATTAAATGAGGGCAACGAAGGGCCGATCGTCGTGGAGATCTCCGTATAGAGATCTTCCGGCTGATGATGATGATGATGATGATGATGATGATGATGATGATGATGATG
>CATIXQ010000041.1:2773221-2792463 GCA_949711755.1 Leptidea juvernica | reverse complement strand
ATGATGATGATGATGATGATGATGATGATGATGATGATGATGATGATCTATATATTATACATAATGAAAATGGTCTTTGTTTGAGGCTCTTTCAAGCCACTGATCGTATTGACGTGAAACTACCACCATTCGATGCGAAATTTATCCTTGATGGTCTATGACTATTTTTAAGGTTTATTTTTTATTGTATTTGTAATAAGATGAATAAAATTTAATTAATTTCCTTTTAAAATTCGCCCAGCGAAGCGGGCGAGAACGGCTAGCTTGTTTATATGTATAAAACACCATTGATCCCAACATAGGATATTCTATAATCAAGCTCTTGCGATTTTGTCTTGTCTTAGACAGAAGATATGACTGCAGACTCAATTCACGAGTGAATAGATCTCAGTCAGTGCGATTGGGGGCAAAATAATCATTAGCATTATATACTAATAACCATCGCTCATTGTCATTAGTGAGCCTTATAATCTCAATCTCAGACTCAGATTAAAACCAAAGAGGATGTAAATACTACGTAATAAGAGGCGGGATAGCCTAAGTAAAAATTGAAATTTACTTTACTATGAAACGTGCAGTGATTTGACATAAGTTTGAAGTAGTATTTACAATATGGCGGCAAAGTCTAATCCGGCTAAGTTTGAAAGCAAACAGTTGCTTTGAACGAAGTGAATTTCGGCTATCTTTGTTTTTTACAAGATTATAGCCGTCATCTGTCAATCGATCAATGACTGCAGGCTGATTAAAACAGTTTGAATAAGATGCATGATCAATTTAAAACACTTTGTTATATATATCTCTTAATACTAATCTTACCAATTAAACTGCTACCACAATACTAGAGGTAAAGATATTACAGATAGATATTGAGTATGATATCAATCAGTTTCCTGCTGGGTGCAGCGTTCAAGTCGTCGCCACTCGAAGCCAGAGCTCTAGGTTGGAGTGGAGTTCTCCAAGACTGTGTGCTATTTCCTATACAGTTCCTTCTACATATAAAAAATAATTTATTCGACGCTTCCAACTTGATTCCGAATTCCACTGTCCTATCTGGCTTCTTAAACAGTTACAGTAGGAGGCTCCTTTGCACGGGCTTGCCCGTGCTGCCGTTATTGCTGCCGTGAAGCAGTTATGTGTAAGCATTACTATGTTTCGGTCTGAAGGGCGCTGTAGCTAGTGAATTTACTGGGTAAATGAGATAGAGAGTCTTATGTCTCAAGGTGACGAGCGCAGTTGTAGTGCCGCTCAGAATTTTTGGGGTTTTTCAAGAATCCTGAGCGGCACTGCATTGTAATGGGCAGGGCGTATCAATTACCATCAGCTGAACGTCCTGCTCGTCTCGGCCCTTATTTTCATAAAAAAAACAGTCTTCTTCGTCTCGTGCCAGATTTTGGCGAGTCAACATGTCCTGAGGATGCCTCGTGTAGAGGCGAAACACGTGTCGAATTGCTTAAAAGACAAAAATTGGCGGAATTAACACTAATGAAAACTCAAAACATTTGGATAATTATGGATTTCCGCAAAGTAGCGCCTACTTCAATAAATTTTCTATTATTGGTAAATTTTTAGTTCAACCTGTCATAATTAAAAACTGTAAAATAATAGTTATTTATGTATTGTTATTTAACTTAAACTCATTCAATATATTGTGAGTAAGCTTTTTAAGATTTTACTTTTCAATTTACCTACTTAGGTACCTTATTTGCGTTTTTTATTAATTATGTTACTTATGTATTTAGTTATGTCAATATTATTTTGAATGTGCCTTACTTTGTAGGTGTAATAAATAAATGAATATAATCGTGAAAGCCCGTGCGTAGAATACCGTCACATTTAAATGGTAAATTCTCTTATAATTCGTTTTTGTTCGCAGGGAAGTTCAAGAATTCTTGAACATCTGTTTGGAGTTCATATGGACATTAATAAAAGTCAACTATGAGATTATAAAGGCTATGATAAGAACCATAGTGCCACCAGAGCCGAAATCTGTTAAAGGAGACATCGTCTTGGTATGTATCTTTAAATTGAGACAAGTTGCAATATTCAGTGATATCATTTAGGGTATGCACTGCACAGTGCTATCACTGTAGAAAAATTCGTTCCGTTATGGACTGCCAGTATACTGCCGCAGTACCCTAGGGACATATATGACGTCATCAATCGCCGCCATATTCTACTGTGAGCACTGGCGTTTTCAAGATAAGGTACTCGCAGTACTTTGATCACGTGATCAGTCAAAACCACTAGAGTGCCTAACGTTTTATAAACAATACCTACAGTTCAATCCCAAATATTTTTAATTTGACAGTACTCCAACAACAGTTTTTTTTAATGAACTAGAAAACTTTAATACACTCATTTGAATGCTGCGTCAACGGTATTGCGTTCCGTTTTAAATAGTAACCAGTATAAATGGCTATAAAGGAACGTCTTCACAGTCAGCAATGAGCAATATTCATTGCTATGCAGACGACAGCACAGGGTATGCTTCCTACACCGGCCCTGCCAACATGTCCCGGGATAGCGTCGACGAGAACCGGAACAAACTTGTGTCTGAAATCGAGACTATGCTTTGCAAAGTCTCGGAATGGGGCCGACAAAATTTAGTCCAATTCAACCCCAAGAAGACACAAGTTTGTGCGTTCACCACTAAAAAGTCTCCCTTTGTCGTATCCCCTCGATTCGACACCACTCCTCTAACTGCGACAGCCTGTATTGGCATACTTGGCGTCGATATATCGAGCGACGTTCAGTTCCGTGGTCACTTGGAAGAGAAGGCCAAATTGGCCTCTAAAAAGCTTGGTGTACTCAGTAAGGCGAGACAGTACTTCACTAAAAGCCACCGCCTGCAACTTTATAAGGCGCAAATTCGGCCTCACATGGAGAACTGTTCTCACCTCTGGCCGGGTGCTCCCCAGTACCAGCTTCTTCCATTTGACCGCATACAACGAAGAGCGACTCGAATCATCGACGATCAAGTTATCTCCGATCGGCTTGATTCTCTAGCATTTCGTAGAGATGTGGTTTCTCTCTGCATCTTCTACCGCATTTATCACGGGGAGTGCTCAGAGGAGCTGTTCGGGTTGATTCCAGCGGCCGAATTCCACCACCGGACATTACGTGCAAAGTACCATCCGCATCACGTAGACGTCAGGCACTCCACAACCGCGCGTTTAGTTCGAAATTTCTTGCCTCGCACAGCCACTTTGTGGAATCAACTACCGGCAGCGGTCTTCCCGAACAGATACGTCTTAGGGACCTTCAAGAAAAAAGGCATACTCAATACTCATATAATACTCTCTCCCACCTTAAAGGCCGGCACCGCATTTCTTGACACACCTGTTGTTGCGGATATCCATGGGCGGATGCCTCACCTCTCCCAATCCCGTGAGCCTCTTGCCCGTTTGCCACCTCTCATATAAAAATAAAACAGTATACTAAATTGACGCGAACAGTTGCTTAAAACGTAGTGGATTTCGGCTATCTCCGATTTTTAAAACATTAAGGCTGTCAATGACTGCACGTTTCATACAATCGAGTGAATCGCTTTTTCCTTAGAGATTCGCTAGGCTGAGGGTAAGTACAGAAGAACAAGACATAAAAACCCACAAAATCATGGACTTATTACTAAGGCTTGAATTTCTGAGGATTGACCTTGAAGGAAACGTTCAATGAGTCTATATTTTGAAGGTATTACGATTATGATATTTTAGAGCTTTTTCATTTATTGTTCAAAATAAAAATATACTTAAAATAAATAAAAATAATTATATAACTAAACACTTTGAAAACCCCTAAAGATCTTATCTGGATAAGTTGGCCCTCGCGATTTCTACGCTACATTAAAATAATAAATTCTAAATTATCTTATTCAGTAAAACTGTACAATATGTTCTTATAGCTTTATATACATTTTCTAGATTATCTGGCAATACAGTTATTATATTAGTTATTGAGTTAATTAGCATTATTCTACCGTAGATGTGATTTGTGTTTTAATACATAATTTTCTTTATTTATTTATTTTTTGAAAACTTACAGTGTTACAATAACTTAATTACTATACAATAGTGTGAATATTTTACACCATTTAATAGTTTTCGCATATTGTTTCTAATAACACATAGCATAATACAGGTACATCTTTTTTTTATACAAGTATTATATAAAATATGTTAATAATTACATAGGTATTACATTTATTATGTTCAATGAGAATTTTAACACTACATTCAATTATGTTTATATTAACAGTTAGGAAAACACATTAAACCAGTTTTTATTCATTTTTGATCTGATAGAATTTGTAGGTGAATTAAACAGGTCAAAATCAGGAAAGCCTTTAAGATTATTTATGTAGTGAGATGCTCTTGAGAAGAATGAGTTTTGTTTGTAATTTGAAGCTCTTTAAATCTCTTTTCCTTCATTTCTACGCCTCTGACTCACTATTAAATTCAAATTAAATATCTACCTTTGTTATATATATTGCAATATTTAAGCAAAATATGTAAACAATGAATATTTCTACACCTCTGATTAATGGGTCAGCTATAAATCCTATTGGAAAGTCCATTGTCAATGCGACTTGCTCAGCAGACTGCAGAAGTATGCAAGTCCCAAGTCATAAAAAATTAAAAACAAATTATTCGCAGATAAAATTTGATCTCTCACCTACATGTTAAAATTTGACAACAAAATTTTATGAACGATGCGGGACGCGAACCCACGACCTCCCGCGTTCCGTGCTAGTGCTCTGCCAACTGAGCTAACCGTTCTATTGACTTTTTTTTTTTTATGGAATAGGAGGACAATCGAGCGTACGGGTCACCTGGTGTTAAGTGATCACCACCGCCCACATTATCTTGCAACACCAGAGGAATCACAAGAGCGTTGCCGGCCTTTAAGGAAGGTGTACGCGCTTTTTATGAACGTACCCATGTCGTATTGTCCCGGAAACACCGCACAAGGAAGCTCATTCCATAGCTTTGTAGTACGAGGGAGGAAGCTCCTTGAAAACCGCACTGTGGAGGACCGCCACACATCCAGATGGTGGGGATGAAATCCTAACTTGTGGCGTGTCGTGCGAAGGTGGAATTCGGCGGCAGGAATCAGGTTAAACAGCTCTTCGGAACACTCCCCGTGATAAATGCGGTAGAAGACACACAATGATGCGACGTCTCTACGCAACGCCAAGAGATCCAGCCGTTCACAGAGCACTGAGTCCCCGACAATTCGAGCTGCTCTACGTTTCACGCGGTCAAATGGATCGAGCAGATACTGGGGTGCGCCAGACCAGAGATGACAGCAATACTCCATGTGTAGCCGGACCTGCGCTTTGTAGAGCGCTAGAATGTGGGCCGGCTTGAAGTATTGCCGTGCTCTATTGATGACGCCCAGCTTCTTCGAAGCCAATTTGGCTTTGCCCTCCAGATGGCCACGGAATTGGCAATCGCTCGAGATTTCGAGACCCAGTATTCCGATACTAGGCGCGGCTTTAAGAGAAGTGTTCTCGAAGAGCGGTGATACGACAAATGGGGTTTTTTTAGTGGTAAACGCGCAAACTTGAGTCTTCTGGGGGTTAAATTGGACAAGGTTCAATTTACCCCATTCCGCGACCTTCTCGAGAGAGGACTCGATAGAAGACACAAGTTTCTCCCGGCACTGGTCGACGATTTCCTAAAGGCCTTCGCTATATCCAGGCTAACTGCCAGGCCTTCCCCCTTGCTTTCAATAGCCGCCGCCCATCTATGTGTTAGGTATACCAGAAGATCACCTGCCGACCGTCCATGGCGAAAGCCGTACTGTCTATTGACGTATTGTCATAAAATCTTGTATTATTCTTTGTTCATCTCTCAGGTTGTGGATTCATCTATAGGATTATACTTACGATACTTTACAGGAAATTGAGACGTCACTCTTGCAAATCTAAGCAATTCGTTATGTTTTTAAAGTGATAACCCTCATAATATAATATAATATCATCCCTCCTTGAAATAATTTCAAATTTTATTTGTGTATTAATTACTTTAAAAACATAAATAATTGTCATAATTTTATGGTTTTCAGATAAGTGGAACAGGTCATGGGATTGGCAAGGAGATGGCGATTCGGTTTGCAGCACTCGGTGCCACCGTCGTGTGTGTTGATATTAACGATACCAGCAATGAGGAGACTGTCAAATTGATACAGGCACGGAAGCAGAAAGCATTTAAATATCGGTAGGTACTGGCGGAGCGTGGACAATCATCTAAACAATTCGGGACCTCTTCATGTGGCGCGGAGCTACAATGCCGTATATAAATTAGTGATGCAACGGATCTCTGTTTCTGTTTCCGCAATTGCGGAAGTTCCGCGCGCTTTTCAACATTCGTTTCTGCTTCTGTTTCCGCTACTTTTATAACGGAGATACAATCGGAAGTTTACGACGGGTGCCATTAGTGCGCCAATATTTGTCGGTACACCCCAGCAACGTCGCCAGTGAGCAATTATTTATCGGAGCTGGTCTTATATTCAAATTCAAATTCAAATATTTTTATTCAAAATAGGATTTCAAATCACTTTTTGAACGTCAAAAACTACCACCCATTCAAAAGAGACTGCCTCAGACCTGGGAAGAATAGAAACTCAGCGGGATTTTTTTTAAATATAAATATACGAAGAACACCGGAACAGATTGTTAGGTGTAAAAGCGGCCAGATTACTTTTCATAAAATATAACTTACCACTACTTTATTTTGAATATTAATAAAATGTTCAGTTGCAAAGTTGCAATATTGTTTTCAATAGTAGATTTCTAATATATCTATTACTAATCTAGATTTGGTGTATTTGATAGTTTATAAAGAAATATATTTGTAAATTTGTTTCTTTTTCATATTATTTACACTTCCGTTTCTGCATCCGCTTTCTGCTAAGATTTACTTTTGACATCTGTTTTCGTTTCTGGTACCGCTAAGACACTTCCGTTGCATCACTAATATAAATGCACGATTACTACACTTATTATGATTATTACACTACTTTACCGTTATCATAAAGTAAAAAGTTAAAATTAGTAAATTTTCCATATATCATTTCGGAATAACCATAACATATATGCGCTAGCGTAGGCTACACAGCACAGTACAGCTGCTTGTAGGTGAGTAGATTAATTTTTTTGTTAATAATATATTACTTTTTTAATTCTTTTAATTATGAAATGAAATTTATTTACTGCGCCGAATACAGTATACATTAAAGATCTTAAATTTATTGTAGTGTCTTCTATTCGGCTAATTTGCAAAAGTTTACATAAAATTTAAGAAATCCTTAACACTATAATTTTTTTTTGTCGAATAATCATTTAAACAGGAGTCCATTAAATAGTTTCTGTGTTAATTTTTTATTTCTAGAGGAAGATGATTAAATAGTTTTACAAATTAACACGCTTCAAATATTTACATATTGGGCAAAGTCTTTACATGAATAGATCGGACCAACTCCATATATACAACGAATACATTTTTGTTGAGCAACAAATGATGTTATATGTGATAAAGAAACAAAAACCGGCGTGCCACACTGTAGAAGTGAAATTTTCATCAACATGAGGCCAGGTTAATATTACGAACTTATTCAGAAATTCATAGATCTTTTACAATTACAATAGATCCTTTACTAGATGGTGACCGGTGCCCTTCGCTTCACCTAAACAAATGCATACAAGTATAAAAAAATCATTTTTTACTTATATCGAAGTTAGTAGAGGTTCAATAATTACAATATTTTTTACACCTATCCCTGTGCTTGTAATGAAATAATGTCGCAGCAAAACTATAAAACCGTTCGTTATAAATTTTTCCTAAAGTAATGTTTATATAAAAAAACTATGTTTAAAAAAAACCGCCTTCAAAAACTGAAAAGTATCAAACAACTAATAATTCACTTTAATACACCTCTAATGCAAACCTTTACCTTTAATATTAATAAAATACTATTATTTATATGTGCTACATATTGATAGGTTTTAAGTCTGTGCCAAGCCCTAAACAAAATACTCGTAAAACTTAATATTATAAGCAGCTTACTTTCTGTAATTATTAAGGTTGTCTTGCCACGCGTGTCTGTCCCCTTGGGTTGTTTTGTTTAAGACGAATCTATCCCGCTCAAA
This sequence comes from Leptidea juvernica, assembly GCA_949711755.1. Taxonomy (NCBI): domain Eukaryota; kingdom Metazoa; phylum Arthropoda; class Insecta; order Lepidoptera; family Pieridae; genus Leptidea; species Leptidea juvernica. The sequence goes on along the minus strand of CATIXQ010000041.1, from coordinate 2,784,314 downwards.
GTCACGGGTGGCGAGTGTAGGTACCTACTATTTACATTTGGCTTGGCACCGACTTCAAAGGCCCTTATTTTATCTTGAACATGAAAAAGATTTTCATCACCAATATATGTTATTAATTCTCTGATATATTGGGTATTATACCGAAACTTTAGAGATTTCACTTTCCAAGTGTCAACTGAACTGTTACAGATGTGACGTGACAGAGCGGTCAGCGGTGATGCAGTTGGCAGAGCGGGTCCGCAAGGAGGTGGGAGACGTGGTAGTGCTGGTAAACAACGCGGGCATGATGCCCTGCAACCCGGTTCTGCAGCAGACCGAACAGGAGATCACACTGATGAACAAGCTCAACATCAATGCTAACATTTGGGTTTGTTCCTTTTAATACGGAATCTTTGAACATGATTTTGACCCCCTTCAAAACGTCGGATTAACTCGAAACTTTGCATACTTATTAAGCACCGATGACAATTTAATATAACAAAAATAAATGAAAAATAAATCTTAATATATTTGAATCTAAAATAGTGTAAGAAAAAATGATTTTATTGTAAAAAAGCGTGGGTTGCTTTACAGGATATTATCAAAATAACCCTTCTACTCATATCTGTTCATAAAATATTTATAACTATTGATACCATGCACCCCGCGCTTTTTTTACAATAAGATCATTTTTTCTTACACTATTTTTAATTCAAATTAGCGTATTTTTTAGTTTTTTTAATCTTTTATTTATTTTTCTTTCGTTTAAAGTCGTATCATTTATCAAAACGTTCAATGGCGTAACGTAAAGATAATCCAGCATCACAGGCTCTTATTTACGTTTTTTGGTACCAAACAGTGCAGCTAATCCTCTGTAACAGGTGGGCTGAAAAGTTCGTAGGCTAATACAGTAAAACATATTTTTTAATATTTTTTTTTTATTCAATATAGTTAGTTGCCTTCGAGGGCGATACGTCGATTTTGGTCACACAATTTTTCAAACCCTTTTTTAAAATAAGATTTCTCCTTAACCATAAAATAGGCCTTAGTTGTGGCTATTACCACTTCATCAGCGCTGATTTTTTTCCAGCGAGTATTCTTTTGAGGTCTGCAAACAAAAAAAAGTCACTGGGAGCCAGATTTGGAGAATATGGTGGATAGGGAAGCAATTCGTAGCCTAATTCGTGAAATTTTGCCATCGTTTTCATTGATTTGTGACACGGCGCATTGTCTTGATGGAACAGAACTTCTTTCTTCTTCGAATGAGGCCGTTTTTTCGCGATTTCATCCCCTAAACGCTCCAATAACGCTGTATAATAGTCGCCGTTGATAGTCTGGCCCTTTTCGCGGTAATCATTGAATATTTTACCGCGTCGACACTCTGGCTCCTCCCATATCCAAGTTACATCAGCTGGTGCCAGGGCTGCTGCTTCGACTGACGAAGACAGCAAGCGTCGCAAATATGTCGGTCTCAATGAGTCTTTTGGTGTCGAGACACTTGGCCGGTGGGGCCCAGGCGCGGATAATGTACTTCTCGCCTTAAAAGGGCAACCCCAGTGTTGGCAGCTATTTCGGTTAACGGATCAGCCTAGCTATCCAACGTGGAAATGCTGCCAGTATTCTTGGTACGCTTCCCTGTAGTGATAGTTTTAATTTTATGTAATTATTAATAATATTAGTATTTTTGAATATAGTTTTGTTTGAATAAATCTATCATCATCATACCACGTGTGTCCCAGAATACTCATGTCATAACTTTCTTAGCCGACTGTTGTGACTTTGCTCGCTTTGGAATTGGTTCATCGCGTATAATCCACTCGACCGACTGTCGATTTGACTTTGGAGTGTAGTGATGGAGCCATGTTTCGTCTATTGTGATATATCGACGGAAAAATTCATCTTTATTACGATTTAATATCACTAAACATTGCTGCGAATCATCAATACGTTGCTGTTTTTGATCGATTGTGAGCACCCACTTTGCATAGAGTTTTCGCATGTCCAAATATTGAGGCTCGATATGTCCAGCACGTTCTATTTTCCTTAATCTCAGCTACCTCGATCAACTTCATTTTACGATGATTTAAAATTATTTTGTGCACTTTTTTTATGTTATCTTCGGAAACTGCCTCTTTGGGGCGTCCACGACGCGCATCGTCTTCGATGCTCATTTCACCTCTTTTAAACACAGGAAACCACTTCTCAACCGTTGATTTTTTTGGTGCAGAGTCCGCATAATGCATATCAAGTCTTGGCTTCAACGATTTTTTTTTTCGTCAAAAAGAAATGTTTAAAAATTTAATTAACACACGAAATTCTTTCTTATCCATTTTTAAACAGAGAAAAATAAAAGTTGCTTCACTTAAAAATGCTATTTCTCACGAACTAATTGACCGGAAGTTGTAATATTTATACACTTGTGTTTGAAAGGTTATGACGGCTATACACGACACTTAAATCAGTGGCTATATCGGGGTGGTCCCTAGATCGTACTTTAAATCGGCACGTGTATAGACAAATCGTAACTGAAATTTTATTGTTTACCCTAATTCAAAAATCGCTTCGGGCGAACTCACGATTTAGGGACGATTATCGTCTAGGGAGCGTGGTCGGCACGTGTGTAGCGGAATCGGGACTGATTTTTATCAGTATGCGCGCGAGTGCTACGGCGATAGGACGTGCTTGCGCTGGTCCGAGTTATTTCGCGCCATTTATTTTATTTCCTGTAGCAGGTTATACTCTTTGTTTCGCGCGAAAACATGGCGAAGGAGCGAGAAGCGTGGACAAAAACAATTGATCTCATCAGGGAATTATCTTATTTGTGGGATAAAAAACACAAAGAATACTTCAACCGCGACATGAGACAGGAGGCATTCAAAATGCTATTGCAACTTTTTAATGAAGAGACCGGCAAAAAAACACAACACTGGCGGACTTCAAGAAAAAGCTTGAAAATATGCGTACTACGTATGGAAGAGAGCTGAAAAAGGTAAGATTATGTAGAATCTGTGAAAAGACTATAGAGATTCGCCACTTATAGCTAATATTTACAGCTACAAGAGGAGGGCTATATTTTCATATGGTATGCAGCAAAAGCTTACGGTACAACCTTCTCCTCAACCATCCCATTATATGACACCACAATCCCCTCAAACATCTTCGCAGCCGTATTCTTCATCGTCGAACGCTGAACCTCTTAACACTGAATTTGTACTGTACTGTACATTGTAATTGTGTACAGTACAAACTGTACATTTGCACAGTGTACAGTGATACAACAATTAAAATAGGAACTGGCGCAGATATGAAGGATTTTTTGATCTTCAAAAAAAAAAAGAACACAAGTAAATAATATTAATACATACCTTATATTTTTTAAATAAATGAAAAAATGGTTTTTAATTGGTGTTTTAATTATTCTATAAGAATTAAGTTTACTTACCTTAATGAAGTGTTTCAAACATTTATAGATAGCGGAACATGTCTCTGGAATCATTGTGGACATAAGTTGCGGCGATATTACGGCACTGAATTTTAAATCCTCATAGCTTTGTCCAGTTGCTAGAAAACGTAAAGTAACTGCAAGTCGTTCTCTCGGACTTATGGATTCTCGCATTACGGTATCCTGTTTTTGTATTAATGGTGTCACCATATTGAGGAGCTCTTCAAAATACTCAGAATCCATTCTTAAAAAGTTTCTGAACTCATCTGCTTCTAAATGTCTCATCACGTTCATGTGGCTTAATTCATGACGTTTCATCAACCAGTTTTTAACCCAGGTCCTCCTTTTTCGTCTCTGGTTAGGTGGCACCATAGTAAGTGCCAAGACAATGTCTATTTTTTGCTGCTTTGAGAGTGTCGGCGGCATCTCGGATCAACGAGCAGTCTGTTGCACGGTCGGTTACGTACTGACTGCCAGCGACGTGTGTAGAGAATAGCCGATTTCATACCCACTAAGCACTGTCCCGATATCGCCACTGATTTTAGTGTCGTATATAGCCGCTTTTAGTACTAACCAAAAATCATATGAATTTAATTCTAGTAACGCCATCTATGTGTTAGCCTACGAACTTTTCAGTCCACGCTATATTTACTAAACACCCATAATTTGACACACACATGAAACATTACATTGCTACAAAAATAAGAATAAGAAAAAACAAAAATTATAACTAAAACTAACCTAGAACATATTTTACAAAGAATAAATAAATAACTTTACCAAGATATTATAACATAGCAGCTGTGTGGCAGTGTGTTTCAAAAGGGATGCTACTCAGGTTACCTGTGACAATTGGTCACAGCACTGATTTTCAGTAGCTCCCGTTTGACGCTTCACGTCGCGGTGCTGAGTAATAAATTATAAATATTTATCACAACATAATATTATATAATAAAAAAACAAAGAAAAGTCCAACCTAGTACTGTTAATGCCTATTATTTTTGAGCAACCAGAGCTGAATCAATCTGACTCGCCATTACGTATTTCTTCATTTTTACTCGAAAGTTTGAAATTGTAGTGAGGTCACGCAATGGTGGAGGCAGGTTGTTCCAGCATTTGGTCGCGCTATAACGAAAGCTACCTCTGAAGGCAAAATAAATATTAGCAACGGTAAGTTCTTCGAGCTCAAAGGTCTGATTGAAGTTTCATAGAATACTATTTTTTGAATTTTGTATCCGCAATAACTTTTGGATGCATTAACCGATTATCACTCGGTTGGCGGCATTCGACGCAGCCTCATAAACAACCGCAGTTAAGTTTGAATTGATCGAACTAAGAATTTCGGAGTAATCCCTAAAAAACACTTTTTTCAGTTTTCTTTCGTTCACGATGCCGAACGCCGTGGGTTTTTTATGTTAAAAGCTGATTATCATCTAAGTTTGGCCAAGCCCTTTCGAATGGCGGCGCCAACCGCAAAGGAATGTGTCAAACATACTTTCAAACACACACACATACATACAGACATGGTGACGAGAGTAGTCAGGGAGGCTTCACCTTCGCACGACACGCCACAAGTTAGGATATCATCCCCACGGAGCTTTCAAGGAGCTTTCTTCCACGTACTACAAAGCTGTGGGAAAGCTTCGTGGGACCTCAGAACGACGCGATGTCGTGTGATTTGATGATAATTCTACTGTTGAAAAGCGGGGTAATTTATAATCAATAATATAATAATAATTGGTAACCCATAACTTCCCAATTAATGAAATTTTTCAATTTTCTTAGCGGGAAGTTAAAAATATAATGTTGAAATTATAGATGATTCAAGCGTTCTTACCGGTAATGGTGGAGAGGAACTATGGCCACATAGTGGCAATGTCATCGATGGCTGGTCTTCAGGGTATCAAGAACCTGGTTCCGTACTGCGGCTCCAAGTACGCAGTCAAAGGTATCATGGACAGCCTTGCTGTAGAGCTGCGGAACGACCCTAGGGATCTCAGTGGAGTATGTAAAATATATGTTCCTTCTCAACTTCATTTATTTGTCTTGCTTGACATAAAATTTTAAATAATGACTATATCAATTAATCCAAAATTTCTCATGACACTCAGATAAAGCTGACTACAATATTCCCCTACATCATCAACACTGGCCTCTGTAAGAAACCTCGCATCAGGTTCAAGAATCTGATGAAGGTGGTGGAGCCCGGTGAAGCTGCTGATATCATCATCAACGCAATGAGGAGAGAGTACACAGAGATCAGTATCCCACAGGACTTGCATTATCTCAACAGAGTAAGCGCTTATATACATTAATTATAACTAAAGAGTTGTCAATCTAACATAATATTTAAAAGCAGCTGTTTCCTGCGAATTTTACTATGCTCCACGTGTATCTGTAGAGAAATTCTATTAATCTTCAAACAAATGCAGTTTGATTTTTATCCATTTAATCATCTGTCTGATCTAGTAAGTTGATACCAACTTTCAAAATATTACAAGAATCGAAATACTGCTGAGAAGCTATTGGGTTGATTCCAACGGTCCAATTCCACCACCGGACACTAAGTCAAAAGGCAAAATCCACCCGCATCACGTTGACGTCTGGTATTCCACAACCACGCGTTTGAGAGAAATTTCGTGCCTCGCACAACCACTTTGTGGAATCAATTACCGGCTGCTGTTTTTCCGAACCGATACAACTTAGGGACCTTCGTGAAAAGAGCGTACCTTAAAGCCCGGCAATACCTGTTGTTGCGGATGTCCATGGGGGTTGCCTCACCGCTCCCCGTCCCGTGAGCCTCTTACAAGTATGCCCCCTCTTATGTAAAAAAAAAACTCATAAAATCAATTTTATCGATAGCAAACTGACATCAGAATACACCTTAGCGTAATGATTTTAATCGTGTGAAGTAAAAGTTAAAAACTTAAATTTCATAAGAGACAATTTTGTTGTCAAAATGTGTATTCAAAATATAATGCATATTGTAAATTGCTGTTACACGAAAACCAAATAGTAGGAAGAAGATCTTTGCGACACATAGGTCCCCTAGTAGGTTAAGCAAGAAAGAAAGTAAACGGTTAAAGAAGCGGTTAAAGAAGAGATAAAATTAAAATAATTTCATTTTAATCTGCCTATTTTTAAAAGTCATTTTCTGTTGTGTGTAGGTAGTAGTAAGTACTTAGGTAGGTATTTGTGTTAAAATTTAATAGATAAGTGACTTTTTATTAAAAAGTCACAGAAATTTATGTGTGTCTTATAGATTTGGTTCTAGCGAAGCTACGACCAAAAAGCATCGATCGAAGATTTGTTCCTATATTCGATGTCAACGCGGGTCTTAGGTTAATAATACTGTGCGAATTAGCGCTGGAAGATGTTCTACTTAATCGGGGAAGTGCTCTCCAAAGTACTTTCTTTGCTAATCCTCTTCGGAGAGTAAATCGGTACTGGCAATTGAGCCGAAAGTGTGTCGTTTAAATCATACAAATATACAGGCACAAAAGTTTGTATGTTGCATGCTATTACTTAATAAACAGCCACTAGGCTTGGCTTTCGTGGACTATGAGAAGGCCTTTGATTCGATCGAGACCTGGGCAGTGCTTCAGTCTCTCCAGAGGTGCCACATTGATTACCGATATATCGGAGCGTTGAAGTGTTTGTATAGAAGCGCCACCATGTCAGTCCGTCTCCAGGATCTGATCTCGAAGCCTATTCGACTGCAGCGGGGAGTCAGACAAGGCGATGTCATATCGCCCAAGCTATTCACCGCTGCGTTGGAAGATGTCTTTAAGCTTCTGGACTTGAACGGACTGGGCATCAACATCAACGGCGAATACTCACATTCGATTCGCAGACGATACCGTAATCATGGTAGAGACCATGGAAGACTTAAGCCATATGCTCGATGGCCTCAATACAGCTTCCCAAGGAGTAGGTCTAAAATGAACATGGACAAGACGAAGATCATGTCAAATGTTCATGTCGCACCTACTGCCATAACAATTGGGAATTGTACTCTCGAAATTGTCGACGAGTAAGTCTACCTCGGACAAACAATGCAGTTAGTCAGGTCCAATTTCGCGAAAGAGGTCACTCGTCAAATCCAACTTAGATGGACAGCGTTCGGGAAGCTCCGTAAAATCTTCTCGTGCCAAATACCACATTGTCTGAAGACGAAGGTTTTCAACCAGTGTGTGGTGTCAGTGATGACTTACGGTACGCAGACGTGGTCGCTTACTATGGGCCTTATGAGAAAGCTCATGGACGCTCAGAGAGCAATGGAGAGGGCTATGCTCGGACTTTTCCTGCGAGATCGAATCAGAAATCAGGAGATCCGTAGGAGAACCAAAGTTACCGACATAGTCCAAATGATTGCGAAACTGAAGTGGCAGTGGGCAGTTCGACAGACAGATGGCCGTTGGGGCAGTAAAATCCTCGAATGGCGAAGATGTACCGGAAAACGCAGTGTTGGTAGGCCCTACATGATGGACCGATCTGGCCAAGATCGCCGGAATACGTTGGATGAGGGCAGCGCAGGATCGATCGTCGTGAAAATCTTTGGGGGAAGGCTTTGTCCAGCAGTGGACGTCTTCTGGCTAATGATGATGATGATGCTATTACTAACTTGGTTCAAGGGGCGAAAAATTTACTAACGCATTTCTAAATTATTTTATTTAATAAATTACAATTTGTACACAAACTATGCGACAGCTTATTAAATATTTTTAAGAACTGTCCACCTTCGCACGACACGCCACAAATTACATCCACCATGTGGATGTGTGGCGGTCCTCCACAGTGAGGTTTTCAAGGAGCTTTCTTCCTCGTACTACCAAGCTGTGGAATGAGCTTCCTTGTGCGGTGTTTCCGGGACGATACGACATGGGTACCTTCAAAAAAAGTGCGTACACCTTCCTTAAAGGCCGGCAACGCTCTTGTGATTCCTATGGTGTTGCAAGAGAATGTGGGCGGCGGTGATCACTTAACACCAGGTGACCCGTACGCTCGTTTGTCCTCCTATTCCATAAAAAAAAAATGTCAAACAGCCTACAGATCTCTTAGTTCGATTTGCATAATTTGTATATGTCGCAGATATATTGTCAAAGCCGCGATATTACAATTTCAGTAGTATAATATTGTCAATCGACTTCATTTCTTACCACTGATCTGTGTAAATACTACTGGACAGGCTGTTCCATATGTTTGACAGCAAATTTTTTGTGCGTATTTGAAGCGCCACTCGTGAGCGTCCAGGGAACTAATTTTGACGTATAATACAAATGGCTGCAAAAGAACCTACAGTACTCTGACATATATACATATTTTACAAATTGTAGGGTAAAATTAAAATTATTCGTTTATATTTGTCTCGTAGGTGTAGTAAAGTACAGTGTATCGCTCGGCGGAAATTGCAATTAAAAGTCTAGTCGAGTGTAGTGAGGCCCTCGACTTCGTCACTTATCCATGCACCCCCGTAGGTTTCGGTTAAAATGTGACTTTAAAAATATTATAGTGTTCAGACCTGATAGCCTGAATAATGCTTGTCCAATTTTGATTTTATAATGTGTGTGTTAGCTAAGCTAACACACAAGCTTAGTGCCTATTCACAAAATAGAGAGGAGTTAATTTTTTTTATGGAAAAGGAGTACAAATGAGGGTACGGGTGACCTGCTGTTAAGTGATCACCACCGCCCACATTCTCTTGCAACATCAGAGGAATCACAGGAGCGTTGCCGGCCTTTAAAGACGGTGTACGCGCTTTTTTAGACGGTACCCATGTGGTATCGTCCCGGAAACACCGCACAAGGAAGCTTTGTAGTAGGTAGAAGAACGCTCCTTGAAAACCGCACTGTGGAGGGCCGCCACACATCCAGATGGTGGGGATGATATCCTAATTTGTGGCGTTTCGGGCGAAGGTGGAATTCGGCGGCAGGAATCAGGTGGAACAGCTCTTCGGAACACTCAATCGTGACCTGTCAATCAAAGTGGGTTACTGTAGTATATTCGCTTCCTTTTCTATTTTGCTGTAGCTCTGTCATAGATGTTATTTTCTATCGCACACTTTGTTTTTTAAACGCTAGTTTGTCGTAAGTCTACGTTTTAATGTGTCCCTTAATCACCAGTGCGAGACTCCTTTGCACAGGAAGCCGGCTAGATTATGGATACCACAACGGCGCCTATTTCTGCCGTGAAACACAGTAATGTTTACACATTACTGTGTTTCGGTTTAAAGAGCGCCGTAGCTAGTGAAATTACTGGGCAAATGAGACTTAACTTATCTTATGTCTCAAGGCGACGAGCTTAATTGCAGTGCTCAGAATTATTGGGATTTCAAGAAAGGCATATCAATTACCATCAGCTGAACGATCTGATCGTCTCGTCCCTTATTTTCGTAAAAAAGAACACTTTAGTATTTGTTTTCGTTGCAGTACATATACCGTCTGTTGCCACTCGAAGCTGGCTGCACCTGGATGGATTTCATTGACGCTGGAGTTGATGCTCACGGCTAAACTGAAGCTAAACGTTTTGTCATTATAAAGTGAGATTATTTTTGCATAAGGTTCTTGTTATTATAATTATATACTTTTGCAGTGCTCTGTGTTTTATTGGGCACGAGCCCGTGACTTTGTCCGCGTATGTTTCGTTTAAGCGTTAGAGCTTATAATGTAATTTAAATTTTTGAATACTTCTTTATTGAAGATGAAGAACATGATTTTTACCTGATAATAAATACATTATGGCCAAAAAAGTGTATTGCAGATATACTTCTTAAGGCGCGTTATGGAAAATGATGAGAGTGAGAGAGTGAAATTTTAAGATGCGCGCGCATCACTCTAACAGAAAAGTAACAGGTTGACGTTGGTTCATAAAATTTTCTGATGTTTGCGTCATTCGTTTATTTTTGATTTCTTCGTCCATTATTAGGACAGGTAAAGGTTCAAGCCCATACAACCGTATTCATTATTTAATAATTAATTGTCAAAGCCATTGTTGCAAGATTTTTACAATAATGTTCTTTCTACAAACGTAGAATAGCACGAGGAATAAATAATTTTAATGATTTTTGCTTTGTTAGGCCAAAGAAGTATAACTTCTTGTGTGCATATGCGTACACACACACTTTTTTTTATTATAAGTAAGCCCTATTGATAATGCAACTAAAAGAAGTATTTATACTTTTGTTGGGTCCTAGCAAAATTTATTGAGACGCTTTCCATGACTGTTGGAGGGTGGGGCGGGGTCCATACAAAATTCCCCATTGTCCTTTAATAATAGTTTTATTTATTATTCAAACAAAACAAATCTTATAACTATATTTACAATCCTATAGTCCATGAAATTAAAACTTTTATAATTAAATTAGATTTAATAAAAGGTACCACATACGCATTCTCACATTTTATTCAATGCCCTACGTTAAGGCGAAGAGTAAGCAGAAACACGCAAACAAGGTGTTTTTAGACAAGTTTTTAGTGAAAATATACCATTTCAAGCTATGAACACTATTTAATCCTGTTACACATATCCTTAAGTCTTATTTGTAGTTTGCCTATGCTTGCTGTTGGTTAGATACTCCAGTGCCTTTTTGAACTACTTCTTTTCCTTGCAGTTAAACAAGTTTTTTATGGCATGGCATGACGCATTTGTTTAGTACAACTCTCAGAAAAGTTAT
>CATIXQ010000041.1:2746870-2768221 GCA_949711755.1 Leptidea juvernica | reverse complement strand
TGGCATGGCATGACGCATTTGTTTAGTACAACTCTCAGAAAAGTTATTCTTATAGCTTGTACTTTTTTGTGTAGGCATATTTATTCAGATTAGTAATGAATAATGAGGATTGTAAGCATATAAACTGTTTTCCACCCAAGAATTTTGAAAATATTGGCTTTGTTACATAGATGGCGGCGAGAACTCAAATCGCTCAAGGTCGCTGGCATTTAGTGTCGCCTTAAGTACTTCTCGTGTCTCTCTCTCTATTAATATGTAGCATTATCGATAAAAACATAATTTTTCTTATCAACATTTTTGCTGTCTGTCTGTCTGCGAACTTCCAATGCCTCTGGAAACACTGATATATTAAATTAGCTACTGTATTTAGATATATTTTAGGGATGATGTTTTAAGGAATGCCATAGCCTGACGTCTCGTTGGTAAGCATTGACCAAAGGCTTCCAGTAGCAGAGGCTCTTGATTCACAGCTTCTCTGAAAAAAAAATATTTCAGGGTATACGGCTGCAAGATATGTGAAGTAGCATTTATCACGGGAATGTTCCGAAGAGCTGTTTCACCTGATTCCTGCCGCCGAATTCCACCTTCGCACGACACGCCACAAATTAAGATATCATCCCCACCATCTGGATGTGTGGCGGTCCTCCACAGTGCGGGTTTCGACGAGCTTTCTTCCACGTACTACAAAGCTGTGGAATGAGCTTCATTGTGCGGTGTTTGCGGGACGATACGACATAGTTACCTCCAAAAAAAGCGCGTACACCTTCCTTAAAGGCCACCAACGCTCCTGTGATTGCTGTAGTATTGCAAGAGAATGTGGTCGGCGGTGATCACTTAACACCAGGTGACCCATACGCTAGTTTGTCCTCCTTTTACATAAAAAAAGTAAAAGATTATTTAGAATAAGCTATAATTTAAATGAGAATGTTGAAGAATTTATTACTACACGGTCACTTTTTCTCTGGACCTCGCTGGAACGTGAAGCACCCGAACCTCTTTCACCCCCTCGCGCTCGTCCTGTTATGTCAGTACGGTTTGCAGATTCATTACTGTTAGGTACATTATTTTCATGCTATAACCGCTTTGTTTTTGAATATTTCATTGATATTACTTTTGTTGTTAATAGTTCTGTAGTTTCTGTTGTTCTGTGTCGCTATAATAATAAATGTGTGAGTTTGGCGTTATCGGTTTCCATAATAAAATGACATGATGCAACTTCTACTAGTTTTCTCTGTTCTGTGCGCATACTAAAGTAGCCTGTTTTTATTGGTTGTCTAACAGCAAGAGACTATCTAGACGTATAAATTATCTAAGAGTTTCTTATATATTTTAAATATGTTTTGGTATCAGTCATCATTTGCTCAAAAAATTAGACTTTTGTATGGGATGTATGGGAAATATTAACTAAAGTGCAGATTCCACACGAAAAGGATCTAATCATTAAGTGTTAGCACCATACCTATGATGAGTTGGTATAATGCGTATAAGTGTTCAATTTTTATATCTCTTTTTCAATCGTTATTTTATTGTTTGCAGAGTTGTAACTCGTGCAAATGCCAGGCAAAATTTATACAATACTTCTTGCTTGCAAATAAGTAATGCAAGTTTAGAATAAGGATAAGATAATAAAGATAATAAGTTTAGAAAGTATGAGAGTGATATTGAAAGAAGAGTGAATGCAGGAAACATAGTGAATGGAGCTTTGCACTCCTTTATGAACAGACAGAAGGTGTCTAATAAGACTCGTTTGGCTGTGCATGAGGGGTTGGGTATGGCAGAAGAAACATGAAAGCAGAATAAATGCAGTTGAGATGAGAGCGTTGAGAAGTATGATAGGAGTTAAACTTAGTGACAGGATAAGAAATAGTGAGATAAGGAAACGTTGTGGTCTGAAAGAAGATGTTGTGACAAAAGTTGAGAAAGGTATGTTGAGATGGTTTGGACATGTCGAGAGAATGAATGAAGAACGTTTGACGAAGAAAGTGTATAAGGCTAGTGTGAATGAGAGTGTTGGAAAGGGTAGACCTAGGCGGACGTATCAAGATCAAATCAGGGACGTCTTGAAAAAAGGCCAGGTCAAGAGTACCCTAAACCGGAGAGCATGTTTGTAAGGAATAATGAAAGTGGACGAAGCAAAACAAGTATTTAAGGATCGTAGCAAGTGGAAAGAAGTGGTCTCTGCCTACCCCTACAGGAAAGAGGCGTGATTTTATATATGTATGTAAGTTTAGAATAAACCCTATCATTTCTTTTTTTACGACAACGAGGGATCAGATGCCCCCTGGTTTCCGCATCAATAATAGTTTAATAATTTTCTAAGATATCAAATTTTTTTAAATATATGTTCAGAATAATAATCGTTGGTCGTATGGTCGTTGACTCTCTCTGAATTCTGGGCAAACGTTTTGTAACCAACCTGTAGTCATCCATTGAGACTTTTCCATCTTTATCAACGTCCAATTTCCTAAGAACCAACTCGACTAAGTCTCGTACACCTTCGTCGGGATCTTCGTCACCTGGTTGCTTCAACAGTGAGTTTCTGTAACATTAATAACCGTAGTGACAACCTAGAAAATGCATATTTTTTCTACCATATCACTGGATGTCTTTTGAAGAGCCTGTGAATTCATATACCTACCCATTCTCCCGGTATGACGTTAAAATGCGGGTAACCGAATTTTAACATTGAATCTGCATAGTTAGCAAAACGTCATCAATAAATTATGTTGATTGTCAAAATTATATAATATAAAAGCTGGGCGTCATTAATAGAGCACGGCAATACTTCAAGCCGGCCCACATTCTAGCGCTCTACAAAGCGCCACTATGAAAGCCACATATGGAGTATTGCTGTCATCTCTGGTCTGGTGCATCCCAGTATCAGCTCGATCTATTTGACGGTGTACCACGCAGCTCAAATTGCCGAGGACCCAATGCTCTGTGAACAGCTGGATCACTTGGCTTTTTTAAAGAATCCTGAGTGGCACTGCATTGTAATGGGCAGGGCGTCTCAATAACCATCAGCTGAACGTACTGCCCGCCAGATAAACATGATAACAAACAACTATTACTTACTTGAGTAAAATAAACATTTCGTCCTTAGTAATAAATCCATCAGAATTCAAATCATAAACTCTGAAACAAAACGTCCTTTTCTCTTCAAGAGTACCCTTCAGTATAACGCTCAGACCCTTCGCCCAGGGTTCAAACTTGAGCGATCCTTCGCCAGAGTTGGTACCGCGGTCCCAAGTGCTCCAGATACGATCGAGAACTATTTCTTCTGTGACCAGATCGAATGTGTTATGCATCACGTCGCGAAATGTGTTCTGGTCTATACTCTGAAAGTTAAACAATAATAATAATAAATTCTTTATTGCCATACACAACATTACAAATATCATATGAATAATAAGCTACGCAATGAAACAATAGACAAAAGGAAAAGGCTCAGCTTCACCTGACATGGAATCATGGATTTATGTTTCCGTGCAGCGCTGTTTTTCAGCTATCCCTTCCTCCCTAAGGTGTTGAGTGGGAGTGGAAGTATTATGGCACCCCGATTACCTACTAAAGCTATCTTTTTATAAAATGTAATAATTTAAAAAAGTGGTCTCATTACAAGTGTATGTAAGTGTGTGTGTGTGTGTGTAGGTACAGAAAAAATCTTTTAGAGAAAGGAATTTCCATTGGATCTGGTTTAATTTCTCCGCGACAAGTTTCTTTTTTTAGTAGAGCAAAACGGTATTTTTTCTTTAAGCACCTGTTACTCATTTGTTTCTTTAGAGGAGGGCATCTGAAAGCAGGGAATGTGAATTTTGGAAAAACTTTGCTGCAGGGAATCTGAAAGTTTTCCTAAACCGAGCTGTTTTGTGCTTAGGAATTATCATTATTATTATTATTAATAAATATAGACCTGATTAATAATACATATAGAACGTCGGTGGGGCAATAGCTAGGGCCGCTATCCGCTATCCGCTGCCTCTTATTCGAAAGAATCCCCTTATCCCCTGGTTTTGCAGATGTCCATGGGCAGTTCCCGCACCACCTCCCATCAAATTCAAGCAATATTTTTATTAAAAAAGGATGCAACATCACTTATTGTAAGTCAAAAACTATCACCACAAAGAATGCCTCAGACCTGAGAAGAACGGGCGCAACAAACTCAGCGGGCTTTTTTTTTTCATCAAAAAATAACAAAGTAATATTGTACAATTTAAGGGCGGTCGCTCCATTCCCCAACAGTGGCATCATTAAGAAAGTAATTTATGTTATAGTAACATTTACCACACAAACGTTTCTTAACAATTCTTTTAAATATCGTAATCCTTTTGTTTTGAACATTTTCTGGGATCTTGTTGTAAAAGAACATCGCCCCATAAAAGACTAACAAATACAACTTAGACATGACCCCTAAACTAAAAAAAAATAATCGAAAACAATAGATATATTATGCAATAAAAAGTAAAAAACAAGTGCGTATTTTTACACAATCTAATAATTAATATAATTATAATTATTATTATTACCAATTCTCACGGGAGGCACCAGCTTTCAAATAAAAAAGGAATCATTAAAATCCATTCACCCAGTCGAATGTTCTGAGGTAACAAACATAAAAAATACAGTCGAATTGAAGACCTCCTCCTTTCTTGAAGTCGGTTAAAAATAAAGTCGATATCAACTATTTGCCGGTACTAAGTCAGCTGGGGAAAAGGCGGACGATTTAGTAGCTGCTAGTGATTTGCGTGCAAACACATAATGTTATATAGAGGTGAATTTATCATCCATAACCATTACTCAACAGAGGTTCGTGAATGTAGATTATAGTCACGATATCAACTATAGATACGGACAGACGTGCTCAAAAAAAGCGTGCTTTTTAGTATGCTTAAAGTTAGCATGCTCATGCAACTGTTCAGATTTGCCAGCAATAAGCATGTTTGCTTAAGCATACTCATAAATAAGCATGCTCAAAGCAAACGTACGGGACAGACGTGCTGCTATTTGGCACCAGGCTCTTGGACAAAATGGATGTACAAAGATATAGTGACAGTGATATCCATACAGAACTCGATAAAATAATCATAGTCGCCCACCGCGGATCGAGATCAAATCGATAATAGCATGCTAATAAGCAAACGTGTTCAGACGCGCTCGGAGCACGCCCCCTTCTACCCGCGCCTCAGGTAGCATGCTCGAAAATCAAACGTCCGCGTCGGTTGATTTTTGAGCACGCTCTAAATTAGTATGCTCATTACAGTACACACGTGCTACTAATGAGCACAATATGCTCAATAAAAGCATGCTTTCGTGCTAGTAATGAGCACGTCTGTCCGTACCTTAATGCTTTTTCGGGTTCCGTAGCCAAATGGCAAAAAACGGAACCCTTATGGATTCGTCATGTCTGTCTATCTGTCCGTCCGTACGTCACAGCAACTTGGCCGCTATTGAATACTGGATGCGTTATATATGTACTTAGTCTGCCCATAAATACTGTTGCAATAAAAAAATATTACCGAGCAATTTGAAACCATTTAATTATAATGGTTAAAAACATTATAATCCTGTTGTAAAAAAATCTGAGCTACCTTCAAGTGGTGCCTAAAGAAGTTTTACCTCTAAATTAAAACAATTCGGTTCGATTTTACAAAATCATTCATTTATTCATTCAATTATGACGACCCATATAGCCGAATGGTTAGTGACCCTGACTACTAAGGTAGAGGCCCCGGGTTCGAATCCCGGTAGGTGCAATCATTTATATGATGAATGTGTGTTTCCGAGTCATGGATGTTTATATGTATTTATGTATGTTCAAGTAAGTATATTGTATTAAATATATCGTTGTCTTGTACCCATAGTGCAGGCTATGCCTAGTTTGGGGCAATATAATTTGTGTAAAAGTGTGTCAATATTATATTATATTATTATATTATATTTACTCCTCAATAATATGTGAAATGAGATGAGGTGAAAAAAAAAACAGCATTAATGATAAAACAAAGTCTTAGATAATTTAAACATCTAGATAGAGCCTCTTACTGCTAGACACCAGATAAAAACAGGCCAGGTTTATTACTTTAGTGTGCGTGACAAGCTATGTCTTACACTCGCGATTTGTACGTCACTTTGTGTTAGTTTGCGTGCATTGCTCAAAATAGAAGTTAACTGTCACCCTCAATACTTTTCGACGTTTTCATAGTCTACCTAAAAACATCGGCGGCACAGGTGTATCAAGATATATTTCTTGAGAAGATGATTCATACCAACACCATGTTCATAGTTGAATGATCTTTTCAGCAAGACTCCGCATCGGATACGAACGTTTCTGACTTACAACATTGCTGAAGACTGACATCCAGTTCCGGTATTAGCTGGATTATGATTTAAGTTCATAGAGAGCTTATAGCGTGCTAAAATCGGCATGATAATTTGGAGTCTAAAACAATCCATAAGATTGGCTAACATCATCAAATTCAAATTCAAATAGTTTATTTCTCAAAATAGAATAACCGCATCACTTTTTGAAGTCAAGAAAATATACAATTAATAGAATAATACAGTCCTACTACTTATAAATTAAAATAGTATGCAGACCTTAAAATTATTTACATTGCTTTAATCCCATGCACTTTTATCTGTTATATAATCTTTTATTGTATAATAACCTTTTTTTAAAAGTTTCTGTTGAACAAATATTTTAAACTTTTTTAATTGTAGTTTGCAAATTTCTTCAGGGATGTTATTATAAAACGGACACATTGCCCTGTGAATGATTTGTCTATATTCGATAGCCTTGTGTGAATCAGAGCAAGATTATGTTTATTTCTAGTGTTGCAGTTATGAATGTCACTGTTTTCTTTAAAACGATCTATATTTTTATACACAAATATTAGGTTTTCAAATACGTATTGACATGGTACTGTTAATATGTTGATCTCCTTAAATTTATTTCTCAACGAATGTCTACTGGACAGATTGTAGATTGCTCGAACAGCTCCTTTCTGCAGCACAAAAATCGTTTGAATATCACAACTATGACTTACGGTATATTACTGTGGGGACACCCACGTAAGACATAACAGTATGGAAATAACTAAAATATACGACACGTGCCGTGTCTTCGTTTGTGAGCTGGCGAATTTTCCTTACAGCAAATGCTGCATCATCATCATCATTTCAGCCGGAAGACGAAAACTGCTAGACAAAGGCCTCCCCCCAAAGATCTCCACGACGAGCGGTCCTGCGGTGCCCTCATCGAACGAATTCCGGCGATCTTGACCATATCATCGCTGCATCTCGTAGGGGTCTACCAACACTAGATCTTCCGGTACGGATATTGGCTATATCCATAAGTAAATATAAAAAAATCTTAAGAAGCTATTAGAGCTCATGTGCAAAAGTAGGTAAGTGGTTCTTAAATCTAAATTAATTGTCTCACATCAATCTTGGGTGCAGGTTGACCAACAACAGTAGGAGAGGCTGCTAGCTGCGCCGCGGAGACAAGTCTTCGGTACATTGAGAATAATGCCTCCAACTCATTCCTACAACAATTTTATTCAAATGAAACAACTCTTATAACTATATTTACAATACTATGATAACATTAAATTAAATCTATCATTACGGGGAAGCGTACCAAGAATACTGGTGGCATTTCCGCGTTGGATTGCTAGGCTGATCCGTTGACCGAAATAGCTGCCAGCGCTTGGGTTTCAAGTAGCCCTATTGAGGTAATAATATACATTATCCGTGTCTCGACACCAAATGGCACAAAGATGTACTCACTGAGACCGACATATTTACGACATTTGCCGTCTTCCATAACAATTTAATAATAATAAAAATAATTCGTCAACAATTTTATTAAATTGAATATAATATAACTTTATGATATAGTACTTATAACTAGAACAAAATAAATATATTTGTAACATTATGAAGTTGGTGTCATGTTAAATATAAAAATTACGACATTCAATACTTATAACTTTTTTAATGACAAATGTAATGATAATACGAAATGTATTGGTATCAGGTACTGGTTTCAGTAATAACTTAAATATTTTTTTATTAAAATAAGGGACGAAACGAGCAGGACGTTCAACTGATGGTAATTGATACGCCCTGCCCAATACAATGCAGTTCCGCTTAGGAAAATACCCAAAATTTATGAGCGGCACTACAATAATTGCGCTCGTCACCTTGAGAATTACCGTCTCATTTACCCAGTAATTTCACTAGCTACGGCGCCCTTCACGCCGAAACACAGTAATGCATACACATTACTGCTTCTCGGCAGAAAAAGGCGCCGTTGTGGTACCCATAATCTAGTCGGCATCCTGTGCAAAGGAGACTCCCACTGGTAAATGCACACCATAAAATAAATTCGATTCAAATAAAATAAATTCGATTCAAATTTTCCTCCCCAAATGAAAGTTCCAGACCGTCCCATTGTAAAAAAAAGTCAAAAACAAAACAATAAAAATAATCAATGGAAGCAATATTTCGATTAATTTCTTTTTCTAAAGGGTTGTCTTGAACCTACTAAAAAAAGGAGGAGGTTATATACCAGATTGGTACCATTATAAAATAAATCAGATCCCTTGTAGAACCCGCCATGTTGGAATCCGCAAATAATTGACGAAACTTCTCATACTTATATCATTTGTATACTTTATATGTATAAAGAGGAAATATTTGTAGGTATGTCAAAAAAGGATTTCAGATTATCACTTATTGAACGTCAAAATCTACGATCCATTTCAAAATATATGCCTGCCTGAGAAGAACAGGCGAAATGAACACAGTAGGCCTAAGAAAGTAGCTTCTCTTTTAATAAAAATTACAATTAGATACGTTACAATTTGATTTATTTTTAAAATAGCCTGAGGGCGCTCGTGCCAATTAAAAAAAATATCATTAATAAAAAGTAATTTAAAAAAAAACATGTAATCTGCAAATATATCGCACCAAATTGTGGTTTGCAAGACTTTGCTATTATAATGAGTAAGGCGTTATATTTTTAACTTAAAAATTTAAATATTTTCCACCAGCGCGCGACCAGTAAAATATAAACAACATTATTAATGTCATACTTTTAAATAAAAACACTTTTTAAAGGAATAAAACGCGTGTAATTGTAACTTTGTTTTTACATTTGATTTTTGCGTAAAAATTAAATTTTTATTATTATTTTAGTTAACTCGACGTTTCAAGACCTTTCCAAATCTCGTTTTCAGGGGGACTGCAAAGTTGTAAATACACGCGTTTTAATTCTTTAAAAAGTGTTTTATTTAAATGTGTAACACTCGGGTTAATAGAGAAATCTACGTAAAATCAAGTATAACAAAGAAAATACTAATGTTATACTTGATTTTACGTAGATTTTCAAAAAATCCTTACCTGTTAAAATGTGTGGCCCGGTAGAGAGAATCGAGTGATTTGTCGTTAAGTTTCCGATGTGGCATGTTCAGTATAACGCGTCTACTTCGTCAGAGGGTCGTAAATATACTGAGGACTGAGGAGTGAGGATGAGTAATGAGTTTGTGGCTCAGAAAGAGGCCATACATCACGCAAAGGTCTTCTCTTTACGAACAATAATAGTAACTAAAGCCCAAAAGCTCGTAAATCTATCATAGTTCATTAAAATAGTAAAATACAATGTTATTTGGGGTTATAGAGAATACCAACTAAATAAATAAGAACGGAAAATACCCTATAAATTTTGATTCCCTTGTGAATGTCGAAATACTTATACGAGACTTGACTTCTTATGTCTCAAGGTGACGAGCGCAGTTGTAGTGGCACTCAGAATTTTAGGGTTTTTCAATAATCTTCAGCGGCGCTGCATAGTAATGGGCGTATCAATTACCATCTGCTGAACATTCTGCTCGTCTCATCCCTTATTTTCATAAAAAAAAACAGAACATAACACCTAATCATTAACCTATATTTATGTGTATATTAAGTATCTTACTTGTTAAACTTGGTAGCTTTCAGCAGTATATTCATTTGTTCCTTCAGCAACTTGGTTCCAGGTATGACCGGCTTGACGCGAGGTCGTGGTTTAGGAGGTGATCCCTTCTCCGCTGCTGACCTCCCCGCGTTTAGGAACAGCCTCACACCTCGCATGGCTATGGCGCTAGCTGCCATACTTATCTGCTTCTGTCTTTCTGCCATTCTCTGAACAAGAAAGTCTATATGAGAACTTCTTCAGCGGCGTTGAGCACTTTTTCTGTAATTAGTATAAAATGTTAAACTCGCGTCAGGACACGTGGCCTGATCGAAAATTCGTTCGACGGTCGTTGAAACTATGGATGAAAGTTGATTTTAGTGAGAGACTAAACTTTTTAATGTAAAATAATTGTAATAGTTCTGAAGTGTTTAATTTTTTTATGCAATATAAATTGTCATTTTTGTGTACGATTGCGCAATAAATTAATATTATTTTTAACCACATAAATGCTAGTACTTTTATACTGATAAATAAAGTAATTCGTACGAAATTATTCCCTAACCATTCCAAAATATTCAATAATGCTCAACGTTAATGTTCAAGTTTACACTTCTGCCGGCACTCCCGGAGTTGAACCCATTATTCTCTGTGTATCGAATACATTTAAAATTCATAATATTCCTTCATTTTTCCGATCTTAGTAATAACAATTTTTTTATAAGAAAAAGTGACGAGACGAGAAAAACGTTCACCATCATTTGTGTAAGTCAATTTATTGAAGTAGGCGTTACTTTGCGGAAATCCATTTATCCAAATTATTTGAGTTTTCTTTAGTGTTAATTTTATTAATTCCGCCAATATTTGTCTTTAAGCAATTCAACACGTGTTTCGCCTCTACACGAGGCATCCTCAGGACGTCTTGTCTCGCCAAATATTGGCGGAATTAACACTAAAGAAAACTCAACTCATTTGGATGTGTAAGTCACCTTAATTACAATGTAGTGTCGCACAGGATTCTCGAAAAACATAAAATTCTAAACGCAACCGCAATTTCACTCTCCTTAGTACCTTAATACCGTAATTTCGCTTGCTACGGCACCCTTCGTAACGAAAAACCATAAAGATTTAACCTTACTTACGATGAAGAAGCTGACTGGTGGTGGCAATTTATTTATAAATTATTGAAAAACTTTTTACATAATTTATTAGTAATAATAAAAATAATATTACTTTTAAGGTACCTAATTAAACCAGAAAAGCTTGCCTATACCTACCTATAATTGTGTGTACAACCACATAGAGCTCGAGATAAATTCAGTGCTGAAAATGAAATAAATATGTAATTAGTTTAGTAGTAGCTTTCTATCGAATCTTCAGTCATCGATATCGTATTTACAGAATACTGAGTGATGAAGTTGTATAATAATTATTTTCATAATATTTGAATTCGCCGAATTCTTACTTCGCACGACACGCCACAAATTAGGATATCATCCCCACCATCTGGATATGTGGCGGTCGTGGAGGACCGTTCTGTGGAGTGTTGTTTTCAAGGAGCTTTCTTCCACGTACTACAAAGCTGTGGAAAGAACTTCCTTGTGCGGTGTCTCCTGGACGATACGACATGGGTACCTTCAAAACAAGCGCATACACCTTTCTTAAAGGCCGGCAACGCTCCTGTGATTCCTCTGGTGTTGCAAGAAAATATGGGCGACGGTGATCACTTAACACCAGGTGTAAATCACAATAAAAAAAACCTTGATAGTCGATATCAAATAAAAACTAATCGATATTAGACATTTACTGATATAAAGTAAGTAGTAAATTCTAGACCAACCTTAATTGCTTTTCCAAGTAATAAATCAAAGTACTGTTTCAAGGTGAACGTTGCTAATACTAAGGAAACCATTGTGAAATAGTTAAAGTTTTAGAACAATTTTAGTTCAATTAGCTGCAGGAAGTAAGTTATCGCTTGTAGTTTGCCGTGCGAGGCACCACAGGTACGGAGTAGGCACCAGGGCATCATAAATTACCCGCTGCTTTAATTATGCGCTTCAAGATAGGAATTGAGCTACTCGTGGGTCATGAGTGCTTTCAGAGCACGAAGTCCGTTTCCTTGTTACTAAACTCTAAATTGAAATTAAATTTTAACGCAATTTAGTAGTTACTTGCTTATGAGCTTACTACATTTGGTTTTTCAAGGGATTTAGACAAAAGAAAGACTTTTACAAAAATGAACGAAGATGTACCTAAATGATATTTAGGAAAAGTTTGTTTGTATTATAGTTTAGTACTGAAAAACATTCAAGCATATTTCTAAGGTAAAAAGGCATAAAATGCATTTATTTTCTCAAAATTGATTCCTTTATAATTCTTTTTGATGTCCTTTCTAATATACTAGATACTACTACCGCTTCGGAAACAAATGGCGCTCTGAGAGAGAAGAAGCGGCGCAAGAAACTCTCCCAGCATTCTATTTCCTTTTTGCGCTCTTTTTAATAAAAATATACGATATTGTACTGTCCCAGGCTGTCAGATCACTTAGATATTCAGCTGTGGAGTAATAGGATTTACGACAGAGCCATTTTTTAATAAAACATTTAAATTTATTTATAGATTATGGGTGAACAGTGGCTAGGACTATATTATAAAAGTGTATACATTTACCCTTAAAGCTATTATGTATCTTATGAAGCCTACTAGAATAAGTTACAGGCAATCCCTTACTTCTAGTGTTTAATAATGAAAGTCACTATTATGAGCAAAAAGGTGACGATTTTTGTGAACCATATATTAATTTTTTATAAATGACTGACAATGAACAGTCATAATATTTATTTCTTTAAAATTTTTCTTTGAGAAATCTTTGCCATATAAATTATTTATGTAAACCTTCCTTGAGCTTCAACGAATCTATTACAAAAGATTTCATTGAGATCGGTCGAATAGTTTAGGAGTTATTAGGGAACATACAAACATACATTCCCTTTTATATATATAGATAGCGCAATTGCAGTGCCTCTCAGAAATTTCGGAGTTTGGGATTAAGAAAGTTTTTCAAGAATTCTGAGCTGCACTTTATTGTAATAGGCAGGGCGTATCAATAGCCATCAGCTGAACGTCCTGCTCGTCTCGTCCCTGATAGAGATGGGTGAAAATTTGAAGTTGTATGTATTTTTTAATGCTGACTCATAATCAAACAAAGTAAAGATAAAAATTACAAAAAAATTAAAAAAGAAAATCTTGTGGACCACCCTTAATATTTAGGGGGATGAAAAATAGATGTTGTCCGATTCTCAGACCTACCCAATATGCACTCAAAAAATTTCATGAGAATCGGTCAAGCCGTTTCGGAGGAGTTCAATGTTTAACTCGACAATGACACGAGAATTTTATATATTAGACTAGATATTACTTGGTTGAATACATAATACCTAGATACTACAGCTGTCATCATAAAGTATCCATGTTATCTTTCATGTCATGAAACATCACATGTGGGTAAGCAATTTCGTACCTTATTATGTTTAAAGTATTCAAATTCTTCTGACATACCGATACAATACCAAAGATGATCTGCCAGTGAAATTCTTATAAGTACCCATTTTTTTTTAATTTAACACAAAGAACCTCTATCTAGCGCCAATATCTATAAAAGTTGCATGCGAAGCCATTTTTTTTTTTATGGAATAGGAAGACAAACGAGAGTACGGGTCACCTGGTGTTAAGTGATCACCGCCGCCCACATACTCTTGCAACACCAGAGGAATCACAAGAGCGTTGCCGGCCTTTAAGGAAGGTGTACGCACTTTTTTTGAAGGTACCCATGTCGTATCGTCCCGGAAACACCGCACAAGGAAGCTCGCGGAATTCCACAGCTATGTAGTACGTGGAAGAAAGCTCCTTGAAAACCGCACTGTGAAGGACCGTCACACATCCAGATGGTGGGGATGATATCCTAACTTGTGGCGTGTCGTGCGAGGGTGGAATTCGGCGGCAGGAATCAGGTTGAACAGCTCTTCGGAACACTCCCCGTGATAAATGCGGTAGAAGATACACAATGAAGCGACGTCTCTACGCAATGCCAAGTGATCTAGCCGTTCACAGAGCACTGGGTCCCCGACAATTCGAGCTGCTCTGCGTTGCACGCGGTCAAATGGATCGAGCTGATACTGGGGTGCGCCAGACCAGAGATGACAGCAAAACTCCATGTGAGGCCGGACCTGCGCTTTGTAGAGCGCTAGAATGTGGGCCGGCTTGAAGTATTGCCGTGCTCTATTGATGACGCCTAGCTTCTTCGAAGCCAATTTGGCTTTGCCCTCCAGATGGCCACGGAATTGGCAATCGCTCGAGATTTCGAGACCCAGTATTCCGATACTAGGCGAGGCTTTTAGGGAAGTGTTGTCGAAGAGCGGTGATACGGAAAATGGGGATTTTTTTGTGGTAAACGTGCAAACTTGAGTCTTCTGGGGGTTGAATTGGACAAGGTTCAATTTACCCCATTCCGCGACCTTCTCGAGAGAGGACTCGATAGAAGACACAAGTTTCTCCCGGCACTGGTCGACGAGTCCAGAGAGACTTGAATGGCCCGTGTATACGGCATCACCAGTGCTATCGTCTGAATAGCAATGTATGTTGGAGGTGTCCAACATATCATTGATATGCAGAAGAAACAGCGTGGGAGATAGCACACAGCCTTGGGGCACTCCAGCGTTCACGGGCTTGGGATTCGAGCAAAAACCATCGACAACGACTTGTATGCTACGCCCAGTGAGGAAGCTGGAGGTCCACTTGCATAAGCTCTCGGGAAGCCCAAATGTTGGAAGTTTTGAGAGGAGCGCCTTGTGCCATACACGATCAAAGGCCTTCGCTATATCCAGGCTAACTGCCAGGCCTTCCCCCTTGCTTTCAATAGCCGCCGCCCATCTATGTGATAGGTATACCAGAAGATCACCTGCCGACCGACCATGGCGAAAGCCGTATTGTCGATCGTTGATCAACTGGTGACCCTCTAGGTATACTAAAAGCTGGCGGCTAATTATGCCCTCCATGATTTTGGATAGCAGGGAGGTAATAGCAATAGGCCCGTAGTTTGCCGAATCCGAACTGTCTCCTTTTTTTTGGATTGGATGGACAAGGGCTGACTTCCATGAGTCAGGGACTACGCCTTTGGAATAAGAGTGCCGGAATAAACGCGTTAGCACCGGCGTCAAC
This sequence comes from Leptidea juvernica, assembly GCA_949711755.1. NCBI lineage: Eukaryota > Metazoa > Arthropoda > Insecta > Lepidoptera > Pieridae > Leptidea > Leptidea juvernica. The sequence continues at coordinate 2,753,049 of CATIXQ010000041.1, read as the reverse complement.
TCAGGGGCACACGTTCTAAGCACGATTGGAGAAATGCCATCCAGCCCGTGTTTTTCCATTGTCTACAAGAGTCGAGTTGGAGGCGAAAAGATCGCACAGGAGATCGGCTTTCTCTTTTGCCGTATGGGCCAGGGTGTCATTCCTCATGTGCAACAGCGGCATGGACGGCTGGTTGAAGTTACCAAGAGCAGCTTTCGACAACGACCAGAACTTGCGTGTTCCGGTCGGGTAACTGGAAAGCTGCTCGCCGATTTAGACGACGTGCTCGCACGGGCGATTTGCCGCTTAAAAAATCTGGAGGCACGGTTATATTTCCTCTTAAGAACTTTGCAATTCGGACCCTTTGTGCCCAGCGCCGCAACCCAAGTTCGATACGCCTGTTTTTTGCAATCAGATGCTGCTTTAACTGACGCATCGAACCAGGGCTGTGATCTGCCACCAATCGGTACTACAGAGCTTGGTATAAAAATATGACCTGCAGTATGACATCGCCTACTGCAACGGCGCAGGCACTAGCATCATCCGAAGGGAAAAAAACCTTACCCCAAGGGTAGGATGCAAAAAAGGAACGCATCCTATCCCAATCTGCCTACTTGTAGTGCCAAACGCGGCGGGTCGCTGGTGGTCTGTGACGTTGGCGTCGGATGGGCACTACACTCCTGACCAGGCAATGGTCAGACGTTCCGAGAGGGGCGTCGACAGAGACCTGGTAACTATCGGGATGTGTAGTCAGCAGAAGATCTAATAAGGACGGCATGTGGCTATCCACATCCGGGAGCCGCGTAGGCGACTCAACCAATTGAGACAGACCATACGCCAATGCAAAATTGTACACAGATCGCCCTGCGTAGTCTGTGGTACGTGATCCAAGCCATTCGGCATTGTGCCCGTTGAAATCACCCAAGACTACGATTTCAGCGGAGGGGATCTGTGCAAGCACGTCGTCAATTGCCGCTTGAACGCAGCCCATGAGATGATCGGTTTCTGCGTTACCACTATGGGACCTGTAAATACACGCATAGATGCGGACGCGGTCCGCATCAATATAATAATAATATAATAAATAATAGCCTTCGGTCCTCGACACTAACCTATGCGAAACAAAGCGGCATTAAGCCGCTACTTCACGCCGGTATTCTGTGTGAGTGTGGTAAGTAACCCGGACGAGTCTGGCCCGATTGTGCTGACGTAAAAAGACGGTAGCGTGACTCTCCCACTTTCAATAAGCCTGTAGTCGCCGCTTACGACACCCTTGGGCCTGGGAATACCCTATTCTTTTTACACCCCTGGGAAGCACAGGGCATTGCCAGAATCAGGCTGGGGTGCCCTGCCTGGACTCTCTGAGGATCCACCGCCTCTTAAAAATTATCGAAGTTAAATGAAATATGTCATTTTTTATACTACAGCTCATTCAGGAGGCAGATTCCCCCAGAGAAGAACGTGCTAAAAACTCTAAGGTCGCTCTTTTCAAATAGATTGTTATATAATTAATTAATTGTTAATTCTAAGTAATGTATAATTACATTTATCAATTCTGAGACCGACATCATATAGCCCAGCAGCTCGAGTCCAAAGGGTTATTTAGATCCAATAATTCAGATATGTACCCCATACCCTTTTGTATGCAATTTTATCTACAGAATTGATTTAAATTCTCATAAAGGTTGGTTTTTTTATGACAATAAGGGACGAGACGTGCAAGACGTTACGGACTCAGCTGATGCTAATTGATACACCCTGCCCATTACAATGCAGTGCCGCTCAGGATTATTGAAAAACCTAAAAATTTTGAGTGGCACTATAATTGCGCTCGTCACCATGAGACATAAGATTTTAAGTCGCGTTTGCCCAGTAATTTCTCTAGCTACGCCGGCGCCGATCAGACCGAAATACAATAATGTTTACACATTACTGCTTCACTGCAGAAATAGGAGCCGTTGTGGTACCCATAATCTAGCTGGCATACTGTGCAAAGGAGCCTCCCACTGGTAAACGGTAGCTGGTCTGTATGTCAACAAGGACATTATTGTAAAAACCTATAGGTACCTATAATAAAATTATACCTCTGAATGAATTTGAGACTTTATGAATTCTTACGTGACCGGTAATTTAGTAAGTTTATGTTTTTTTCTAGATTTGACATTATGAGTGTCACTATTTTTTAAACGAATTTATATTTTTTTTACATAAATAAGGATTTCATATATGTATTGCGATGTCCTTAACTGTTAGCCTCATACAGAAGCTATCAGATCGCTCGACAAGCTATGAGATAGCTTGGAGTTTCTCTACGCCACAGATTGCTGGGAATACTGACAGTAGAAATAATGTTACCCACATAACTGGAATTATTAAGTTGAAGTTGCAATAGGTAGGCATAGTGCTAACGCACAGTGGGGGGCTACTTTGCACAGGATGCCGGCTAGATTATAGGTACCACAACGGCGCCTATTTCTTCCGTGAAGTAGTAATGTATAAGCATTATTGTGTTTTGGTCTGAAATGAAATAACTGGGCAAATGAGACTTGACATCTTATATATCTCATTAGTAGTAATTGTTGTGCCGTCCAGACTTTTTCGGTTATTGGCAGGGCGTATCAATTACCATCAGCTGGACGTCTTGCACGTCTCGTCCTTGTTGTCATAAAAAAAATCGCTCGCAGGACCGACATTCGATGTGTACAGAAGTTCTTGAGTGGCCACAAGTTGGACCGATGACCTGATAAAGGAAGCGGGAGCCATTGGATGCAACCGCCTATGATCGATCATTGTTTGTGCCTTGTGAAAGGCATATTTTCAAAAGGGGAGGCAATGTATATCTTCGGGCTGATGATGATGATGACTATGATGATCTTTTTGGATAAATATTTAAATTGCGGCGATATCATAGGTATACAATATTTATACACATGTAAGTGAATCTCCAACTAGAAACCGGAGGCTTTGTCGCAAAGTGCGGCAACTATTACTACGCCCAAGTGGGCGTACTCGAGCCAGTCTCAAACAATGTGTGACGTTGACGTGCCACATGTTCTATTAAACTTTGGTAATAATTCAGAATTAAATGCCGGGTTGCGTAGTAAAACCTTGCAAAAAGAATACTACAAGAAATAAGGAAGACACTGGGATCACATATCATCAGAAAGTATTTTATATTTTATTAATTTCAATGTAAAATAACACGAAGCGTATGTGACAAAATTTGAAAGATGCCATTGAGTGTCAAGATACCACGCACACAAGCATCTAATAGTTGCCGTCATTAAAAAGCTATTGTTCTCAGATAGTGCGGTATCTAGTTGTAGCGCAGCGGAGAACAATCCTTAATCTAAGATAACTATATAATTTTAACACAATTATAAAACACTAAATAGGTACTTATATCTATAAAGTATAAGGTGTCTTTCGTTCTCATATTCATAGACACCGCAATAGGGCACAAATAACTCACGTAAGTCAAGATGGCATGATATCACGAATTTCAAATAACTATACTTACTCAGTATGTTGATACCTATAGCTATGGAACCTTCAGTCACTACACATATAGATTCACTATGATTTATAGTAACGCACTTATCGCGCGTATTCAGTGAGCCTGTTCGTTGCTTGGTAACAATATAAATGTATCGGTCAATCGATTTAACTTTGTCGACTTATCTGCTTGAACGGCAAACTTGAATGAAATCTATATATATAAAAATGAATTGCTGTTCGTTATTCTCGCTAAAACTCGAAAGGACCGATTTGGCTAATTTTGGTCTTGAATAATCTGTGGAAGTCCAGAGAAGGTTTAAAAGGTGAATAATTATGAAAATGCTCGGAATGAAATAAAAACAACAATTTTGTTTATCCTTTAATGTGTCCCCCGTCGTTCAGAAATCAAACTAATTTGATTTTTTATATCTTTCTAACTTTCTTAGGAGGTAAAAAATAAACTGAATTTTGGCTAACTATAGTTGGTAGATTAACTGCAGTTGTTAATTATCTAACAGATTATTTATGTAGATTGATAGATCTTAAGTTTATTATTATGCCGAAAAATCAGTAAAAATTGGGGAAAAGACAATTATTTGTAAATATTCTAAGGCGTTACAATACAGTGATGAATCTACTGAATTATGTAGTGCTGGAGGCAAAGTAAAATTGCTACAATTGGTCCCAACAACAGATCCTTTACGCTATTTAGTTACTGGGATTGGAAATTACAACAACAGGGTGCCATATTTTACGAAATAATTCTTGATGTTATGATATATTATTGACAAATTCATAAGAAACATTATTTTATTTATTATATACAGAACAACGTCTGTCGGGTCAGCTAGTAATAATAATAAAAAAGCATAATGCATGTGAATATAAAAATTTAGATTTCAACGTCCACTTTGCGTTAGATAATAATATTAATACTCTTGTTATATGCAAATCAACTAAGTTATTATTTATTTTCCTTTTATTTATTTTTAAGTTAAGAACTTTGTTTTAGTGTTAATTTTCTTAGATTATAATGGAGCTGAGATGTACATACACATAAAAGCCCCTTAATAAATAAAGAAAAAAAATGTAAGTAGGTATATACATATATAAGTATTTATTGTTATCAATATATTTTATTACGTATATAATTAAAATTCATACATTTTTATTCAAAACAGGATTTAAAAACACTTATAGAATGTCATAAACTACCACCCATTCGAAAATGTATGCTTCATACATGAGAAGAACGGGCGAAAGAAGAACAGCGCGCTTCTTCTTTCTACAAATATAATATCGTCCAGTAAAATGTATTATTAAATAACCTGAGGGTGGTCGCTCCATTCTCAATTTATAGTAGCATCAAAGTATATGTAATAGTAATCATTATGAAAGTCATTTACATTATAGTAACCTTTGATCACATATAAACGTTTCTTAACAATTCTTTTGAATTTCGTATCACATATTATGTTTTGAATATTTTTTTGGGATTATGTTGTAAAGCATATACGTCGCCCATCAAAATACTTACTGACTCGACCTAACCGAGTAGTAGGCATATAACAAATTTGTTTGTTCCTGGTGTGAACATTGTGATTAGGTATCACAATTTCTAGCAAATTTGCTAATGTGCCTATGAATATACATAACATTATCTAGAGTATATCTCAATAATTAAATTCAATTGTGGCTTCTAACGTAATATTTCTAAGATACTATGTAGATATTGGCATATATTTTTCTTCTTATATTCTTCCATAATCTTAGTTCTATCCCATTTTCAAATTCCATATTCTTTTTCGATTTATTACTGAAGCGCTCCAGAAGTAGTCGGAGTAGGTAGTTCGTTCCCAATGATCTCCGCACAAATGTGACAAGTTGGGGATTACAAAAAAAGTAACTTTGTGTCCCATTCCATCTCAATTTTATTTTTGCATGTGACGAGTTGGTAAATTGACAAATCTATGTATATATCTACATTTGCTTACAGTTATTCATAAAAAATAATTTATCATAATTAATCAATACACGACTGCAATAACAAAATCTTAATAGAAACCAAGATGGCCGCAATAAAAAACTTGACTTAATTAAATAAATAGCAATTTATATTAAAATCTATACTTATAAATGGAGAGCTGGTTTTTTCCTTTGGTTACACTGCGAAAACTACTGAACCGGTCGGAATTATACAAAACTATAAGATGCAGCGTGTTTCGAAGAAGGTTTTAGTATATACTTTTGTTTGTTGGTGATTACTTAACCGGAAGCTATACTTTTTGCCTTATACTACCATAATATATATAGGTACTTAGAATAATAACGTTTAGAACGTGAGTAGGCCCAAGCGAAATGAAGCACTTCCAATGTAGTCGTTTATGACCACATACGTTTCCCGCCGATGAAACTAAATAATAGTATAAGATATAATTTTTTCAAAAACACGGGAAATAAATTAATGAATATGTTATAAATAATCTCAGAAAAAAAAATGAATCGTCTAAAATTCATATATTTTTCTGATAAGCATGAGCTTTAAAGTGTGGTATTAAGGGTTATTTTATTTTGTCACTCTGTACGCATTGCACAGAGAGAAACGTCAGTCTGCGCTCGGCCGCCGTCGTGCGTAGACACTGTGTCTGTTAAAAATTTATTGAATTAGGCGTTACTTTGCGGAAATCCATAAGTATACAAAT
>CATIXQ010000041.1:2653033-2746770 GCA_949711755.1 Leptidea juvernica | reverse complement strand
ATCCTCAGGACGTGTTGTCTCGCCAAAATCTGGCACGAGACTGAATCAAATGAGCCGGAAGCCGCTCTTTTATACCCTCGTCCCATGAAATGACGCGCTGTGATTGGTCGGCTGTTGTGACGTATTACCCCCGGAAGAGACACGTAACAAAGGTGATGGGACTAAATTTGTTTGTTCATTCAACAATGTAAACATATTGTTATTTTTGTGTTTTATTATTTCTAATTGCTCTAACACATTTAAGCGAAATCCTTTTTCACATGTATGTAAAATATTAAAGTTATTATTGTTTCCGAGTGAGTGACCTGTATCAATTAAATGTTTCGCGAAGTGTGATTTTTCGGGATGATTATTCGTAAATGCGGCAATATGTTCCTTTAATCTAATTTCGAAATTTCGACCTGTTTGACCTATATATACCCCGTTACAAGTGTCACAACTTAGTTTATAAACGCCGGATTTTTCGGAATTAGTTAATCGATCTTTGCCATTACATATTCGACTGACATTGTGATTCGTTCGGAAGGACACATTAATATTGTTTTTCCTAAATATTTTAGCTATTTTATCCGATATCGGACCAATATATGTCAAACTACCCACATATTTGGTATTTGATTGTGGTGGGACGGGATAAAGTTCTGAATTAATTAAATGTTTTTGTTTTTTTTAATTAATTTGTTCACTAACTGTTTTGTATAGCCGTTGGAAACCGCGATTTGGTATATTGTATTAAGTTCTTTCGCGAAGCTGTCACGGGACAGTGGGACTGACATTAATCTGTGAACATAGCAGCGGAAGGCCGCTAGTTTATGTTGTACGGGGTGGCAAGATGACGCGGGAATAGCAATATCTGTATATGACGGCTTTCTATAGATTTTGAATTCTAATTTATTATTTATTATTTACTCTTGTTAATGTCAAGTCAGATTTTCAAAAAAATAAATTTCTGTATTTTTTTGAAGAATTAGTGATTTATAAGTTCATCTCTAAATATAAGGTCTCTACTCTATATTAAATCGAAATCCAAGATGGCACCTATGAAATTTACGAACTTCTCTTCATGGGTGTCATTTTCATGGTTTTCGGGGTCAACAATAACGAATATCGAGTCAAAATGGAAATCCAAGATGGTACCTATGAATTTTACCAACTTCTCTTTATGGGTGCCATTTTCATGGTATTCGGGGTCAACAATAACGAATATCGGGTCAAAATCGAAATCCAAGATGCCACCTATGAATTTTACCAACTTCTCTTCATGGGTGTCGTTTTCATGGTTTTCGGGGTCAACAATAACGAATTTCGGGTCAAAATCGAATTTCAAGATGGCGCCTATGAAATTCACCAACTTCTCATCATGGGTGTCATTTTCATGGGTTTTTGGGGTCAACAATAACAAATTTCGGGTCAAAATCGAAATCCATGAAGGCGCCTATGAAAACTACAAAATTTTCTTCATGGGTGTCATTTACATCGTCAAAATTAGAATTCATTCATAAACTTATAATATTGTAATCATAAGGTATAAGCTATTACATAAATGTAACGTATATCTTAGTTTTACTAATTATTATTACTCATTAAACCTGCACAATGGCAATGGGCAGGACACCTAATACGATGCAAACAAGAAAAATGGGCCAAAATAGTAACAGAATGGTATCCTAGAGAAGGAAAAAGACAGAGAGGGAGACCGAGTCGTAGATGGAGCGACGATTTAAAAGATGCCGCTGGTGTGACGTGAAGCAGATCATGTCATGACCGAGAACACTGGAAGAGCCTGGGGGAGGCCTATGCGAAAGCAAAACAATCTGTGCCGATGTCTACTGCAAGCTAAATGTAAATCGAAAACTATGTAAAGATTGTTATTAAAGGCTATTATTATTATTATAAACCTGCACAATACAAAGCTAGTAGGGAAGATGTTCTACTTACTCGCGGCCACGCGCTAAACCTGCATGATATAGCGCTAGTAGTGAAGTTGTTTTACTTCATAGCGGTACCGTCTGCTTCATGCTACATTCAAATTTTCTCACTCAATCTCAATCTCCCTCCCCTCTTCTTGGATAAAGACGTCCTTCATTTTCGTGACACTTTATTCCGTTTCATCCTTAAAAAATTAAACCACATGCGGGCAAAGAAGTTTCACTTCTAAAATGATCCCAAATTCGTTTTCTGCACCCTCGAGAACCTCGAATACGATATCCATATTGTTGAAATCATAATTTTGCGCGGCAGCCAATTTGGATTTCAAAAATGATCACAAATTCGTTCTCTGCACCCTCGAACCTCGGATACAATACCCATATTGTTGAAATCATAATTTTGCGCGGCGGCCATCTTGGATTTCAAAAATGATCCCAAAATCGTTCTCTACATCCTCGAGAACCTCGGGTACGATACCCATATTGTTGAAACCATAATTTTGCGCGGTGGCCATCTTGGATTTCATAAATGATCACAAATTCTTTCTCTACACCCTCAAGAACCTCGGATACGATACCCATATTGTTGAAATCATAATTTTGCGCGGCGGCCATCTTGGATTTCAAAACTGATCCCAAAATCGTTCTCTGCACCCTCGATAACCTCGGATACGATACCAATATTGCGGAAATCATAATTTTTCGCGGCGGCCATCTCGGATTTTAAAAAAAACTGCGTTTACTGCATACGACGTTATGCGACAAAATTGCCATCTAAAGTTCTAATATTTAACTACTAAACGAATACATCAACCAATTATCAAAAATACATAGGTATTAAAAAAACAAAATTCAAACTTGCTAATGTATTAAATTCATTTGATTCCCGCAATTAACTTTAAGCACGTGTATGTGTTTGAGCGGTGTCAGTGTAGTTGTGCGATTCGATACCTCTCTGTTTTGAGAACGCGTCCTTAATTGAAAAATGACTTACTGTGCAGTCACAGGATGTCACAAAGATAACAATAATATAAATTATGAAAAGAAAATCACATTTCACACCTAAATACTATTTCACAACTTTTAATTTAAGCTAATACATTCGTCAAAACAGCAAAATATTTTGTAAACAAAACAGACGCCATTAAAAAATATGTTGCCAGCTGTGAAAGTACTATATAACCCGAGTTCCTCCGCTGGGATAGCTTTTTGTGTTTATTGGTTTATTGATAGGAGGCTATAGTGTACGACGCCACATGATGTTATAAGTATTCAAAGTCAAAGTCAAATAATCTTAATTCAATGAGGCTTAAGCTAAGTGCTTTGAAGAGTCACTATAAATATTTTTCTTTTAAATTGAAAAGTTGAGCTCGTGAGAACATTAACACTCTTTTTAACCAACTTCAAAAAAGGAGGAGGTTCTCAATACGACGGTATGTTTTGAAGTGAACCTTCTTTATCGACGTATGAGAGAAATTTTATAGCAAATCGTCACGATTTTCGGTTACGCGCCATTTTGTTTTTTTTTAATCCATGATAGCCGCCGCGCAAAATTTGATTTCAACAATATTGATATTGAATCCGAGGTTCTCGAGGGTGCAGAGAACGAATTTGGGATCATTTTTGAAATCCAACATGGCCGCCGTGCAAAATTATGATTTCAACAAAATGGATACAGTATCCGAGGCTCTCGAGGGTACAGAGAAAAAAAAGACAAAAAACAGCGATTCTAAAGAACTTCTTTACTTGCACTTCAAAAATTGTTGCAACTATAATTAAATACGTGCTGTTTTTATCAAATTCTTAATTAATATTTTATTTCTTCTTTCTTATAGTTATTACATATAACCTAGTATTTCTTACAATTTACTGATTTAGGGAAATGTCTATTCACTTGCAACGGTATTTGGCTGTGTTGGCGAATGTAAGTACGTGACGTTCACGCACACATTAGTGATAATGTTACTTCTATATTGACAAGAACTATGAATGAAACTATCGTTCTGAGCGTTATTAATCTATGTATAGTTATATATTTGCAATACAAATAATTCAGTCAATGACATTGCATTACATATGACAATTAATACAATGAGCGGAATCGGGAACTTGTACAGCCTAGCGAAACTCTCTAAGAAAAAAGCGATTCACTCGATTGAATGAAACGTAGAGTCAATTGACAGATTGACAGATAACTGCTTTATACATTCTTGTAAAAAACGGAGATAACTGAAACCACTGACCTGTATAAATACCACTAGACAGGCTATTCCATATATTTGACAGCAAATTTTTTGTGCTTATTTGAAGCGCCACTCACGAGCGTCCAAAGAACTAATTTTGATTTTTATTACAAATGGCTGCGAAGGAACGTTTAAAACTCTGAAGTATTTTGAATTAATTTCGTTCGTTTTCCGTGTTATTTTTACTTGAAGTACACATTTTTTTTGTAAATAATTTCCCACCATCTATCGATCTTTGCTGTAGTTGTTATCACTATTTTTAGTATCGCAGACTCTCGCTACATGACCAACAGCGCCAAAATGGCGAATATCAAACAGGCACAAAAGCACTTTGACAACAACCAGTCCAGTGGTACTTTTTATTTTCTTTGGCACTGCACAGTATGCGCATTCCGCCAAAGTAGAGGTCAGTGGCTCAAACCCACTACGTTTTAAGCAAATGTTCGCTTTCAAACTTAGTCAGATTATACTTCGTCGCAAACGCAATCCTGTAATTACTACTATTTCAAAGTTATGTCATATGACTGCACGTTTCATACTAAATTAAATTTCAATTTTTACTTAGGCAGTCCCGCCTCTTATAACGTAGTACTTACGTCTTGTTTCTTACTCATACACTAATAAATGTGCTTCTGTTGCCTATAATCGCAATTTTATATTCGCCATTTTGGCGCTGTTGGCCATAGCAAGAGTCTGCGGTACTAAAACTAGTAATGAAGACCTCAGCTAAACAAATATCGATATATGGTGGGAAACTACAAAAAAAGGTGTGTTCTTTATAACGTTGATTCCTGAAGTTTAAGTAACACGGAAAACGAACGAAAGTTATTCATAATGCAAAAATAGTGCAGAGTGCTGTACGCTTCTCTCACAGCCATTTGTAATATACGTACGTCAAAATTAGTTCTCTGGACGCTCGGGAGTTGCGCTTCAAATAGGCACAAATTATCTGTCAAACATATGGAACTAACAGCCTGTCCAGTGGTATTTATACAGGTCAGTGGGTGGTGAGCATACGGCCAGAGACAGCGAGCTGTCCTCGCTTATCCGAGCGCACCACCTGTGCTAATTATTTTTTGTTGTGGTCCACACCAACCACCAAAACTGACTGACTTGATGATCGGTCAGTCAGTCAGTCAGTGATGAGTGAGTGACAAAATTAAGAAACTTTGACTAGTTATAATTCTTAAACTACTGGTTCAAATTGACTGATTTGAAAAACACCATGTTTATACAATGTCTGCTTGCTTACTGACTGGCTTAAAATTTTATCCAGAACGAACTTATAGGGGATCGAAAAAAGCCTGAAATGCTTCAAGAAAAGGATGGTAAGGCCTTGACGCTTGTTTTTTTTCTCGACTTGGTTGACTTTTTTTGCTCAAGTAAAAATGGAAAGCATAATATTATTCGAATGTACAAATGAAGGTAAAGTACCTATATACCTTATAGTTTAAGTACAGACGGTTCGGCAGTCAGCCACAAAGTTTTTAGTTTGGTGCCAGTATATTTACATAGATGGCGCTACAACGTTAATGACTGTTTAATCTAATAAATATAAAATGTACCCAGTAAATTTCTAAAAAAGATATTTCCACCAATAACAGAACGTTGTATAAATATTATATTATCGTCAACCAAGTTTCCGTTAAAATATTGACGTACGTGACATTGACATTTGACTTATTCTTTACCTATCAAACTTCACAGAATGTGCTATTGTAATTTGTAATGATAGAACTGTCAACTGATTTGTTATGTGTTCAACTGTTCACTGTTCAGTGTTCATAAGTTGTTGTAACGTGAACTAAATGGTTAATGTAAATTGTGATGTGATTGTTATTTGTATGCCATAAATTGGAATTACCAATCAAATAAAGTGGATAGTACACTCGGACTATACACTAAGTAATAATTAAATACTTACCTTCAGAACAAAATTTTGTGTGAAGTGTCTGTGATTAAAATATATAAATTGAACATTTCCAGCTTACCCTGAAGGTTTTGGAAGGGGCTATTCTTCTATTAATTGTAAGTACTTTCTTCTATTAATCGTAAGTACTTACTATGCTTTTAAAATCTATCACAATATATTAATGCACTCTGTTTTGAAAAACTAAAATGAAATTTTAAAAATACTTTTCATGTAAATATGATAAACAATAATATATATAAATTTTCTCTTTTATTGAGCAATATGCGAGAATAGTTAATTATAAATACTTCAGTACTTAAAACTGTATTGAATTTAAAAATTTCAAATCATCCTTCATATTTTAACAAAGACATTGGTGTAAAAGGCTGCAAAAGAAGAATAATAATTTAGAGTACATGTAGTGCCATGTGGAAGAATTCTAATAAATGGACAAGATTAGACATAGTAGATTGCCACAATTGCATATGCCTATGCTATACTAGTGGGTTGTTTACCAGCTGTCTGTAAGACTGGACATTTTTTGTGACATCTTGTAGAATCTTGGGTGTAATCAAGAAAGCTTAGCGGCACTGACTGCATTGTAATTTAACCTTCTGTCTGCTGCTGTTGCCATATATATATTTACCAGTTGCAGGCTCCTTTGCACAGGATGTCGGCTAGATTATAGGTACCACAATGGCACCTATTTCTACCATGAAGCATTACTGTTTCTGTCTGAAGGACTCTGTAGGTAGTGAAATTACTGGGCAAATGAGACTTAACATCTTATGTCTCAAGGTGACGAGCACAGTAATTGTAGTGTCACTCAGAATTTTTGGGGTTTTTCAAGAATCCTGAGCAGCACTGCATTGTAATGGACAGTGTGCATCAATTACAATCAGCTGAACGTCCTGCTCGTCTCGTTACTTATTTTTATAAAAAAAAATATGGCAACGGCATGTGACCACCGTTTAGTATGATGTTATAAAGTTCGCACATAAGACATTAATGGGCAGGCACTTACCTGGGAATTGGAAACGAGATTGCCACATCAAGTACTCTGATTCTAGGCAAGACATTAAGGTGGTGTAAAGACAAGTTACTCAAGCTCGGGATCAACATGAAAGTATTAGAGAGAGATGAATGTTATATTATTGTTGATGGTGGTACAACGGAACAAATGGTAGAGTTATTTTATTGTAGAAACTTGTTTAAAAGGGTTTGGAAATGCAATGGTGATATTGAAATAGTGAATTAGAGTATCCGTGTATGTGTTTATTCACAGCCAAAATTTTTCTTTTAACAAGGCATATATGGCTGTTTGAATATGATTTGTTTCTGATGCTTACTGATGTTAGTGGATGTTTATAGAGACATGGTTGATATGATTACTTATATAAACAGGATGAATTTTTCAAGTGGATGTTAATGGCTAAAACTATGAAGAATAGCAAAAAATACTAAAAGTTTTGATCCAACAAAAATTTAATCTGCATCAATTGTGTTTTGAAAAATCAATATTCCTAGTCAGGAATCTAACCCAATGATTTTGAATAATAAAAAAACCATTTATTAATAAAATTAATTAATAATATTAATAAATACACACATTATTTTAGTATATGTATTTTATCATATGTATATACTACACAAACAAGTTTTTTTAAATAGCCACAATAGGTAATTACACTATACGATAATGTCACTAATAACACTAATAAGGATCAAATTATGGGAGGTAATGATGTGCTGTAAACTTTAATAAATCTTGGATTTTAATACATGCAATTACATCAGCTCCACGTCATTACTAAGTCTCGCCATAAATACTGTCACAATTAAAAATAAACAAAATAATAGATTTGAATTTGGAATCTGTCATTTTTATATGATTGTTCATTGTGATTTCTCGTTTTGGCGCCAATACATTTAACAATATTTTGCGATTTAAAATGGAGTGGGGTGATAAAGAGAACCGAATCGCTGTGATTGCATTACACAAAGTAGGTATGGAGCCATATGAAATTTTTAAAACTCTCCATACGCTTGGTATTAGTAAAATGTTTGTGTACCGGGCTATTAATAGGTACAATGGACCTCCTCTGTTTATGGCAGAATAATATCTAGCCATCAACGTGTTCGTACGAAAAAGGTGGTCAAAGAAGGATGGGAAATTATTCGAAGGAATCCTGACTGAAAGCAAAAGATTTTATCTCGGGAGATGAAGATAGCACCTAGAACCATGTCGCGTATTTTAAAAAGTACATACAAGTACTCCTGAGTCCTTTTTTGTAAACAAGTCTATTTGGATGTCGTTGGTGACAAGCCCTGCCCTGGGAACTCAACAAAAAAAAACCTAACATACGAGGGGTGGCTGATATAAAATCTACTTTGTTAAAGAAAGTTTTGAAAATCGAACTGGCCACTGCAAAATCATATTCTATATTTATTCCTTTTTCAAAATTATGACGCTTATTTTTTTTCGCTTGCTTTTGTTTTTTTGGCGCGGCTTTGATTTCACCATGTCGAAAGAAAATTGTAAAATGATGAAATTTGAGCATCGAGCAGTGATTAAATTCCTAAGTAAAGAAGGAAATACGCCTACGCAGATCAGAGAGCGCATGTTAAAGGTGTTTGGTGATTCAAGTCCTTCTGAATTCGTCATAAAGTTTTGGTCGAAGCAATTTAAACATGGCCGTGAGAGCCTAGAAGACGACCCACGTAGTGGAAGGCCAATTTCTGCTGTTACCGCAGATAATGTTGAAAAGGTGAAGAACCTGATTCTTGCAGATCGGCGAATCAAGCAGTGGGAGATAGCCAGAGATGTGGGCATTAGCAAGGAACGAGTTCATGAAATTATTCACGAACATTTGGGCATGTCCAAGGTGAGCGCGCGTTGGGTCCCTAGAATGTTGACCCCCTTTGACAAACAAAGGCGAGTAGAATGTTGTCAGGCATTTCTAGACCTGGTCAAAGGTAAAGAAGAAGAGACTATCTCTCGAATTGTGACCTGTGATGAAACTTGGATTCGCCAGTGGGATCCGGAAAGCAAACAAGAGTCAATGCAATGGAAATTTAAAGGAGAAAAGCCGCCAAGGAAGTTCAAGGGTCGGCCGTCGGCTGGA
Source organism: Leptidea juvernica (assembly GCA_949711755.1). Lineage (NCBI taxonomy): Eukaryota > Metazoa > Arthropoda > Insecta > Lepidoptera > Pieridae > Leptidea > Leptidea juvernica. The sequence continues at coordinate 2,737,562 of CATIXQ010000041.1, read as the reverse complement.
AAACTAATGGCCACCGTATTTTGGGATGTCGAAGGGATTTTGATGATAGATTATTTGCCTAAAAATACAACAATGAATGCTGAATATTATGCAAACTTGCTTGACCAGCTTCGTGAACAAATCAAATAAAGGCGGAGAGGCAAACTCAGCAAAGGTGTTCTGATTTTACAAGACAATGCTCCTGTACACACAGCCTTAACGGCGAGGTCAGCCCTGAGCAAAAACGGCTTCACAGAAATTAACCATCCACCTTATAGTCCAGATCAGGCTCCCTGCGACTATTTCTTATTCAAAGATTTAAAGAAAAAATTGAGGGGTCGCAGATTTTCGACGGACGAAGAAATGAAGGAGGCTGTGACTGACCATTTTGACGAGCAAAATAAAAATTACTATTATAACGGCATGATGTCACTTATTTGCAAATGTCATAAGTGTATTTCATTTGCAGGAGACTATATAGAAAAATAAAAAATAAACTAGCCATCAAAGTCTTTTCTTTCATAGTTTACCTAACTTATCAGCCTCCCCTCGTATGTATGATATATTTGGTCACTACAAACCTCCTCCCACAATACAATACATACTTATTTTTAATCAGTTTCGTTGGTTTATTTATTTATTTATTTAATAGGTACACACAACAGAATTACAACAAATACATAATAAACAAAATAAACTATCAGCTAAATACAAGATAGGCTGCAACTCCACGAGGGTGTGTACTCAGCATGTTTAGCATAAATTAATAACTATGCAAATACAACAGAAATAGCGATATTAAAACTAACTTGAGGTAATGTAGTATTATAAAAGAAAAAGATAGAGAGAATATATATTTGGACAAATAGATGTGAATAATTATGGTAGTTATATTAAGATGCTATTTAAAAGTTTAAACTAATTAAGGAATTTATATAAACTAGATTTCCATTTACAAACAGATGAACTGTGGATGTCAGGTACTTCACTGATTTCGAGTAGTAGTGCATTGTATTGACGACAAATTCTATAGATAGGGTTATGGAAGGACACGTTATTATTGCAGAATGGAATGATAAAAGGCTGTTCATGTCTTGAAGACCGATTGGGAACTCTTAGATGAATATTCGACAAGAGGGAAGTAGAAATTGTGCCATTCAGTATTTTGTATAAAGTCGCATCGCAAAGATTGCACAAATAAAATTTGAAAAACAAAATTTTATGAACGATGCGGGTCTCGAACCCACGACCTCTGTCGTTCCGTGTAAGTGCTCTAACCAACTGAGCCATTCGTTCGAGTGACGTATCGTCATAAAATCTTGTACGCTTTGTTCAACTCTCAGGTTGTGGCTTCATCTACAGGATCTACTTCACAGTTGATAACCTGCTGAACCCGGAATTTGCATAATTATTAGGAAATTGACTTGAGATGTCGCTCTTGCAAATCTAAACAATTTGTTATGTTTTTAAAGTGATAACCCTCACTTCTAGTATTAATACACAAATAAAATTTGAAAACAAAATTTTACGAACGATGCGGGACTCGAACCTACGACCTCTGGCGTTCCGTACCGGTGCTCTTAACCGTTTATCGTCATAAAATCTTGTATGCTTTGTTCAACTCCCAGGTTGTGGCAAAGCATACAAGATTTAAGACTCCCGCATCGTTCATAAAATTTTGTTTTCAAATTTATTTGTGTATCCTAGAAATCTAGTTATCACTTTAAAGTCATAACAAATTGTTAAGTTTTGATTATTGTTGCTAAAATACATGAGTCAGTTACATTTGATAATAATTAATATTTCAAACAAAGGCTCATAATACAAATGATTTATAGGAAGTAGCCGATCACGCAATTAATAATTGTTGAACAGTGTACGGTTGCAAACAGTATTAAATATAATGTCGAATAAATAAAATTTTACATTCAATTTAAATTTATTACCGTTCCGATATGATAGATGTTTATTTACCTTCATCGTAGGGTAGAGATAAATTCATATTTTAGGTATGGCTTCGATTAACGGCTGTTCCCAATACAGTCTATCTCTTACTTGAGATAAAAATCGTAACTATCGTTGACTTTTCTGTCCCAATAAAGTTATCGACGGTAACTCAACTTATCCGCACACGCTGTCTGTCAATGGGACGATGTACCTATAGCTTACCAGCGATACAAGTAAGTATGGATATTGCAATTCACGCGTCCCAATATAAGGCTATAAGAATGACTTATCGGGTATATTGGGACAGCTTCAGATTGTTGACAGCTAATTACTGACAGTAGAAGGTAGTAATTTATCTTTATCTGTCGATAGTATATTGGGAACGACCGTTATTCAGTGTCAACAATAGATAGATTTGAATTTTAATTAAGATTACGGATTTCAATTTGCACTTATACCGACCATAAATATATCTAAATAAAAAGCAACCAAAAATAAGTGCTGTGGAACATTTAAACTCTAGCATCTCATTATATTGTTGATAACGTTATACGTACCTACATTAGCGAATTTGCTAGAAACTGCGACAATCATAATGTTAACACGAGGAACAAACATAAACTTGTTATGCCTACTAGTCGGTTAAATTGAGTTAGTAAGTCTTGTTGGGCGATGTTATATGCTTTTACCACATGATTCCAGAAAAGATACAAAACAAATGTGTTACGAAATTCAAACGAAGTGTTAAATACGTTTTATGTGGTAAAGGTTACTATAACATAAATGATTTTCCGATACCACATATTTGATGTCATTTCTAATGTCTTCTTATTTAGACTTTTATGATACTGAAAAACGGCCCGGCTTACAACCTCTCTTGCTGTTGAGTGTTCAGTATCCCCAATATGAAGCTTGTGCGCTTAGCAGATAATGTTGAACACAAATAAAAATAGTCGCGTTTTAAAAGCGCTGATTTCTATATGAGTTCTGGTGTCTATGTGTTTCAGTTCATCGCATTTTTAATGTACTTTAATAAAGTACAGGACCGGGGGTTATGTTTCGAATTTCAAAAGGTACTCTTGACTCTTTTATGCGCAGTGATGAATACAGAGACAACAATACACTAGATTACGGTTTTTATATTGAGATGCTATCTTCAAAACGGACCTACGGCTGAGATTTATAGACCGTACTAAGACTTTGCTCAAACTTTACTTGCGTAAAATTAAGCTGAATGTCATAATCCAACCCTCATTTCACACCTTTAGGGGGGTGTTTTCTCAAAACCGTTTCTTATTTGTCACTTGTATAGTTTTTATAAAGTCTAAGTACAAAGTCTATAGATGTCAGCCTTAGACTTAAGTCTTGTCCACACAGAACAACGGGGAACGAAGGCTCTTCCTTATCTTTCATTCTATAGCTAACTTCTGCTCTCGTTCGTTATATATGGATCCGGTACCCGTACGGCGTAATGGTGGTTTTGGGATGTGTATCAGATTATATTGTCATTGATATGGAAAAGGGAAGTCCCCGACCGGCCCAAGGGTATCGTAAGAGGCGACTGAGGGCATTTACCAGTGGGGGGCTTCTTTGCACAGGATGCCGGCTAGATTATGGGTACCACAACGGCGCCTATTTCTGCCGTGAAGCAGTAATGTGTTAACCTTAATGTGTTTCGGTCTGAAGGGCGCCGTAGCTAGTTAAATTACTTGGTAAATGAGACTTGACATCTTATGTCTAAAGGTGACGAGTTACAATTATAGAGTCGCTCAGAATTTTTGGGATTTTCATGAATCCTGAGCGGTACTGAATTGTGATGGGCAGGACATATTAATTACCATCATCTGTACGTCCTGCTCGTCTCGTCCCCTATTTTCATAAAAAAAATGTTACCTCAAAAAGTTCGATGTGTATCAGCTTGTTCGGGAACCAGTTTCCATTAGTATTATCTAACCGATGTCCTTCCCTGATTAAACAAATGATCTTCAATTGTTTGTCCATTGTTATGTGTTGAATAAAACAATGAGTGCCCTGCAAGATTGTAATGAGCGCAGATAACGATGCTCTCACGCGGAGTCTATTGTTTTGATGTGTGACTGAAGGCAATGTGATACATGCATCAAGGAAGTCGATATCAGGCATCTTGTTCACATCACTAATTGACCAGGGAGACCAAATTAGTTCCATAAAAAAATAGACGGAGTGTTTTTTTTTTTTAATAATTAACAGGTGGAAGAGTGAACTCACTCAATACATATTATTATTATTAACTTTAACAATCATTTACAGGAAAACTTAGTAGGTATAAGGGGGCGTCCATAAATTACGTGAGGTGTTTTTTTGAATTTTCTGTACCTCCCCCCCATGGTGAGATGTCGTGAGATTTTATTCAACTCCCCCTTCCAACCCCCAATCTCACGTAAGATTTTTCAAAATGTGGGATTCTTACGTACTCGTACTCGTTGGATAGTTATCTATTTATTATTATTATATAGTTATCTATTTATAGTTATATATTATGTAAAAAGAAAAAAAAATCCTCGTGCTTTTATTTACGACTAGTTAAGACTAGTCATCAATATTGCTGAGAGTTATAATTGTAATATTTTTTCTAAAATAGAATACTTAAATCGTAACTATTGTGATTAAAAAAAGGATATCTGAAGAACCTCTATTGGAACCAACTTGTCCATATGATTAAATGGATCAAAATAGTATATTTTTTTTTGTTTTAATCAAAAAAAAATTGCGTGATATTTGACTCGACCCCCTCCCCCCCTTAAACATCTCACGTAATTTATGGACGGTGAATAAACGAACCCTGTGTGAAAGTGAGATAACGATCCTTACATAAAAACCTAGGTGTGAGAAAGAGACGGAGTAGGTGAAGACCAAGAAACCATTTTGAAACAATTTAGTGTCTATTAGTCTCTTGTCAAATTTGACTGTGTTTTTACGGATATTAATTAAAAAATATCATGGTATTATTGTTGTTGTTACATATAGCAACTATCAAACTAAAGAAACATTTCACTGATTGTGCAATACTACTTTCGTGATGTTTATTTTCGTAGAACTTATGCACTCAAATTTAAATATTTTTATTCAAAATAGGATTTAAAATCACTTATTGAACGTCAAAAACTAACACCAATTCAAAAGAGACTACCTCAGACCTGAGAAGAATGGGCGCAAGAAACTCAGCGGGTTTTTTTTTTTAATATAACATATTTATTACAATGTGATATCGTACAATAAACATTTATAATTAAAGAGCCTGAGGGTGTCCGCTTTATTCCCAGTCCGTGGTGTCATTAAGGAAATCGTTAATGCTATAATAACCTTTCCCACACAAACGTTTTATAACAATTCTTTTAAATTTCGTAACACATTTGTTTTGTACATTTTCTGGGATCATATTGTAGAAGCATATACATCGCCCAACAAAAGACTTAACTAACTCGACCCAACCGAGTAGTAGGCATAACAAGTTTGTTTGTTCCTCGTGTTAACATTATGAATGTCACAATTTCTAGAAAATTCCTCAATGTGCTTATGAACATACAGAACATTATCAAAAATGTATTGAGAAGCAACAGTCAAAATGTTTATTTCTTTAAATTTTTCTCTTAATGATTCTTTAGGACCTAGGTTATAGCGCGAATAGCCCTCTTCTGCAGCACAAAGATGGTATTAATATCGACCGCACTGCTCCAATATTATTATTAATACTAAAATACTAAATATTATTACATTTTATATACGCAGTTAATACTATTTTCTTAAGATTATAATCATTTAAGAAAATATGTGTTACAAAATAAAATATTGTATACGTGAATATGACGCCGTTTATCAATATTTGTCACAGGGATTGACCAAAAGCAAAATACTACACACTTCACTAACTAACTAACACACCTGTAAAACTAGCACACATGAACATTTACCCCAGGGGTGCTCAAACGGTCGATCGGGATCGACTGGTCGATCGCGAGTGCTTTTTGATTCGATCTCGAGAAAAAAATCCGGTATGATAAACTAAAATCGGTAATTACGTACCATCTTATGAAAAGTATGCTCAGGACATGCAGTGTCATGCAGATTGAACATCCAAAGTCGCTCTTTAGTTAATCTTAGAACTTTAGAACCCGTTTGTTTTGTAAGAATCAATAAACACGCAATTTTGAATTATAATTATGAGCTTTTTCATTGACATTTAAGAGCAGACCTACACTTACCTTGACTAAAAAAATGCATATTATTGTGCGCAAAACTAATATCTATGTCATCGTGACACTCTACCTAGACGACAATCCTTCATCACACATACTTGAAGCCTCTCAGAGTCGATCGATCGTAGTCTAACAATTTTGAGGTAGATCGCCAGCAGTTCAAGCTTGAGCACCCCTGATTTACCCCCTTATTCATAATGGTCCGCTAGCTTTAAACAGCCGCTAAGGAGTGTTATTTCTTATTCTGACTTAGGTCAATAGAAGAAGACAGAGTGAGAATTAGCAATGCTTTAAGTTAGCAGACTATTATGAATAAGGGGGTTTAAATTTAGTCTCGCCGTAATGAGGAGAGTGTTTGTCTATTACTGCTAGTATACTAAGTTTATGGTTTAAGCACACTTAATTCCAGAATTGAAGCTTTTGTATTACAGGCCCTATTTTGCAGACTGAGTAATATAGGAAATAAATATTGTTCATATAAAAAGAATAATTATTCTAGTATATTAAATCAAAATAATGTAACATTTGCCCATTAAGGTTTGCGTTAGGTCCATTTGACCGCGTGCAACGCAAAGCAGCTCGAATTGTCGGGGACGTCGCTTCATTGTGTGTCTTCTACCGCATTTATCGCGGGGAGTGTTCCGAAGAGCTTTTTTTTTTGTTTTAGTTTATTGATTTGGTTACCTTCAAAAAAAGCGCGTACACCTTCCTTAACGGCCGGCAACACTCTTGTGATTCCTCTGGTGTTGCAAGATAATGTGGGCGGCGGTGATCACTTAACACCAGGTGACCCGTACGCTCGTTTGTCCTCCTATTCCATGAAAAAAAAAAAGGTTAAAATCAAAACAAAAAAATCATATACCTAATATCTTATCAGGTACTACAAATAACTACTGGGTTTTTGTTATGATTGTGTGCAGCGATAAATTGAATCCTGTTTTATTGATCGCGTCGTTATCAAATACTGATTATCAACTCTATAATCATTCTGTCCCCACCTTTCAGAATAAATTGCTGCTACACGCTAGATAGATTATAGTATAAAGTGAATATGGGGGGGGGGGGGGGGAATGTTACGCTATGTTTATACACTCCCCCTTATTCATAATAGTCTGCTAACTTAAAGCATTGCTAATTCGTACTCTGTCTTCTTCTATTGACCTAAGTCAGAATGAGAAAATACACTCCTTAGCGGCTGTATAAAGTTATCGGACCATTATGAATAAGGGGGTTAGCACTATACTAGCGTAATAGATTGCTATATGTTACAACACCATCTAATATAGAACACGACACCATTATATTTTTTTTATCTACTCCCATGCTTTAAATCCTCTATTAAAGATTCTAAAACAGTTAGCTTATTGCCAACATTAAAACACCCAATGTCCTAGTAACCATTATATCATCCAAACGAGTGTTGTAATGAAATTCAGTACAACATTATATCATCCGTTTTCATGATAACACTCCTTTGGATGATATTATGGTTACTAGGACTGGCTTTTTTAATGTTGGCAGTAAGCTAACTGTTTCAGAATCTTTTATAGAGGATTCATATTATTGGTGTAGACTGTAGATAAAGTCTTGTATGCAACTGTTGATAATTAGGTGTTAAAACACTCATGTGATACTATTATCGCCCACATTCGTGTTTCAATACCCCTTATTACACAACAGTTGCATAAATAACTATGAATTAATATCCGTTTAAACACAGAGCAAACAATGATAACACAAAATTTAAAACGTGGTCCAATTTGACAGGAGACTAAAGGTGTCCATTAGTCTCATCGAACGACGCATCATTTTAAATTAGTATCCTGTTTCGTAATATGCGGTTGTAGAATATAATGAAGTTCAAAAAACATTTTTCGAGTCATATGAATGTACCCAAAAAATCGATTTTCATCTTCTAATAAATCTGAATATAATGTATGAAATTCTCCGAAAATTAATCTTTTTGAGTTTATATTATGAACCCATATCTTTCGTTTCCTCTTGTTTCTCTCTTCCTCTTCTGATAATATACAGCAAACTACAACAATATCCTCGTCACTATCCTCCATTATGCAAATGCGCGTTAACAGGTTATGACGGCTGCTAAATAACCAAATTTCCAATGATGAATCCGAATCCGAAATCCGAATGCAGTGGACGCACCCCATCGGCATTTCGTAAATGACGATGCCTCGTACGCTGCGTACGCACCGATTCCGACGCAGTGCACGCGCAGCTTTAAGACAATCTTTTCTTCAACTATGATCGCCTGGTACCAAAATACTGTATAATGCTTCCTATTTCATTCTTCCGCCGGCTCTCACTCCTGTTTACCTTTACCAATTTTACTAATTATATATTAATTTATCCTTTTACCAATTACCTGTTTGTTTCTCTATCGTCTCGCTTTTTCGTTTCGTCAAGTTTCAAATCACAACGATTCTAAAGAAGTTCCACTTCAAAAATTAAAACAACGTAATACATACACAGGACTTCTGCTGAAGGACTGTTACTACGTCAATATGCTACGGGTCACTGACATTGTTATATTTTGGCCTTTAAATTAAATACTAAAGCGTGCACTATAACAGTTTCGCTTTGATTTAATAGATTATCAACGAGATAATTAATCCGTAAACATATAGATACATAGGTATTTATTATAGTCTCGGTAATCTGTAAATCGTGCCGCGTGCGTGACTCGTAATTGTAGAGTATAATATATATATCTACCACACTTAGTCATTTACGAGTACCAACGATTAATGATACCGTGGATTATATCTACCCGTCTTTTATACAGTAGCTGTGCCCGCGACTTAATCCATGTGGATTTAGATCTATCTCAGCTCGTTATAGTAAAATATCCGTCCTGAAAGTGACTTTGTGAGGAAATTCGTTTATATATTTTAACAAAAAATAATTATAATATGTTTACAGAATATAAGAAGAAAATTCTTTATATTTCTATCTCTAATAGACATTGCGAAAAAAATCGAAGTGCACCTAACTTTTCCTTTTGGAGCCTTGCTGATCGTTCAATCTAGTTAAAAATTGTATGAAATAATATTTACTGTTTATCAATACTACCTAGGTAACACTGAAAATGTTTAGAAAATGAAAAACGGCTTAATGTAGAAAGTTGCCAATACTCTTATTGTTTTTGGAAGTAATCTGCGTTGCTCTCTACACATCGTCGCATTCGATGGAACCACTGAGAAAAGAAGTGGGCCCATTTTTCCTTCTCTTCTATGGCATTTTGGTACGCTTTCACCGCATCTTCAGGGCTCGTAAAGCGAATACCTCGAATTTTATCTTTAGTTCTTGGGAATATATCAAAGTCGCAGGGCGCCAGGTCAGGACTGTATGGCGGATGACTCATTATCTCGACACCTGCAATAGTCAAATATACAACAGTTCGTTTTGCGGAGTGCGCTGAAGCATTGTCGTGGTGAAGGAGGATCCTGCTTCGAGGGCGCTGCTGTCGACTTTTTCCAAGACAGGCAAACAGCGATTGACATACTAGTCTGCAGTAACTATCTACATCTTCTAGCACAACTGCCGCGAAATTACCTTTCCGACCAAAGAATGAGGCAATCATCTTATGTCCTTGAATTCTTCCTTTCTTTACCTTAGTTGTTCGATCCTCGAAAGGATACACCCACTGAACTGATTATCTTTTGGTTTCGGGTTCGTAGCAATATATCCAGCTTTCATCACCTGTGACGATGTCAAATACAGCATTTGAGTCACCGCCGTTGAACTTATCTAACATTCGGCGACACCAGTCCATGCGAAGGTGTTTCTGGTCGTCGGTTAAAGTATGGGGAATCCATCTGGTACAAAGCTTCCTGACGCCTAAATGTTCGTGTAATATTTTTTGAACTTGAATCATACCAATGCATAGGCTTGCCCGTATCTGCTGATAGGCCACTCTCTTATCTTCCTCTATCACGTGTCGGACAGCACTGATGTTATCTTCAGTAGTCGCTTTTAAAGGACGTCTCTCACGCGGATCATCATTGAGATTGCTACGTCCACGCTTAAACTCGTTAAACCAATTGTAAATAGTGGCACGAGATGGGGCTTCATTAAGAAATACTAATCGCAGCCTATCATAGCTTTGTTGTTGAGTAAGCCCACAACGAAAGTCATAATAAATCATTGACCCAAAATTTTCTCGCGTTAGGTTCATTTTCACGTGCAACAAGAGTTTTTCATTTACCGCCAATTCACAAAAACAAATGAAAAATGAATGCAATATACTACATTAGGTTACCAAAGAGTTCTAAAATTGAAATTCAAAAAAAGTTTTCATTAGCAATGTTTCTAACTGGCCAGTTCTAAACGTTTTCAGTGTTACATACACGTTATATCTACGGGAATGAAGATCACCCCTATTACAAGTGAATTAGGTCCTAGACATATTTAATTAAGATCTTAATAAGAATCAAATATTCATTAATTCTTAAGAATTATGGATTGCGCATAATTTTTAATTATTAAGTTTGATGCGTCCTGCCCATAACAATGCAGTGCCGGTCAGGATTTTTGAAAAACTTAAAAGTTCTGAGCGGCACTACAATTGTGCTCGCCACCTTGAGATATAAGATGTTAAGTCTCATTTGCCCAGTAATTTCTCTAGCTACGGCGCCCCCCAGACCGAAACACAATAGTGCTTACACATTACTGCTTCACGTCAGAAATAGGTGCCGTTGTGGTACCCATAATCTAGCCGGCATCCTGTGCAAAGGAGCCTCCCACTGGTAAACGCCCTTAGCCGCCTCTTACAACACCTTTGCATTTGGCTTGGGACTTCCATATTCTTTTTATGCCGCGGGGAAGTACAGGGCAAACAATAATAATACTCAATATTATATTTTTCATTAAATCTTAAGCATATTGGCAGCCTATTGTTGTCATCTTTCAGAGAAGTGTAAACTGTTGCTAGAAGTAAGATGGATTCCTTCTGACACAGGAACGTGTAGCCTTAAAGTGATATCTTAACCAGTGGGCAGTTTCCCGCCTGGTATTGACAATTTGATTGAAACTGTGCCTACATATAATTTCTTTTACTGATGTAAGCAAAGGTGACTGTCCATATTGGGACCTAGAAACAAAGTGATATTCGAGATACAATAATTATAAATTCTGCCGGCAATCGCTATCCAAACTTAGCATTGCAATGTCGTCGCAATAATGTAATATTGTAAATTATATTACAATATAATATATATCCTTCAATAGCCTTTCATTCCACCAACCACCTGATAGGCAAAAAACAAATAGACGGTACGTGTATTTATCAATAAGTGCACAATTAAATCACTCCGCGTCGTTATAATAAAATTTACGTGAATTAAAAAAAACATTATTTACTTTGAGCCTTGTAGGCCAACCAGGTTCACTAGAGAAGCTTAAAAAGTATCAACACACATTCAATGTAAGAAGAAATCGAGTCTTCTCTATTATAAGTAGATTTTTATGCTGTTTTTAATACTAAAAAAATAAATAATAGCTTTAATAAAAGTCGAAATAGAAGTACAATAAATTACACTAAACCAGTAGAAAATACTTTTTTAATAAGAGTGATGAGTGATAATGAAAAGTTATTTCTATAGCGATGGCTTTTTTTTAAATTATAATTAACCTACTGGAGCTAATCGCCAGAGCAGGCTGGCTTCGTAAAAGGAAAGGGTACACAGGAGCAGATACTGTCCATCCGCCAGATAATCGAAAAATCCCGAGAATTCAATAAACCTACATATATCTGTTTTGTTGATTTCTCCAAGGCGTTTGACTCTGTCAAGTGGCCGAAACTCTGGAATACTCTCCTAGAAATGGGTACCCCAAAACATCTGGTATCACTTCTTAGGCACCTTTACGAAGATGGTACGGCCTCAGTACGAACCGATGAGGTTCTATCCAACAGTTTCCACCCCAGTGCAGGAGTCCGACAAGGATGTATAATTTCTCCATTACTGTTTAACATCTACACAGAACTGATTATGAGAATTGCTTTGGATGGTTGGACAGACGGTATCACTATTGGAGGACAAAACATATCGAACTTACGCTACGCGGATGATACCACCCTCTTCGCAAGTAGCATCCCTCATATGGAAGAGCTACTACACAGGCTGGAAAACGTTAGTCTTGGTTTTGGCCTCAGAATTAATCGCAGCAAGACCAAGGTGATGATTGTCGACCGTGCTAAGAACAACTCGCCAGAGGTTAAGAAAGTAGCAAATTGCGAGGTAGTGCCTACTTACATATACCTGGGGGCACTGATTTCAAATAATGGCGGCTGCATAGACGAAATCAAACGACGCATGGCAATCTCCAGATCGGCTTTGGATAAATTGAGGAAAATATGGAAGGATCGCAATATCACTAAAACCACAAAAATACGACTTGTAAGGGCTCTCATATTCCCCATATTCCTCTACGCTGCTGAGAAATGGACCCTTCGAGAAAGTGAGAAGAAAAAGATCAATGCTCTTGAGATGTGGTGCTGGAGAAGAATGCTCGGTATATCGTGGACCGAATTCCGAACCAATGAGTCCATTCTTCGGGAGCTCGGCATCGAATAGAGACTGTCCACTACCGTACAAGCTCGCATTCTCACTTTCTTCGGGCATCGCGACGTGGAAGCGACTCCATAGAACGCTTAATAGTGCAGGGTAAAGTCGAGGGCACTAGACCAAGAGGCAGGTCCCCGATGAGGTGGACGGACCAAGTGAGGCAAGCTGTCGACGGTACTCTGCATGAATGCACGAGAAGAGCAACAGTTCGCGACGAGTGGCGTCGCATTGTGAAACAGGCCACTAACCTCGACGTGACGACCACGACCACTCTGACAAGAGTGTAACGCCGAACAAGAAGAAGACTGGACTTAATATCGGTATGTAGAACTAGATTTAGTATATTTAAATGTGATTTGCTACTTGTTAATTGTATTATTTTTGAAGTGAAACCTTTAGCGGCGTTGAGTGTCTCTTGTGATGGGTATAAAATGTTAAACTCGCGTCAGGACAGACTGATCGAAAATTCGTAAGACTGTCGTTGAAATTATGGATGGAAGTTTTATAATTAACTAATTAATGTAAAATAATTGTAATATTTCTGAAGTGTTAATATTTTTAAATGTAATATAAATTGTCATTTTTGTGTACGATAACGCAATACTGATAAATAAAGCAAAAAAATACGCAACGTTAATGTTCAAGGATTTACTTCTTCACTCCCGGAGATATATTTTTTTTAAATTATATTTTTACTCAGGGCAAAACTTGAATTTTTGATCGCAATATCATGACATTTTATTTAGTTGCAAGTGTAATGCAACCGAGCTTCGCTGTTTTCTAAATAATGGACACAATTAAGGTTGTGTTGGGTAAGTGTGAACTAAAAACTTAGTTGAACCGCGTTCATTGTTCGCCCTTGACATGGTGCACTGCGGCTACTCAGTGACGACTGTGTCGAACTATATTATTTACTAGCTGACCCGGCAAACGTTGTTTTGCCATATAAAGTATAATTCACGCGATAGTTTTATAAGTAATAAAATATTGCCTATATTATAGCCTGTACATCATTTTGTTCTATTGTCAATAGTTTTTGCAGCGCACGCAAAAATAGGTTTTCGATTTTACACCTTGTGTTACAAAATAGCAATTTTATTACGGATCCCTAATTTTGAAAAAAAAACATAGCCTATAGCCTTCCTCGATAAATAGACTACCCAACACTGAAAGAATCATTCAAATCGGACCAGTAGTACCAGAGATTAGCGCGTTCAAACAAACAAACAAACAAACACTGCAGCTTTATATATTAAGTATAGATTATTTAAGCAACAGTACGTGGACGACCCAGCCTTGGTCGGATTTTTAAGAAGGTACTAAACTTGAACAAAGGAAATTAATAGGATATCTGGATTCGAACGGGGGTCTTCTGCTTCTGCCATATCACCCGATGTCCCATCTGAGCTATTAAAGTCTTGTATATAGTGGCGAAATTAACCTTTGTATTCTAATATTATTGTAGAAGTTTCTCATTAAAACACGGATAAAACTACATTTTTTTTAATTGAAACCTAGCTAGATCGATTTATCGCCCCCGAAACCACCTGTATACTAAATTTCATTAAAATCGTAGGAGTCGTTTCCGAGATTCAGATTATATGTATAGAATTGGTCGTTTAAAGATATAAGATTAGCTTTACCAAGGTTTTATGACCTTTAAAGCTTATTAATATTATTAACTTAGATTAAGGATTGGTCGCCGCTGCGCTCCAACTAGATACCGCAGGCGTAGTCGCAAAGTGCGGCAACTAATACTACACCCAAGTAGGCGTACTCGAGCCAGGAGGTCTACTCGCAAAATCGACAACGATACGATAATACTCCGAATATATCGCACATACTCTAATCTAACAAATGTTCGTATTCCATATCGTTTATCGTAACAACATCGGAACCATAGACTAATATTTATATTTTTTTACGATGTTAGAGTGAATGAATTATGCGCAAACCTTGAAAAACTATATTATATTATCGGTGCTATGTCGCTGTTAAGTGTCAAAAGTCAAAACAGTTTAGGCGCTAAGGATCATGCCAGACTGCACTACCAATTTGGTATCATTTACACAAAATGTAAATATTCAAAAATTATGTAATGAATTTAATATGACCACTTAAAATTGAATAAATAATGCAAACCTTGCAGATAATTATATGTAAAAAAAAGTAACTCAACCCTTCTCGTCGTCCTATTTCTCAGGCGGCCATTTGCATTACTTTCTAGTAGTAACGATCAATGAAATGACTTAAATTACTTGGCACTAAAATATCCAGTTGAATAGTAAATCACATATAATTATTTTAATTTTATTTATTAAGTGTGTATATTGTATGGCAAATATATCTATACAACTTGAAACGATAATAGAAACGACAGTCTAGAAGGTGTCGTTGAGATTATCGTAAAAGTGACGTTTAATTGTTTGTCGAATTCGAATATTCGTCTCTGACATTTTAAACTAAGAGTAGGGTTACGACCGATAATATCGAAAAATGTTTCGTTCGTTCAATCATTGTTTCGACATTGAATACGATGTAACTAAGAGTAGGATTCGACACGACTAATGCCACGATATATCGAATATCGATTTTAGGAGTGGGCCACCAGACTCGAACAAGGTGTGACGTTGACGTGCCACATTTTCTGTTAAACTTTGCTAATAATTGACCATTGAGTGTCAAGATGTCACGCACACAAGCATGTAATAGTGGCCGTAATAAAAAAGCTATTGTTTTTTAGGTAGTGCGGTATCTAGTTGGAGCGCAGCGGACACCAATCCTTAATCTAAGATTATAGAGCAATATAAGCTATAAAAATATATATTTTTCCGAATTATTACGTTGTATGCAGGTAATAGTAAATAGGTACCTATGTAGATGTATATGAGTTATCGGAGGTTTAACAAGCGATTATGAATAAAGAATTTTATCGAACTTTAGATAGGCTTGAAACACTTTAAACTAATATAGGTTAGGTAGGTCGAAGGTATACTTCGATAAGAGTTTTATAATGAATAAGGCAGTAATTTTAAAAATATATTACTTAAAATAATAGAGTACGTTATCAAAACGAAGTGCTCCCGTTTTTTAAGGCTTCTTTTTATTTGCCACTGAACGAAAATCATTGCTGGAAAAGCATCTCCAACAAAACTAAAAAGTTATAATTCTCACAGATTTGTATATATGTATGTAGATATAGATTATAAAAAGGTTTATCCGGGTCTATAACCTCTACGAAGATTTTAAGAAATATTTAAAACGATTAACGGTGGAAGTATTTTTCTTACTTCTAGCCTTTTTAGCCTTCTTCTATCATAATGGCGTAGGCCTAAGGCCCGGAATCCACCAAAGAGTAGAAGAGATGTATTTTAATAACCAGTCAGATTTCGTTATGTCCACATCTCCTCTCCGCTTAGCTTCGTTGGAAATAGATCAAGTGGTTTGGAGAGGAGATGTCTCATTTTTCTATAGAATAAGCGGAGATGTGTGAAGGCTGGCGACCGGCCTTATCCAGAATCTATGTCTTCGATAGTTTAAACATTATATTCACCAAATTCTCAAATTCCTCTTTTTTATGGAATAGGAGGACAAACGAGCGTACTGTACCTGGTGTTAAGTGATCACCGCCGCCCACATTCTCTTGCAACACCAGAGGAATCACAAGAGCGTTGCCGGCCTTTAAGGAAGTTATACGAGCTTTTTTTGAAGGTACCCATGTCGTATTGTTCCGGAAACACCGCACAAGGAAGCTCATTCCACAGCTTTATAGTACGTGGCAGAAAGCTCCTTGAAAACCGCACTGTGGAGGACCGCCACACATCTAGATGGTGGGGGAGATGATATCCTAACTTGTGACGAGTCGTGCGAAGGTAGAATTCGGCGGCAGGAATCAGGTTATACAGCTCTTCGGAACACAACACTTTTCCCCGTGGTAAATGCGGTAGAAGACACACAATGAAGCGACGTCTCTACGCAACGCCAAGTGATCCAGCCGTTCACAGAACCTGGGTCCCCAACAATTCAAGCTGCTCTGCGTTCCTCTTCGTCGAGAAAATTAAAAATATAACTTTTGTAACGACTTTACTTCTTTCTTTCGTAGAAATCACTTGACTCATTTCGAGCTCTCACAGCTCACATCTCCTCTCCGCTATGGTGGATAGCTTAAGCTGGCATTGATCCTTTTGCGGTCTTAAATCTTGCTCCAGGAACCTTCTGCACTCGCGACAGTGACCAGACCATTGGTGAACGTATAGCTTATAAATTCGACAAAAAGCCAAGGGTCGAGAGCTAATAAGAAAATATGTTAAAGACAATAGCTATAATGCTGTGTACGTGGACTATACCTAATAAAAATTTAAAGGAATTATTAGTGTTTAAATTGAAGTCAGTTATACTTGATAGTAATTTTTTCTTTTTATAGTTAAGTATACTCATTAGTGCAATTTCGTAAGTTACCGTAAAATTATACTAATTATGAATTTTATTCGTCCAGGTAACTGCCGGATTTTCGCAGCATTTCCCCGCGTAAGTACTTAATTTTACTTGAAACTTTGTTCTCCCAGTGGTAATTAGTTAAATTATTATCATAATTTTACTTATTAATATTATAATATTGAAGCCTTTATTCAAATACACAGTAAATAACAATATTAATTTCAAATCCCAATGGCCTGTAGCGCCACGATAAAGTATTTGCAAAACTGACGTAAAGACCGAAGGTTATAATGGTATTAGTATTAAATAAGTAGAAAATAATCAATGTTAGCAGTGTGCTATAGTTATAAGTGGCTATCGCAATATATCACATTGGTCGCAGTAAAACGGGGCTGCACTGAACTGTACTATAGCCACTCTACAAACCATAACTATAGTATAAGTAAAAAAAAACAACCGCCCATGCACATTAGCAATGTCAGAGAATGTTAATTGAGATGGGGGTATGCTTTATACTTGCTTGAAGTTCCCTGAGTTGTATAAGTTCAGGAATACAGCAGTGTTGTAATTATTGTATCATCATAAAATATATATCGTGAGTACCCGTCATAATAATTACAATGTTAAAGTTCCGCGATGATAAAAGTTTAAAAACATATTATGCAGCAGTCGTCAAATAATTTCACAAGGTGACAGCGAGGCATAAAGTTCCTGTTTTCACATCATCAGCCGGAAGACGTCCACTGCTGGACAAAGGCCTCCACCAAAGATTGCCACGACGATCGGTCCTGCGCTGCCCTCATCCAACGTATTCCGGCGATCTTGACCAGATCGTCGGTCCATCTTGTGGGGGGCCTACCAACACTGCGTCTTCCGGTACGTGGTCATCATTCGAGGACTTTACTGCCCCAACGGCCATCTGTCCATCGAACTATGTGCCGTGCCCACTGACATTTCAGTTTCACAATCATTTCGGCTATGTCGGTAACATTGGTTTTCCTACGGATCTCCTCATTTCCAAGATCGAATCATCTCGCAGGTACACTCCGAGCATAGCCCTCTCCATTGCCCTCTGAGCGACCATGTGCTTCCTTATAAGGCCCATAGTTAGCGACCACGTCTGCGTACCGCAAGATATCCATCCGTTTGCATAGTCGTGGCGACCACTATTCATCAATATCTATTTCCTCCCCTTAATTTTGGTCTCGTAAAATTTGCCAGCTAAGATGAATTACCTACCTCTTAAATGATCACACTTCACTTATTTTAGTGATCACAATTTTAAACGGGTTACCAATTTTATAGGAAATCTACAACTCACATTGAATTATTAGTCAACAGTAGGATTGATTTCTCGCTTCGCCGAGCGCAAATTCGTTCGTTTCAATAGGCCAATTAAACTGTGCCTCAAACAGCAGCAACGGATTGAAGTTGTATTGCAAAAGTTTCGTACAGTTAGTTATTATCGCTATTAAAGCAAATGGTGTGTTAAGCGTGCTCTCGACTCACGCTCGTGATACTGCGAAACTTTAGTTATATAAAAAGAAACGTGAATTCATTTGACGACCTGTACAGCCGAGTGGTTAGCGATCCTACCTACTAAGCTAGAGGTCCCGGGTTCGAATCCCGGTAGGTGCAAGCATTTATATGATGAATATGGATGTTTGTTTCCGAGTCATGGATGTTTAAATGTATTTATGTATGTTTATATGTATGTTTATAAGAATTTATGTATGTTTCAGTAAGTATATTGTATTAAATATATCATTGTCTTGTAACCCATAACACAGGCTATATATGCTTAACTTGGGGCAAGATAATTTGTGTAAAAAGTGTGTCAATATTATATTATATTATATTATATTATATTATTGCACATCAATTGTTGGACATTTTCCATCATAACATTGTTTCACGTGACGGCGATAAAAAATATAGGGTAACGAAAAATTCTATATTATGGGAGTTATGGTCATATTCATATTTTAATAATTTTATATTTAACTTGGGGTTTGACAACCATTTTGTGGTCGGAAATTGACGCACGGTGATCTATCGGTAGTAGAACACCATGGAGCATGTTGAGAGCCGTACGATTATTATTGAAGTGAAAACTTCTTTAGCATCGTTGTGATTTGAAAGTCGATGAAACGAAAAAGCGAGACAGAAAAAAGAGACAGGACACATAAATTCATAAAATTTAACGTGGGAGAATAGAGAGAGAATGAGATAGGACGCATTATGCAGTGTTTTGGTACCAGGAGATCATAGTTCAAGAAGAGATTGTCTTATGTATGACGCGAGTATACCTTAATATGTTCTGACTTAATGCTTACGACGTTTTACTGCATAGACTTGAGAAAATAAATATGGTAGCGGTGAGAGTAATGTCTTTCATAGCGGTAGAAATCATTTGTCATCCTAGCAACATGTACCAGGACATCATATGTAGTTTAGAGGTTTAATTTAAATTGTGCATCGGATGCAGCGATTCCGTTGATTGAGTTCATATTGTGAAATAATTTGGCTAGAATTTGACCACAGTTTTCATAATACGGCTAAACCACGTCTAAGAAATTGTCGCAACTCAACTTACAATAGTTCCCACGACTTTCCATTTCATCGCGGCCTCCGCATACAATCGAGAATACATTAAATACTGACATGTGTGTCATCTTTGTGTGTCACCTTGACAGACAAGCACGGGCTTATTTTTTTTTTTTTTTTTTTTTTTATGGAATAGGAGGACAAACGAGCGTACGGGTCACCTGGTGTTAAGTGATCACCGCCGCCCACACTCTCCTGCAACACCAGAGGAATCACAAGAGCGTTGCCGGCCTTTAAGGAAGGTGTACGCGCTTTTCTTGAAGGTACCCATGTCATATCGTCCCGGAAACACCGCACAAGGAAGCTCATTCCACAGCTTCGTGGTACGAGGAAGAAAGCTCCTTGAAAACCGCACTGTGGAGGACCGCCACACATCCAGATGGTGGGGATGATATCGTAACTTGTGGCGTGTCGTGCGAAAGTGGAATTCGGCGGCAGGAATCAGGTTGAACAGGTCTTCGGAACACTCCCCGTGATAAATGCGGTAGAAGACACACAATGAAGCGACGTCTCTACGCAACGCCAAGTGATCCAGCCGTTCACAGAGTACTGGGTCCCCGACAATTCGAGCTGCTCTGCGTTGCACGCGGTCAAATGGATCGAGCTGATACTGGGGTGCGCCAGACCAGAGATGACAGCAATACTCCATGTGAGGCCGGACCTGCGCTTTGTAGAGCGCTAGAATGTGGGCCGGCTTGAAGTATTGCCGTGCTCTATTTATGACGCCCAGTTTCTTTGAAGCCAGTTTGGCTTTGCCCTCCAGATGGCCACGGAATTGGCAATTGCTCGAGATTTCGAGACCCAGTATTCCGATACTAGGCGAGGCTTTAAGGGAAGTGTTCTCGAAGAGCGGTGATACGGCAAATGGGGTTTTTTTAGTGGTAAACGCGCAAACTTGAGTCTTCTGGG
This sequence comes from Leptidea juvernica, assembly GCA_949711755.1. Lineage (NCBI taxonomy): Eukaryota > Metazoa > Arthropoda > Insecta > Lepidoptera > Pieridae > Leptidea > Leptidea juvernica. The sequence goes on along the minus strand of CATIXQ010000041.1, from coordinate 2,716,864 downwards.
GGTTAAATTGGACAAGGTTCAACTTACCCCATTCCGCGACCTTCTCGAGAGAGGACTCGATAGAAGACACAAGTTTCTCCCGGCACTGGTCGACGTTTTCCCGAGAGAGACCTGCATGGCCCGTGTATACGGCATCACCAGTGCTGTCGTCTGCATAGCAATGCATGTTGGCGGTGTCCAACATATCATTGATATGCAGAAGAAACAGCGTGGGAGATAGCACACAGCCTTGGGGCACTCCAGCGTTCACGGGCTTGGGATTCGAGCAATAACCGTCGATAACGACCTGTATGCTGCGCCCAGTGAGGAAGCTGGAGGTCCACTTGCATAAGCTCTCGGGAAGCCCAAATGATGGAAGTTTTGCGAGGAGCGCCTTGTGCCATACACGATCAAAGGCCTTCGCTATATCCAGACCAACTGCCAGGCCTTCCCCCTTGCTTTCAATAGCCGCCGCCCATCTATGTGTTAGGTATACCAGAAGATCGCCAGTCGACCGACCATGGCGAAAGCCGTACTGCCGGTCGTTGATCAACTGGTGACCCTCAAGGTATACCAAGAGCTGGCGGTTAATTATGCTCTCCATAATTTTGGAGAGTAGGGAGGTAATAGCAATAGGCCTGTAGTTTGCCGGATCCGAACTGTCTCCTTTTTTTGGGATCGGATGGACAAGGGCTGACTTCCATGAATCAGGGACTACGCCTTTTGAATAAGAGTGCCGGAATAAACGCGTTAGCACCGGCGTCAACTCAGGGGCACACGTTCTAAGCACGATTGGAGAAATGCCATCCGGCCCGCTCGACTTCCTGACGTCCAACGAAAACAGAGCTCGCCTAACAGTTTTCTGTCGGAACTGTACTTCAGGCATGGAGCTCTGACACCGCGGGATGGTCGGCGGTGTTTTTCCGTTGTCGTCAAGAGTCGAGTTGGAGGCAAAAAGAGTGCACAGGAGATCGGCTTTCTCTTTTGCCGTATGGGCCAGGGTGTCATTCCTCATGTGCAACGGCGGCATGGACGGCTGGTTGAAGTTACCAAGAGCAGCTTTCGACAACGACCAGAACTTGCGTGTTCCGGTCGGGTAACTGGAAAGCTGCTCGCCAATTTTGACGACGTGCTTCGATTTCGCACGGGCGATTTGCCGCTTAAAAAATCTGGAGGCACGGTTATATTTCCTCTTCAGAACTTTGCAGTTCGGATCCTTTGAGCCCAGCGCCGCAACCCAAGTTCGATACGCCTGTTTTTTGCAGTCAGATGCTGCTTTAACTGACGCATCGAACCAGGGCTGTGATCTGCCACCGATCGGTACTACAGAGCTTGGTATAAAAATATCCATGCCCTGCAGTATCACATCGGCTACTGCAACGGCGCAGGCACTAGGATCATCCGAAAGGAAACAAACCCTGCCCCAAGGGTAGGATGCAAAAAAGGAACGCATCCTATCCCAATCTGCTGACTTGTAGTGCCAAACGCGGCGGGTCGCTGGTGGTCTGCGACGTTGGCGTCGGATAGGCACTACACTCCTGACCAGGCAATGGTCGGACGTTCCGAGAGGGGCGTCGACAGAGACCTGGTAACCATCGGGATGTGTAGTCAGCAGAAGATCTAATAAGGACGGCATGTGGCTATCCACATCCGGGAGCCGCGTCGGCGACTCAACCAATTGGGACTCAACCAATTTATTTATATCCTGTTCGGGCTTCTATCCTGAGGCAATATATTGTTCTACTAGAGATAGTACCTGCGAGACAGTAAAAAGAGACAGACATACCAATTCCATAAGATTTCGTGTGTGAGAATGAGATAGAAGCATTATACGGTGTTTTGGTACCAGGCGAGCATAGTAGAAGAGGAGACCAGGACTTCATATGCAGTTTAGAGGTTTAATGTAAATTTTGCATCGGATACAGCGATTGCGTTGATTGAGATTTTGCACGCCAAATTTAATTGGAAAATCATCAACAAGATCAAAAACAGTAATTAACAGTTTTTCAAAGATACATTGAGCATATTAAGACCAAAGTATTTATTTTATACTTTACATACCATAAGCCTCTTGTATCATATATCGGAAATGTAAGCTCTGAATGTTTGAATAAATCTATGTAATATATATACGAATAAAATGTAAAATAATTATCCAACTTTGTATCACAATGATCATTACTAAAACCTACAATTATCCGCTTCCCGAAATTTTATATTCGTCTCATTATGTTGTAGCCAAAATTTTTGAAGGCTTCACTTTTACCACGTGTTAATTGCACACATGTTTTTTTTGACAATTTTTCTTGAGATTGAGAAGTAACAAAGTGCGTTCCCGTGAGACCCTGTTTTTAACTCTATAATACCGCTAAGCATTCATATAGAGCCTATGCTAAAAACCTTCAGAATTTATCAAAAAAAAATTGAATATATTATGCTAAATGGTATATATACTTGTATTTACTTTTCATTGACGGGAATGTAAGAATATAACACATTTAAATACCTTTTAACGTATTGAATTAAGTAATTGAATTAACCTAATTGATGTAAAAAACTTGTTATTTTAAAGTGATAACCCTCAGTTCTGGGATTAATTACACAAATTAAATTTATAAACAAGATTTATAAACGATGCGGCCTCTGCGCGACCTCTAAACTAAAAAAATAACAAATTGTTTAGATTTGCAAGAGCGACATCTCAACTCAATTTCCTAATATCCAAAATTTGGGGTTGAGCAGGTTATCAACTGTAAGTAGATACTGTATGTAGATGAAGCCACAACCTGAGAGTTGAACAAGACATATACAAGGTTTATCAACGATACGTCACTCGAACTATTGGCTCATTGGAAGAGCACTCGCACGGAACGCGAGAGGTCGCGGGTTCGAGTCCCGCATCGTTCATAAATTTTGTTTGTGTACCCAATTGATTATTATTTAGTTAAATTAGCACCGCCCTGGCTGTATCTGTAAATAGTTTATCTGCACCTAAAAGTACTTAATTAAGATTTCTACTGACACAAAAATCGGTCAAGTGTGTTCTGAGTGGCTTGAATAATGAATATGTAGAGCTTCTGGGCTTAGATCGAAGTGATAGAGGCTTTGCGGCACTTAACTCTGTATTCCAGAAGGCGTGTGAATCTTTGATGAATTAACCACTGGACACTTTCGTGTTCTTCCTAAGAAGAGGGAATAGGCAATTACTTTAGATAATTCGTCGTAATACGTCTAGATAGTCTCTTGCTCAAGCGATGAAAACAGACCAGGTTTATTACTTTAGTGTGCGTGACAAGCTACGTTTTACACTCGCAATTTCTTTGTCATTTTGTGCGCGCATAACAGATATGTTTGAAGCATTTAGCGAAAAGAAATCATATATCGTGAACTTGTAATGTCAAGAAAAAAATGCATTGCTCAAAGTAGAGGTTGATTGTCAACCTCAATTTTTTTCGACGTTTTCACAGCTGACACAGTATAATAGAGGTATCCAAATTCTAATATTTTTATTCAAAATAGGATGTGACATCACTTATTGAAAGTCAAAAACTACCACCTATATAAATTATTTAAGTTGGTGGGTGGTGAAATATTCTATATGTCATTTATGTACAAAATATTAATAGAAAGACGTCCACTGCTGGGCATAACAAGTGGGAGGCTCCTTTGCACAGGATGCCGGCTAGATTATGGATTCCACAACGGCGCCTATTTCTGCCGTGAAGCAGTAATGTGTTAGCATTACTGTGTTTCGGTCTGAAGGGCGCTGATATTACTGGGAAAATGAGACCTAACATCTTATGTCTCAAGTTATAGTGCCGCCCAGAATTTTTGGGGTTGAGCACTGCATTGAAATGGGCAGGGCGTAATCCATTACCATCAGCTGTGCGTCCTGCTCGTCTCGCCCTTATTTTCATAAAAAAAAACATAAGCCTCGCCCAAAGATCGCTAAGACGATCGTCGGTCCTGCGCTGCCCTCATTCCTCATGCCCAACCTATCCCGGAGAATTTGGCCAAATTATCCGTCCATCTAATGTAAGACCTACTAACTAAACTAACAGTGCGTCTTCCGGTTCGTGGTGGCCATTCGAGAACTTTCCTGCTCCAACGGCCATGTGTCCGTCGAGCATTCTCAATATATACCTACCTATTCTCTTTCGGAAAATCGTACTAGATACAGTCGCGGGAATCTAATTAAATGACGAGTCAAAGTAAATTACGTAAGTAGGTATATCCTTTTGAAATAAACAGTTGTTCTATAAAAACATGAAACTCGCCTGACTTCCAAACGAAAGAGAAAACTGTTAGTAGGTACCTACACTGAAATTCTACATCGAAAGCTAAATGAAATTTGTTCCCGTAAATTCTTTACCCGATATTAATTTCGCGCGACAAAGCTTTGCTCAATTTCGCAGCGGAATTAAAACGGACGTGGGCGGTAAACTCGTTCAGTTTAATTTTGCGAAGTTTGTCCTTTCGTGAATTACAAATATTTTCGCAGATTGTTTGCTTTCTGATTATAAGAGAAAGTTGAGGAATTTGATTTAAGAATGTAAATATTAAGTGTTTTATTAAAAAAAAAGTAGATTAGTTTGGGAATGGAGTAGATGTTCATTAGTAGTAGGAGGCTCCTTTGCACAGATTATGGGTACCACAACAGCGCCTATTTCTGCCGTAAGGAGTAATGTGTAAATATTACTGTGTTACGGTCAGAAAAGCGCCGTAGCTAGTGATATTACTGGGCAAACGAGACTTAATAAAACATCTTATGTCTCAAAGAGACGAGCACAATTGTAGTACCGATCAGAATTTTGGGTAATGGGCAGGGCGTATAAATTACCATCAGCTGAACGTCCTGCTCGTCCCTTATTGTCATAAAAAAAAATATGCACCAAGGGAGTAAAGCACGGGATTACGCCATGGGCGTCACATTAGATCGTAAGCGTAGCGAAGGACCCTAGAGTTAACTCAAAAGCGAAGCGAGAGAGCTGTTTAAAGTCCTGAGAAAGCGAGGAATTCAAGCAACCCAAGACGAAGGCTGAGATCTATACAGCATACTTAGACTTTGCTCAGACTTTACTTACGTAAAACTTACGGCCGTTCCCAATATACTAGATAGTATATCTGTAGATACAGATAGAGATAAATTACTACCTTCTACTGTCAGTAATTAGCGTTCAATAATCTGAAGCTGTCCCAATATACCCGATAAGTCATTCTTATCGCCTTCTATTGGGACGCGTGAATTGCAATTTCCATACAAACTTCTATCGCTGATAAGCCATACGTCGTCCCATTGACAGACAGCGTGTACGGATAAGGTGAGTTACCGTCGATAAGTTTATTGGGACAGATAATTCAACGATATTTACGATTTTTATCTCAAGTAAGAGATAGACTGAATATTGGGAACGGCTTTAGCTGAGTGTGATAAAATGCTAACTTAACTTTGTCACGTATGTCGCTAAGGTAACGAAAGAGTTTTTGATGGCCTCAATTATAGACGCGTTCATCATACAGTTTGGACCCATGGACCATGTTATTTTTATATCCTAGAATTAATGATAAGTTTTCTTTTTATGGAATAGGAGGAGAAACGAGCGTACGGGTCACCTGGTGTTAAGTGTTCACCGCCGCCCACAATCTCTTGCAAAACCAGAGGAATCACAAGAGCGTTGCCGGCCTTTGAGGAAGGTGTACGCGCTTTTTTTGAAGGTACCCATGTCGTATCGTCCCGGAAACACCGCACAAGGAAGCTCATTCCACAGCTTTGTAGTACGTGGAAGAAAGCTCCTTGAGGACCGCCACACATCCAGATGGTGGGCATGATACTCTAACTTGTGGCGTGTCGTGCGAAGTTGGAATTCGGCGGCAGGAATTGTTGACGTTGAAGTTGTCTTGGTTTACGATTTTCAAGCTCTTAAGAGGTAGGTTGAGTTCTAACTTCCAAGAGTCCATTCAAGACGTCCCTCAGTAAGACTGGAACAACTAATGTATACAATGGTTCCAAAGGATAAATAAGTGTTGAAATAGTGAATGAATATATTATCTTCTTTTAAAAACAATTAGTAGTGGCATTATTAAAGACAATTCAGAAAGAGACAGTATGGCCTAAGTACACGATTACCAATACTTGTTTCTGCCTGTCCAGTCGATTTTACCTTACCTTGTTACCTTGAGAATGAAAAAATGCATATATAATTTTTTTTGTAATTGTTGAATTGTAAAAGTTGTTTTATGAAGGATGCTTAAAGCATAAAAGACTTTATGTTGTTTTTAAGTCGATACGGTAGTTGTTAGATGGTAGCCCAAAACATCTTCTGTAAATTACAGTTCATTTTTTGGATTATTTGGTGAGGTTATGGGTCAGATATGCCCTGTGCTTCCTCGGGGCGTAAAAAGAATAGGGGAGTCCCAGGCCCAAGGATGTCGTAAGAAGCGACTAAGGGCTTTGTAGAAGTGGGAGAGTCACGCTGCCGTCTTATGACGTTAGGACAGTCGGAGCTGACTCGTCCGGGTTATTTACCACACTCGCACAGAATACCGGCGTGAAGTAGTGGCCGTGCCGCTATGTTTCGCATAGGTAAGTGTTGAGCACCGGTGCCCATCCCCCCTCCACCAGAATATGTCAACAGTCCTTAAAGAGATTTTACCCCAGTAGGGTACCAGATTTACCAGAGTCGGAGAATTGCTCCCCGAGCTTTCTCGCACGGCCTGCCCATCGTATTCTGGGGAGGGCACAGAACCGCGCATGTCCGAGGACAAACAAGGCAGCGACACCACAGCACCACGCTTAATGGTGACTTTTGCAATATCAGGGGAATCCACTCCAATTTAAACGCCGTCCGCCACCACCTTGAGACGGCGCAGCTGGCCTTGTGTTTCCTTACGGAGGCGCAGGTATCTCTACCTAGCTATACGTCATATTGAACGTACCCATACGTACGTAATTAATATCTCCCATATCCAGTAATTGTAAAATACCCTGAGCCAACTGATATAGGAATTTACCAATTACAGAGCGCGCTAGTTTTTTTTTATGAAAATAAGGGACGCGACAAGCAGGACGTTCAACTGATGGTAATTGAGACGCCCTGCCCATTGCAATGCAGTTCCGCTCAGGATTCTTGAAAAACCCAAAAATTCTGAGCGGCACTACAATTGCACTCGTCATCTTGAGAAGTAAGATGTTACGTCCCATTTGCCCAGAAATTGCACTAGCTACGGCGCCCTTGAGACCGAAACATAAATGTTTACATATTACTGCTTCCCGGCAGAAATAGGCGCCGATGTGGTGCCCATAATCTAGCCGTCATCCTGTGCAAAGGAGACTCCCACTGGTAGGGGCAAGTGCTGTTCCTATGGACGGTATTGTACCTGTGGACACAATCAGTTCCGACAAAACCAGCAACCCTAAAATTTTAATTTGAACGCAGCCGTAAAGCTTGGTCTAGCGTTGACAGTTTTGACGTATCGCCATCTTTGTTTCCTTTGTGGTTGTCAGTGTAGCGGCTGTGAAAAGTTTTTGCTCCAAAGAGTTAGTTATTTTGCTTAATTTAAACGATTTTTACCCTGTAAATACTTACAATATCGGTTCGATCGTATTTGCAGTGTGATTTGTGTTGTTTATTGCTTAGTTAGTTAATGTTTCCCTGTTTTTTAATAGCTCTAAATGAAATTTGTGAGTCCTATTATATTTAACTCATTCTACTGAGCTTAATTCATTCGCTGCACGCTCGGAGAAATTGCATTTAAAAAGTGATAACACATCGCAATGAAGACAATCGCTTTCATTCACCGCTACACTTTCGCCGTTCAGCAGAAGGAAATGCCTACATTTGATTGTTTAACATTGTTGGCCTGCGGACGGTACACAAAACAATTAGAGCAGTTTCGACAGCGACCATAGAGTTCGCTTCCTAATTACCTCATTTGCAATTTTTATTCGTTTCGAAAGCAAAGGCTGTGTTTGTGTGTAGAATGACAATGTTGTTCAAACTATATTTTTTAATAAATATTATTAAAGTAAGTGTCTTTGATAATTTAAAAGTCGTAGACTATTTAATGAAAGCGTATGAATGTGCACCAGGAACAAACAAAGTTATGCCTACTACTCGTTTAAGTCGAGTTGCTTAGTAAGTCCTTTGTTGGGCGACGTTCATACCGTTATCCAACATGATCCCAGATAATGTTCTAAACAAATATAATATTACGAAATTCGAAAGAATTGTCAAAAGACGTGTATGTGGTAAAGATCGTCCACCCACAGGCTATTTAAATTTAAATTTTGATTGTAACGAAACGTAATAAAAAAAGAAGTTCGTTGAATTATACCTGTGTTACGACATATAAAAAACAGTTCTTTCAGACACCGAATTCAAAGCTTTCAATATGTAGCACATACAAATAATAGTATTTTATTTATATTTAAGGATAATGGTGTATTTAATTAAATTTTTAGTTATTTGATTCTTTTCAGTTTTTGAAGTCGGTTTTTTAAGACGTAGTTTATTTTTTACGTTTTAGTGTCAGTTAATAATAATATACATATAATCAACCTGAATGAAAACTCAAAAAAAAAACTGTGTACGGCACACAGAAAACAATTATTTCATGCGGGTAGACGAAAATTTTCATATAACTGTTGATAAAATGAAAACTACTGGGCCAAACTATGTAAAATTTTTATGGGACCAAATGGCATCTATTTCGCATCAAACAAAAGAAGAATGACGTTAATCGGATCATAAATCTCAGAGTAATCGGTGTATATACATAAAAAAAAATAACGATCGAATTGATAACCTCCTCCTTTTTGAAGTCGGTTAAAAATAGCTCAGTTTTTCCTATAGGTAATATAAATATAGGTATGTAATCGCAATTTTTAATCAATATTCCTTCGTTGTCTAACCTACATTAATTGCATATAGTACCTAATGTATTCATTGGAAGAACACGACATAGTCAAACCTACCTAGTATAGGAAATAAATAGACCGTAGATATCATTAATGGTATTTTATAATTACTTTAAATAAGATTGTTTCAGCGTCTTTAGAAAGCTTAGTAAAATATTTTTGGTTCGCAATTACCTTTAATATGCTTTGCTTTTCTTATGTTTCTGAATTTTTAAATGATCGGTCGGACCGCGGTGAAGTAGGTGACGAACTAAGCTCGCGCGTGCCTTACTGCTCGCTCGTGAGTCCTTACTCCTTACCGAATAGCCTCTCTGTAGTGGCCGAGTATTTACGATTTCCATACCTACACGGGGTGCGAGACAGGTCTGCTATAAGTCATCTAGTAAATAAACATAGCGATGAAGTGATTGTAAAATCTGAGTTACTCGGAACTTTTATGTATCCATTAATTTATCTAGCCTATTTGCTACTTGACTTGTACATTGTGAAACAGCCCTAATTTTATTAGCCCAGTGATTTCATTAGCTACGGTGCATTTCAAACTGAAACACAATAATGCCTGCACGTTAATCTTCACGCCATAAAAAAAAGTTATTTGACTATAATGCAACTTTGGATCACAATGCAATTGTACCTAAAAAAAAGAGGCCCGCTAAGTTTCTTGCACCCTCTCTTCTAAGGTCTGAGACATATGTTATCGAATTCAGTATTTGTCGTTCAATTATAGTAATTATTAATACTATATCTAGGTTCGAATATCGCAGGAGACGGCCCTTGCTGCTGTTAATATACTGGACTGCAAGTCATAGAGCCCTTCTCTTATGAAAATAAGGGGCGAGACGAGCAGAACATTCAGCTGATGGTAATTGATACGCCCTACCCATTACAATGCAGTGCCGCTCAGGATTCTTGAAAAACCCAATAATTCTGAGCGGCACTGCGCTCGTCACCTTGAGACATAAGATGTTTAGTCTCATTTTTCCCAGTAATTTCACTAGCTACCGAAACACAGTAATGTTTACACATTACTGCTTCACGGCAGAAATTGACGCCGTTGTGGTACCCATAATCTAGCCGGCATCCTGTGCAAAGGAGCCTCCCACTGGTACCTACACCAACACGGGACACTCCAAATAGCGTCTTTTCGTTATCGCGTTACGTTCCCGATGAGTCGATATAAGTCGACATAATAATATTTGCCTTCTGTTTACAGTTTAATTTTATAACTGTTGCTGTCGACTTGAATTTCCTTGTTGCACAACGTGTTTGTGTGATCTATCGTGTGCAACAATGGATGTTTGGATTATGTTTGGTGTGGTGTGTGAGTGAATGTTTAAAATTGAAATCTTACTAAGACTCTAATGGACAAATTGAAGGAATCACATTGTTCTTCAAAATCAAACAGAGGCTGTTTTTTTTATTAGCAAACGGAAAAATATAACCATTTTGCTATGAATAAACACATTTTTTGCCTTAGTTATAATATTTCTCCAACTAGATTCCGCGGGCGTAGTCGCAAAGTGCGGCAACTTTTACTACGCCCAAATGGGCGTACTCGAGCCAGTCTCGTACAATGTGTGACCTTGACGTGCAACATGTTCTGTTAAACTTTCCTGACAATTGAAACTAAAATGCCGGGTTGCTAAGTAAAACTTTGTAAAAATAATATTACAAGAAATAAGAAAGACACTGGGATCACATATCATTAGTAAGTATTTTGTATTTTATTGATTTCAATGTAAAAAAACACGAAGCGTATGTTACAAATATTTGAAAGTTGCCATTGAGTGTCAAGATGCCACGCACACAAGCATCTAATAGTTGCCGAAATAAAAAAGCTGTTGTCTTTAGGTAGTGCGGTATCAGTTGGAGCGCAGCGGAGACCAATCCTTAATCTAAGATTTTATGCATTGTCACAGGAACCGCTAGATGTAAATAACATAAAACTGTATTGCAAATACTGCATTATAAATAATCTGTAAATGTGATAGGAAGAATATACTTAGTGCCATATTACAGATTATGAAAATTTTTATTTAATCTGTGATAGTCGAGTCAATTGCCTCGTGTTTTCTACGTTTGTAAAAAGAACAATATTGTAAAAATCTTGCATAGATGGCTTTGACAATTTATAATTAAATAATGAATACGGCTGTACGGGCTTGAACCCATTGCCTGTCCTAATAATGGACGAAGAAACAAAAAAAAATAACGAATGACGCAAACGTCAGAAAATTTTAGGAGCCAACTTCAATCTGTTAGTGTTGTGTTAAAGTGATGCGCGCGCATTTTAAAATTTCACTCTCATCATTTTTTCGTAACGCACCTAAGAAGTATTTACTAATATTTTGGAGACATCCGGGGCTTCAAACGTAAGGTATTGCAACTATAGTGTTATGATTATTTAATTACTTATTATCATATTTTTATATACTGTATAAGTCGTTGTGTTATATAAGTGCCCAATAGAAATGATTCTCATTTATGTTGTGCACCTGTAAACAACTCATACATTGGAACTATTTTTGTGCAATAATTAAGTTTAAGAGTGTATAGTGTACGTGTTGTTGGTTCACTTTTAAATAAATTAAAAAAAAACTTCAGTATAGGAAAATCTTGTTGTCGATTGCTCAGTCATAGAAGTTATGGAATCCAATAAACACTAGTGTAGCCGGATTCCAAGTGACGACACAGACCATAAAAAGGCAAATAAAGTCAACTAAGATGCTGTAAGTGGATCGAATGACTAGTTTTAGTATCGGATGTGGTTTTTTTTAGTTGTCTATTTGTACTTCCTGTGTCTCCTTAGTTTATGGTTCCTCAACTTTTATTTTTAGTATTTAACGAAAAACCATTGTAAAACTAAACTGTTTCTAATGTGGATTAAGGTTTTATGGCTTGATCAATCCTCGGAAATATTTTCGTGTATATTTTCTCTATATGTCATTGTGGGGCTAAAACTATCCTATCTCTCAAATTGCAGTGAACTACACTCCATGAAGTAGTCCCCATTAATATTCGTTCATTAGTTTAGCAGTTTATAGGAAACAAACATCAGGATACTGGATTTATATATATTAACATGAATGTAGGTACTGACGACTAATTTCAGTGCTATTTCAAATCCAAATAACTTTTTCAAAGTAGGATTTTAATTCACATAAAGTAGCTAAAATGTAACACCCCTTCAAAAAGATATGCCTCAAATCTGTAAAGTACGTACACAGAACCTCAGCGGGTCTCTTTTTTAATAAAATTACAGTAAGATTCCTCCATTCTCGAGATGTGGTATGATTTGCTTCCTGACTTAAAGATTAACCCCCTTATTCATAATGGTCCGCTAACTTTAAACAGCCGCTTAGGAGTGTTTTTTCTCATTCTGACTTAGGTCAATAGAAGAAGACAGAGTGAGAATTAGCAATGCTTTAAGTTAGCAGACTATTATGAATAAGGGGGTTAGACCCAAAGCAGACACTCTACCGATTTTACCAAAAAAATTTGAACTTGAAATTATAATTAAGTATAATAATTAAGTTCCACTTTCATAATTAAAATATATTTAGTAATAAAATGAGTATAAATCTTATAATAACGGTGCGTTTAATTTGATAAAGTACCAGGTCAGCATAGCGTGCTGAAGGTCGTCAGGTCAGGGTAACGTAATATTTGCACGAATATTTAATAAAGTTTGCTGAAAAACAAATTAACGCCTCTGCATAATTGTTTGCTCAAATTAGAAAGCACTTCAACAGGAACTTAATTGCCTTCTAGAATACAGATCTTAGATTTGTTAACCACAGTTGCTACCTTTATGTGGATTTTCATTGCGAAGATAGCTCAAATTATCTATGAGATGCAACCAAAAATTCTAATTAATCTATGTAGACCAGTGCCGAAGCTTTTGAAAATGATAAAAAGTGAAACAAAATAATAGTAGGACGAAACCCATTGGTAAAGGATGAGAATAGAACAAAAATTAAGGGAAAAATAAAGTACGGGCGATTTGAGGTTGGGAAGTGGAAGGGGGGGGGGGGGTGTTTTAAGGGTAAAAAATGGTTTATCTCGATTTCCGGCAAAACTACAAGTCCTACGGCAAAAAGTTAAGTGGCAAAGTTTGAATACAACTTTTGTATTTAAGTACACTTTTTTCACATAAACTTAGAGGTTAAAAAACCAAGTTTTTGGTTTTTTATTTTTATCTTTTACAAAAAAAAATACCTTTTTATGTCCCAAATACAATGAAATTTATTTGAATTGAAATATTTATTTTTTCACCTTATTTTGACTCAAATATCGGAAAAGAAGAAGCTTTTTTCAAAAAGTTTATGTGCTTTCTATTCGTTGAAATCTTTACTTTCCAATGGTGTAAAAAAAATTACAATTGTATATGTTCGGAAAATTTATGGCCATCAAAAGGCATTTCATATCTTCCGGTATGTGGTCGCCATTCGAGAACTAAACTCCCCAATGAAAAACTATACTTAGTAAAAAAGTAAAATTAAATATCCTACTTATGCCATAGCTACATTCAATTTCTTCGTGCATAAGTTCTTCGTTCAAAGTTACGTAAATGTATTAATATTTATAATTACAAATGGGTCTTATGTAACTCGCGTATATTATAGGTAACTCAGTTACTGCTGGTTTTGGCTGAAAAGTAACAAGTTGCAATTAACATGGTTTACTTTGGCTGGAAGCCGTTCGAAACGGGCGGATAGTATCGGTCACATTTCCTTTAAAACATCCATGGAATTATGACCCTTGGCTGCATTGACTAATTAATATGCGAAGGGTTAGTGAAGCCTTCGAACTGCTCAGGAACGGAAATGGGCATCCCGTTAATTTAAATATTTTTAATTTTGTTGATATAGATTATGCTGTTTGTTTAAGGCGAAGAGTAAGCAGAAAACACGCAAACATGATGTTTTTAGACAAGTTTTGTTAAAAGCATTTCGAGCTATGAACACTACTTAATCCTGTTACACATATCCTTAAGTCTTATTTGTAGGTTGCTAATGCTTGCTGTTGGTTATAGTTAACACTGCCGAGCCTTTTTGAACTACCACTTTTCTTTGTAGTTAAACAAGTTTTTTGGCATGGCGTGACGCATTTTGTTGGTACTTCTCTCAGAAAAGTTATTCTTATAGCTTTTACTTTTTTGTGTAGGTTCATTTATTCAGATTAGTAGTGAATAACGAGGATGTTAAGCATATAAACTGTTTTCCACGCAAGAATTTTGAAAATATTGGCTTTGTTACATAGATGGAGGGCCGGCAGCCGTGAACTCATATCGCTCAAGGTCGCTGGCATTTAGTGTCGCCTTAAGTATCTATAGTTTTATGTTCTATGACATATACTTTCTTATTAATAAACGCAATAAAAAGTTACTCCACGGTTAAAATTACTTTTCCCTGTCATGTAATTCTGTAGTGACAAAGGAAAGAAGAAGAAAGGAAATTTGGAATAACTTTTTGAGCTGTCTCGACCCAAAGCACGTAGGCCCAGCGCAGAGAAACGTCTGTTCTGCAGCTAATGTAACCAGCTCACTGTCACTGCGTATTCGGTGGGCTATATCGGTGACCTTAGTTCTCACCTTTTTTTTTATGAAAATAAGGGACGAGACGAGCAGGACGTTTAGCTGATGGTAATTGATAGGCCCTGCCCATTACAATGCAGTGCCGCTCAGGATTCTTGAAAAACCCAAAAAATCTGAGCGGCACTACAAATGCGTCACCTTGAGATATAAGATATAGGGTTTAAAAAAATACCTTACTGCTACTCCATTGATGTCACTGTCCAAATTGGGGTCTAAATTCAAAATATGCAGCCTAAACTGAAATAGTAGATTGTTAACCGAGGGTCGAATGAATCAATTCCCGAGGTATTTAGACGCCCGAGCGCAGCGAGGTCGGCTATAGTCCGAGTAGGAATTGATACTTTTATCCGAGTTAAACACTCTACTTTTCATTTCGAATATGAGGAAAATAAAACTAGTTGTTTATCTAAGCACAGATTAGTATCCCGCCAATTTATGTCGACTTTTTAAATTTAAAATATGGAACTTACCGCGTAATTGTTGCAGTTTATTCCGCTCAAAGAAGTTTGCGCTAAGTTCACAAGGGCTGTTTAGAATGTCACATGGCCGCAGCATTTTTTTTAATTAGTTCTTTTTTTACATAAAACTGATCACAGCAGTTCTATTTTTAAAGTTCATTCCGGCCCTTAGGTGGGAAGTAATTTGTATGAGTTTTTCCCTCTCTATGGAGGGAAGCAACATTTTCCACCCAATAATCAGATCAAAACAACATTACTTTCCGAGTAGGAGTAATGAAAAAGTGTTTACATTGCTGCCTATTGACCAATAATATTTTAAACAACTGGAGTAAACGCAGAAATGTATAATCGAAGCTTAGTATGGTATCATTTGTGGCATGTGCCATATATCTTATATCTTTTTAACGAGCAATTCTTGTATATATATAATCTGAATCTCGGAAACGGCTCAAACGATTTTTATAAAATTAAGTATACATGGGAACTCGGAGGCGATAAATCGTTCTAGCTAGGTTTCAATTTAAAAAATTGTAGTTTTATCCGTGTTCTAATGAGAAGCAGCTAGAATAACATTTATTTACAAGACTGTAATAGCAGAAGATCCCGGTACGTATGTGATGTCCTATTAGGTTATTTTTTGTTCAAGTTTTGTACATTCTTAAAAATCCGAGCAATTCTCGGTCGTCCGGATATTCATTTTGTATGATGTGAATTGTCCATATGTATATATTCATTCATAACTATATTAAATATCTGCTCTATGTTGCGTACTTCTAATTTGGTTCACGCGTTTTTATTTACCAAAACTGTTTCTCACGTAGATTACGACATTGGTGTATGTGACTGCTAACCCAGATAAGATTAGCAATATGCAAAGTATAAACGCATCTACGTACACATAGAAGTTTGTGTGTGTGCATGTAAAAATTATTTCTATGCAGCCACTAAAAATAAATTGGAACTGTCATTTAATATGTTAATCTTTGTAACATGATTAATCAGATACTCACACTCACTCACACACACACACACACACACACACACACACACACATACACACACACATATACAGAGTGCACTTTTGACCTTTCGGTTCATATTGTTAACCTTAGGATGTAAATTGGTTGCCTACAGGACAGGCTACGCCTAGTGTAGGGACCAAATATAATGTAATATTATGTGATAAAGTGTCTGTATATAATAAATAAATAAATATTACGTAGCCGAACCACGGACTAGTAAAAAAATAAGGACTCCGTGTCACCTTACATAACAGTGTAGCACCAAATCAAGCCGATTAACGTGTAAATACATAGTCCCGCGAACACACTACTACAGGCTGATAGGCGGCCATTATGAGAATTGTCATCGTCTGTGACAAATCAGTTTGCGTCTCAATAAAATATTTTAAAATGCCGTCGTGCGTTGTGATAAAGTGTAAAAACATTAAAAATAGTATTTGTGGATATATGATTATTTAAGGGAGAAAAAATTGTGTAACTGGTATACCCCGTAACCGCACACACACTAGCATAAAGGTGCTTCACTTGCTAATATCACGGCGCGGAGTCCTTCTTTTTTTACTAGTCCGTGAGCCGAACTTTGAGTTCAGAATCCCAAGATTTAATAAAATTTGATAAATCGTCATTTTGTTATTGTTTTTTTAGTTCTTAAGCTTGTGTATTACATTGCAAGTGAAGGGATTAGAGTATCACGAAAATAATTTAGTGATATCCTTGGAAGTTCTCTGAAGGATAAAAATAAAAGATCAGTTGGAGGCTCCTTTGCACAAGATGCCGGTTAGATTATGGGTACCACAACGGCGCTTATATCTGCTGTGAAGCAGTAATGTGTAAACATTTCTGTGTTTCAGACTGAAGGGCGCCGTAGCTAGTGAAATAACTGGGCAAATGTGACGTAACATCTTATGTCACACGTGACGAGCGCAATTGTAGTGCCGCTCAGAAATTTTGGGTTTTCGAGAATCCTGAGTGGCAATGAATTGTAATGGACAGGGCGTATCAATTACCATCAGCTGAACGTACTGCACGTCTCATCCCTTATTTTCATAAAAAAAATCTTTGTCTTGTACCCCATAGGCTATGCCTAGTTTGGGGCAAGATAATTTGTGTAAGAGTGTTTATATTATATTTTTAAGATTATTAGTTAGGAGTATGTGAACTTGAAGGTCCCTACCGGCCGTTCCCAATATACTATCTACAGATAGAGATAAATTACTACCTTCTACTGTCAGTAATTAGCTGTCAATAATCTGAAGCTGTCCCAATATACCCGATAAGTCATTCTTATCGCCTTATATTGGGACGCGTGAATTGCAATTTACACACATACTTCTATCGCTGGTAAGTCATACGTCGTCCCATTGATAGACAGCGTATATAGATAAGGTTAGTTACCGTCGATATTGGGACAGAAAAGTTAACGATAGTTACGATTTTTATCTCAAGTAAGAGATAGACTGAATATTGGGAACGGCCGTTAGGCATGTCGTTTAGGGTAAAATAATATGCCCAGACTGGCTTATTGCAAAAAGCCCCTGCATGCTGGTTGAGCTTGCAACAGTAACTACAAAACTATTACCAATGTTAGGACTTGGCTTGTTGAAAACTGGCCGATAAAAAGGCATAAAAGGCATTTATTTTCTCAAAATTGATTCCTTTAGAATTCTTTTTGATGTTATTTCTAATAACTACTAGATACTATTACCGCTTCGGAAACAAATGGCGCTCTGAGAGAGAAGAAGCGACGCAAGAAACTCTCCCAGCATTCTTTTTTTGCGCACTTTTCAATAAAAATATACTATATTGTATAGTCATTTCTATCGCTATAAAATAATCACAATCTAGTCCCAGGCTGTCCGATCATTTAGATATTCGGCAGTGGAGTAATAGGATTTACGACAGAGCCATTTTTTTTATAAAACATTTAAATTTATTTATAGATAATGCCTGAACAGTGGTTGGGACCTCATTATAGAAGTGTATACATTTACCCTTAAATTTCTAGTGTTATAATAATGAAAATCACTATTAAGAGCAAAAAGGTGACGATTTTTGTGAACGTATATTAAATTTTCATAAATGTACTGACAATGAACAGTCATAATATTTATTTCTTTAAATATTTCTTTGAGAGTCTGTCTATAACCAAGCTGATATATAGCACGAACAGCTCTCTTTATATATTCCGTAAGTTCATTCTCTCAGACACTCTTGTCGCTACTCACTAGACTAGACAGTAATCTCTAATCAGAATTCAGTATTGCAACGGGGCTTGTCGGGGTAGGACGTTTGTTGCTATACAGATTGTGTGGTTCTTCCATACGTTCGCATACTATAAACTGTGCATTAATAACATTGGATCGAAGTGATATTGTGATCTTTCAGAATCGTTTCCAAGGTGTGTATTTTTAATTTAATTATCAGTGAACACAATATATAAAATTAAATTTAACGACAACATATTGTATGTAATGAAAAGAGGCTTTATTTAATTTGGCGAGTACTCGATAGCAGCTGAAAAAATATTTTCTTTGTAAGTATGCTTGTTTAAATATTCAAGTTTATTTAATTAAAAGCAGGGTTTTAAACCACTTTAACTCATTCACAATTATATGCTTCAGACCTCATTCACAATTATATGCTTCAGACCTGAGAAATTATCTCTCTTATTTTATGAACTGCACAGTACGTTTCAATATGAATGCATGTGTTAATTAATCTTAAAATTAACATTAATAGAGTATATTATTATAGCTACGATTATTATTAGTCTATAAATCTGGTTCCACGAGCCAGTTTTTTAACAATTCTTTCGAATAACGTAATACATTTGTTTTGAACATTATTTGGGATCTCAGTTGTAAAAGCATATATATACATCGCCCCGTAAAAGACTTACTAACTCGTCTTAGCCGAGTATTAGGCATTATAAGTTTATATCTGTTCCTGGTGTTAACATTATGGTTATAACAGTTTCTAACAAATTCACATTTGTGCCTATGAACATACATTACATTTTCAAGAATATATTGAGAGGCAACATTTAAGATGTTTATTTCTATAAATTTTGCTCGCATTGATTTTTCGGCGAAACAGTGCGGTTTTCGAGGAATTTCTTGCCATGTTCAAACCCAACTTAGGAATAAACTTAATTGCGCAGTGTTGTCAGATAGATACGACATCGAAACTTTAAAAAGCGTACAAACCATAGACTTATAAACAAACTAGCTGACTAGACAGACTACGTAATAAATGGAATACTGTATTTTTTATGAATTTGTCAATAATATTTAATGCGATCAATAATTATTTCGTAAAATATGCTCCCTGTTGCTATAATGGAATTGTTTCACAGCAGAACTGTCAATCCATTTAATTTCCTAATATGCAAATATTGGGGTTGAGCAGGCTATCAACTGTAAAGTAGATCCTGTAGATGAAGCCACAACCTGAGAGTTGAACGAAGCATACAAGATTTTATCAACGATACGTCACTCGAACGGTTAGCATCGTTCATAAAATTTTGTTTTCAAATTTTATTTGTGTATTAATCCTAGAAGTGAGGGTTATCACTTTAAAAACATAATAAATTGTTTAAAATCTCTCATAGAAAATATTATGTCCATACAAAACATATTTCTGGGAAAGTTTCTTGCGCCGCTTCTACTCTTTCAGAGCGCCATTTGTTTCCGAAGCGGTAGTAGTATCTAGTAGTTATTAGAAATGACATCAAAAAGAATTCTAAAGGAATCAATTTTGAGAAAATAAATGCCTTTTATGCCTTTTAATATGTATTGGAAATAAAAGTAATGATGGGTCCTAAATCGAAATAGAAACTATCCTATCTCTTAAGTTGGACTAAACTGCACTCCACGAAGTAATCCCCATTTTAATCCGTTCATTTGTTCAGGATTCCACTGAAAATAAACATCAGGACACTGGATTTTATTAACATAAACCGTCAAGAAATCATTTCAATTGTGCGCTATTTTGGCGATTTCTTGGGATAGCGGCCTTAAACCGAGCGAACGCACTATCGGCTAGTATATTCTAAGTTTATGGTAAACCAGTGGAAGGCTCCTTTGTACAGGATGCCGGCTAGATTATGGGTACCGCAACGGCGCCTATTTCTGCCGTGAAGCAGTAATGTGTAAACATTACTGTGTTTAGGTCTGAAGGGCGCCAAGCTAGTAAAATTACTGGGCAAATGAAACTTAACATCTTACTTATTTTTTTACACAACTCTCGGTGATTCATAGTGCCGTTTTGTGCCTTTTTTTTATCCTCGCGAATTTCGCGGAAATTTGGGTGAACCGTGAGTCGTGACATTATACCGACCTCTCAAACTAAAAAGAGAAAAATGTTTTTGTGTATTGCAAAACATTTCAGAACTTTGTTCTTACTTCGTTTGTAACCATATTATACTAATATTTGAATAAGAAGAACTTTTAAATATCAATATAAGAATAATATTATGTTAATACTAGCTGACCCAGCAAACGTTGTATTGCCGATATTAAAATCGCGATACAAAAGTAACTGTTGATCGTAGATGGGTGAAAATTTTAAGTTGTATGTATTTTTTAATGCTGATTCATAATCAAACAAATTTAAAAATGAAAAAATGTCAAAAAAAAAAATGGCGTGGACCACCCTTAACATTTAGGGGGATGAAAAATAGATGTTGTCCGATTCTCAGACCTACCCAATATGCACTCAAAATTTCATCAGAATCGGTCAAGCCGTTTCGAAGGAGTTTAACTACAAACACCGCGACTTGAGAATTTTATATATTAGATAGTAGTATTCGTTAGCTGTTCATGTTTTATTCACAAAATACAACACTTTTAGTAAGTCAATCAATGAACTAGGAACATATTATTTCGTAAGTAAATTGCATTACACTTGAAATATGTTATTTTTTGATACAGCTCGTTCAAAGGCAGCTTTCCTTAGAGAAGAACGAGCAAGAAACTCTAAGGTTTCTCTTCCGAAAACAGAATGGTATTACAAGTTCTTATCACTATAACATATAACCTATCACTATAGGTCCTACCTAGTATCTATTCCTGTCTCCCAACTGTACAGTTTCACCTTTTTGTAAATAATTATAACTAATCTATTTAAATTATGCTTACTAAATTTTTTCGAGATATAAACATACCTGTTTTATATATTTGTATCAATTCTCAAATATGACTGTTAACAATTACGAGCTTCCCTGGGTAGTGTTTCCAGTCTGGTAGGACAATTTTTGTTAGTGCAAAAAAGGCGCATTGTAAAAAAGACCGTCTACGCAACTATGGTTCCTTTACTGCTGCAAAAGTGTGGGCCACGGCAAACCACTTTTACTTTTCCACCAATCAGGTGATCCCATCATTTAGGTTTAGGAATACAGAACGTTGCAGGTCTACTAGGTATTTACTGAAATAATATACCAACAAAGTAAATAAATGAGGATAAGCGATGAACGCAAGCGAGCCTAAACAATTAGTAAAACGACCTACGGGTAAAGCTTTGGCAATAGTTAATGAGTTCAACGATCAACACAACCTACATGTTGAAGTAATGAACTTCGAAATTGGGCCATATTCCTGAGCACCTACGCTCTCGACCAGAAACGCCAACGCGGCAATGCCTTCAAAGGAACCTAAAGCAAACAAAACACCATTTAGAAACGGCAAATAAACGGTGAAAGAATTCTTTGATCCGTGTGGACTCAATTTTATACAAATAAGAAATTCTCAAATAATTCTGTGCTATTTTACAATCGATTCAAGTTGTTATTATTAAGAACATAACTAGCCGAGTCCCACGGCTTGATAATGTGATTTCTGCAAGAAGTAGGCATATTTTTACGAACATTGCACCGTTGTATCAGAAAGTTTTGTATAAATGAGGCCCTGGACTATTGTAATAATTAAAAAACTGCGATTATTTAAAAGTAAAAAGACTTCCTTTCGATATCCATCCACATTTTATTAGCATTCTTTTTTTGCGCTCCTTTCAATAAAAATATTATACAATATTGTACAGTCATTTCTATCGCTATAAAATAATGACAATCTAGTACCAGGCTGTCCGATCATTAAGATATTCAGCTGTGGAGTTATAGGATTTACGACAGAGCCATTTTTTTATAAAACATTTAAATTTATTTATCGATAATGCCTGAACAGTGGCTGGGACTTTATTATAGAAGTTTACCTACACATTACATTTACCCTTAAAGCTATTATGTATCTTATGAAGCCTACTAGAATTAGTTACAAGCAATCCCTTATTTGTAGTGTTATAATAATGAAAATCACTATTAAGAGCAATAACTTGCCTAGCTGTGAGACGTACCTCGCTGTGAACGTTAAACGCACAGAGAAATGTGATCTGTTGTGGTTCTCTGACACGCTGATTACATTACAATCCACCTCGTTTATGTGTTCCACTTGCGCTCTGAACCTTTGTTACAATGCAACAAATATGCGAGCGTTGTGCCACGAAAAGTCACCAACTGTGAACATCGTTAAGACATCTGATGTTACTCTCGAAATACTTACGAGAATATTCCGAATAGTAAGTCGTATCTGGATATCATTTAAACTCCTCAATTCGATAGTTAAATGAATTTGGCCTTTTGCCTACTGAGTCTTAAATTGTTTTTTGTGTTTGCGCAAACGAGTTTGTGATTCGCCTGAGACTAATGGATTATGCACTTTTTTGCAACACCATAAGATGCACAATTAAGCTACCGTTCTTTGGCAAGATTGTTCTCCGTTGTTTTGTTCTAAGTAACTACAAAAATCGGCTTGAAATTAATTACGAAATCGCTATCTGCGGAACTGATTGGAAATTGATTTTGCCTGTTGCTTGCTTACTCACTTTCAGCAACATCAACATAATCTTTTTTTAAATCTGTGATTACTAATTGCTCCTTGCATGTTTTAACAATTTTATTTGTAGATAAATTAAATTTTTATACCAAACTGTTATAATCCATGGGCGTAAGGGGGGTAAAGTCTTACTACATATTTAAACTCATACTCAAATCTTTTTCTAAAAGACTATTATTTGTTCCAGACAAATTTACTAATTAATGGACATAGTTTGTGTGCATAGGTCAGACAGATATATAGGTCGAAGGATTGTTTTACGGCATTCGGTGGAGATTACGCTTCCCATAAAAGACTTCAAACATTTAATGTAATGTACTATCAATTTTTTTTTTGATGATAGTAGAACTAGGCTCCAGCAATACTATGCGCCATGTCTTGGTGATAAAATTTGGTGGGTATGATCACTTACCAAACTGTAACAAGAACCCATAAAGATATACTAGCATTCCATAAAATATACAAAGTACTCTTAGCAGATGAATATACAAAAATAATTGCTTGTTCTATTGAATTTGTATCCAATGAAAGTGAGTCGATCTCCAGTCATACATTTGTTACTGCTCTTTCACGATTCAAGACAATAGACCTCTTAAAGTACCCTTTTTTTGTTTTTTTTAAGAAAATAAGGGACGAGACGAGCAGGACGTTCAGCTGATGGTAATTGATACGCCCTACCCATGACAATGCAGTGTCGCTCAGGATGGCACTGCAATAGCGCCCGTCACCTTGAGACAAGATGTTAAGTCTCATTTGCCCAGTAATTTCACTAGCTACGGTGCCCTTCAGACTGAAATACAGTAATAATTACACATTTCTGCTTCTCGGCAGAAATAGGCGCCGTTGTGGTACACACAATCTAGCCGGCTTCCTGTGCGAAGGAGCCTCCCACTGGTCCCTATAGTGCCTTCCACATCCATGCCTCTGTCGACAAATTGCAAGACTGTACGAATCCTAAAAGCTAGTTCAACGCTCTCATTGAGTCACGCAAACTCGCACGAAATTAATTTCGAAAGTGCGTTTAATTTCAACGATACGGATTGAGCAGCTTTAATTTTTACTGCTCACTTACACCATAACTACATTTATTTTATAACATTTTAAATAAGTATTGAATTAAAAAAATATGAGCCTTACGGGACAATGGTTAGGGCTTTCTTCTAACTGCTATCCAACTTGTATTTGTTTATTTATAAAGGCCTATTACAACATTAAAACTATTACTAATTAATTTACAATATTTTATGTATCATCCCACTTCTGGGCAAAGGCCTCCCCCTTCTTCTTCCATTCGTCGTTATTGTTTGCTGTACGGGACCACATCACTCCTTCTTAATTTACTAGATCGTCTCTCCATCTAGTACCAGGTCCACCGCTTCTTCTTTTGGCGTCTAATGGATACGAATTTGTTGGTATTTGTACCTTATTTTTATCTTACTTTGGTCAAAATTGAGTAAAACCCCAATAGGACTTATTAAATATATAATTGCTATCATCAGTTTGAGAATCTTTCACTTACTCTCACTAAAGTTAGGACCAGTGTGCTGCAAATAATCGACGTTTCGCCTCCTTGAGCCTCTAATCAAACACTTAATTGTTAGTGCGCTACGCTATTTTAGAAATTGTTCAAATCCAAAATACCACCCGTATCACGTCTTGTCTTCGACAACCGCCCGTATTTTCAATAAATTTCTTGCCACGCACAGCCTCTTTGTGGAATCAATTACCAGCTGCTGTTCTCTCGAACCGTTACGACTTAGGTATCTTCAAGAAAAGAGCATACTCCCACCTTAAAGGCCGCCAACGCATCTCTTGATGACAGCAGTCGTGTAGAGATTTCGATTGCGGATGTCCATGGGCGGTTGCCTCACTAGTCCCATTTCGTGAGCCTCTTTCCCGTTTGCCGGAATTTACAGGAATAAATTAATGGTTTTCAGTTTAAATACGGTTCATACGAATAATTCAACAACTATTATGGTGCGATTTAATGATAAGATTAGAAAATGATATTTCTGGTTATCTCTGAAAGGCTTGTCGATGACAACACTGAACAATTAGCCTGTTCGATAATTGATTATTGACACGGCTCAAGGTCCGTTCACTATCACTTCCCTCGAGCGGTGTCGCTGCGCCCAATAAGGTAAAAGTCGAGCAGACCTTGACTTGTTTCAATATTGTCAGCACCTTTTTGTTATTGTAGCGCGGCAATACTTCTAGGCTAATAGTGTCTTTTATTGTATCCAATTTTTAAAGAATTTTGAAACCATAGACTTACGGCCCTTCCCAATATACTATCTACACATCTCATAGAGATAAATAACTACCTTCTACTGTCAGTAATTAGCTGTCAATAATCTGAAGCGGTCCCAATATACCCGATAAGTCATTCTTATCGCCTTATATTGGGACGCGTGATTTGAAATTTCCATACAAACTTCTATCGCTGGTAAGCTTTACGTCGTCCCATTGACAGACAGCGTGTACGGATAATGTGAGTTACCGTCGATAAGTTTATTGGGACAGAAAAGTCAACGATTTTTATCTCAAGTAAGACTGAATATTGGGAACGGCCGTAAGAATAATGAATATGCTTACGCGTAGACAATGATAACGTGATTACAACCATCTTGATTGCTAAAGTAACGATATCCCACTGGTGATGTAAAAACAGAAGATGGAGCCTTTGCACAGGATATAGTCGGCTAGATCATGGGTATCACAACGGCGCCTATTTCTGCCGGGAAGCAATAAGGTGTAAACATTATTATGTTTCGGTCTGAAGGGCGCCGTAGCTAGTGAATTTACTGGGCAAATAGGACTTAACATCTTATGTCTCAAGGCGACGAGCGCAATTATAGTGCCGCTCAGAATTTTTGGGTTTTTCAAGAATCCTGAACGGCACTGCATTGTAATGAGTAGGGCGTTTAAATTATCATCGGCTGAACATCCTGCTCGTCTCGGCCCTTATTTAAAAAAGAAAAAACATACAAGGCTTTTTCCCGATATCTGCTTTTAAGACAGCTTTTACTCTTTCTTGTCATTCGTTAACTGACGTGCACTTAACAGTTACCGCGACACTTTCGAATCTATTGTACTTTTCGCCTGGTCAGGATTATATGCTATTTATTAATTCCGTATCTTGTAAATTATACCTTGTGACTTTGGGTACCTATTTGTGTAAAACATGAGAATCATATTTTTTTTTTTGCAATGTAAACTACATAACGTGTGTTTTTTACATTAATGTTTTTATGGGTTTTTTCAAAGAGGGCGCTTTTTCAGGAGCTTCTGGCTGATACCATTAACAAGTTGGCAAATTAATAAACATGTCGCCTCGCACATTTTGGCTTAATACATAAATTACATCTCTATAGGAATATATTTTTAGGAAGGGTACGAATATGTGTACAATTTACCAGTTGGAAACTTCTAAGCATAGTATGCCGACTAGATGGGTACTACAGCGGCACCTTTTTTTCTGTGAAACAGTAGGTGACAAGTTACGTCTTATACTCGCGATTTGTATGACACTTTGTGTTAGTGTGCGTGAATTGCTCAAAATAGAGATTAGTTCTAAAGTCTATTATTTTTCGTCGTCTTCACAGCTGTCATAGTCTATCTAGACGTATAAATGATCTAAGATATGTGTTTCGCTTTGAAGGTCGCTGTAGCTACTAAAATTATTGGGCTAATGAGACTGTTATCTCAAGCTGATGAGCGCAATCTCGGTGCCGCTCAGAATTGTGGTGTTTTTATTCATCCTGTTTGGCACTGCATTGTGTGGCAGGGCATATCCATTTCCATCAAGACTTAACGACTTGTTTTATCACTTGCAATTAAAAAAAATTGCGTGTGTACAAAGTACACATGTCAAAAGTGAAACCTACATGGTGCATGAACCTCTAAACTGCATAGGAAGTCCTGGTACATGTTGCTAGGATGATGATGACACATGATTTCAACCGCTATGAAAGACATTACTAACACCGCTGCCATATTTATGTTCTCCTGGTGTCTATGCAGTTATAAGTGGTGCGTATGACATAAGAATATATTAAGGGATACCTACTCGCGTCATACATAAAAATAAAATAGTATGCATATTTCTGTCTCATTCTTTGCCGGCTTCATCCTACACATTTTTGTATTTGTGTCTCTTACCTGTCGGTTTTTCCGTTGCATCCGGTTTGAAATCACAACGATTCTAAAGAAGTTTCACTTCAAAAACTTAATAATACTGAAATATTGAACGGTGAATATTTGTTATTTATAATACTTCTTCGAAATATTTAAATGAACTTCAGTGATTTCGTTAACCGATATGAGATTGTAATCTATCCGTACTGTAATGTTATAAATTTACTAAATACTCTGCCTGTTAGTTAATCTAATCTGTGACGATTTCTACAACCTATTTTCAGGAAATATGTGTATAGATATAGTGAGAGATAAGAAAATGAACGTGGGTGTATCCTACATAAACCTTAAGTCCCTAAATTCTCTAGGTTGGAATATATAAATCGAATCCCAAGCGAATAGAACTGTGGTTTGAATAGCAAATTTCGTTTTTCCCACGAGAATGAGGCCTGCAGGCTTTCAAATTAAAAATCAATGGCTTCATAACCTATATATTTTTATTTGTAAGTTCTGGAAAAATAGAACTTATTGTTTGTATAATTTTGTACAATATGAAATTAGCTCAAGTTTTTCATCCTAAAGTAAACTGTAATCATATACTAAAAGATGCTAGGAATATTAAATCATGGCAGCGTCGTATTATCGGTAACCACAGACGAAGCTCAAACGAACGACGCTGGTGTACCGAGAACTGAGTTGGTATTTGTAGAGCTTCGAACTGCTAATAGAATTACGGGCTGTTGATCGATTCTGCACAGCAATAAAGTGCATTTAACCGCTTTAAATCTAATCCCAACTCACATTTTGATTGGGTTTTACAAGAACTTTTGTGTTGTCACGTTTTTAAGAGCTGACAAGAAACTTAAAAACAAAAAACTTTTTAGCAACATCATTAAATCAAACTATTCCCAGCCTTAAACACAAGACGTAATTAAAACTCGCAAAAAATTTGCTATAATCCAGCAAGCTTCAAATCTAAGTACATCGTTCATTAAGCAAGTCTAGACATAATTGCATGTAACGAATTCTAGTAAGCTTTGTAAGATACATAGCTGGGTAAATGTACTTTTATAATAATGTCCCAGTTGCTTTCAGGCATTATCTATAAATAAATTTAAATGTTTTATCAAAAATTGGCTCTGTCGTAAATGCTACTACTCCAAAGCTTAATACCTATCTAAGTGATCGGACAGATGATTATTTTATAGCAATAATAACAGAACAATATTGTTTATTTTGTTAAAAGGAGCGCAGAAAAGGAATGCTGAGAGAGTTCTTGGGTCGTGTCTTCTCTCTCAGACTGCCATTTGTTTCCGAAGCGGTGGGAGTTTTTGAACGGATATCAAAAAGTATTTTATCGGCATAAATGTTGCGAAATAAATTCCTTTTATATGTATTTTAATCGCTCCAGTCACTTCATAAAAGATATGTAAATGTAACGATTATCTGCAGATTCGTTCTACCTTATAGTTTATAGGAATAGTCCCGAGTCGATGCAAACAATAAAATTTTATTAATTTTATTGTTTGCATCTAATTACGTATAAGAACTTATGATAGATTAAAAACTTTTTGTCTTTTGAAAGTCTATTAAAAGTCTCTGTTATGTCTTAACTATAATTTCTTCTTCAGGGCTATCATGGAATAATCTAGCTTCTACGAATTTACTGATAATCTTGTTTATAGGATTGTAGACGCGATGTAAATGTGGAATGCGTTTGAATCTATATCAATTATTACCATCACATCCCAAGTCTTGACGAGTAGTTAAGTATACGTGGTATTATGCATATGTAGAACTAATACTTGTGTATTCAAGTATTACATTAGGCGTCTGTTATCTGTTTTTATGGTGGACTTCAATAACAAAAATATCATATTGCAAAATTCTGTTTTTTTTCCCTATTTTCCAAGATTGAAGCATATTTGAACTTAATTTATTTTTACTAAGTTCTGGTAATAACCTAAATACTTTTTAACGCTTCGTTCTACTTTGTACTGCTAAGCGTTAATCCCTATATTATCAATTGTCCAAGTTTTATAAAAAGAGGCAACAAAAATCTTTTATATATGTATAAGTATATGAAACGGTTCGTGCATCTGACTACGGAACATAGCTGAAAATGTGTATTGTTGTGTGAGCGAGTGAGTCAAATGCGTGGCTAAGATCACTGCGAGGTGTCATCGGCCTCGGTTCCTTTTGTGCATTTTATGGTTCAAGCGGATCGTTCGCTTGCTGCTTAGTCATTTGCAGTTTTAACACAAGGTTCATTTGTGATTTACTAAATTTGCTCTGTAGCAGTGTCTATTTAATGTAGTCTTATAACATATTTATAAGGGGTTACTGTTTGTATCTTCAAAGCTTAAGATGATCTTCATATTATTTTCCATTTAGAATTACGGTTGTTTGTAAGGCTACGCCAATGTTTGGCGGTAAATGGTTAAATAGAGATAAGAGTCAGGTTATGAGTCGACACAATCTCAAGGCAAGTCCACCAAAAAACAAAATTACTAATTCGTTTCAAGGGTATTTGAAAATCCTAAAATCTGTTCCTGCCTTCGCCACAATTTGTTCACGTAAGCTGAGATTCGTTCGATACTTGATTGGACAATGATTTCCTTATTGATTTAAAGAAGAAGCTAGTACATTGTTCACCAGAGAGAAAATATAAGCGATTCCTACATGAGTGTAATCCATAGAGATGAGGCGAAGCTAAAGTTCTTAATTTACCCGAGTAGTGTAATTATACTTTCTCCCGAGCGATACTTAGTGCTTTAAATTCATCTACGCGGAAATTATCATATTTAATCAAAAAAATGGATTATCATACAATTTTTTCTACCCGTATATTTATGAATAAATAAATGACTTAAAACAACTTTTTAGCCTTTCTATTGTTGGAGCGAATACCCTGAACTGCAGCATTTCGAATTCCGGTAATATCCGATCCGACTTGAGATTATTCATATTTCAGATTTTATGACATCTATCAATCGCTCCTGAATCACAATTTAATCATTTCGTAACAGCATAGCAAGAATTAATACTTAAACATCGTCCCACAGATGGATTAAAACAGAGATCATATAAATGTTCCATAAATCGATTATTGCAATGCCAAAAGCAGTAAATAAAATATAATTCTCCGGTCGCCAATTTAGGATGAGGATTGTATATATAAATCGGCCGTATGTTTATTGGAGTTAACACATAACCTGGATTTTTTGTTACATTATTAGCTTTTGACGGGTTCATTAGCCTAGTTTCACGCCGTTACTACATAACTGTTGCCCACTGAAAAGTAATAGGTCTTTCTCCCCAAGTGTAGCTGAAAATTTACTCTACTTATTTTTTGGTTATCCTTATAAGCACAAATTATAATATAAACAAAAATAATCTGAAAACATAATTAATGAACGAGTCCCGCATGACTCGAATCCGCGTCCTCTCGCGTTCCGTGCGAGCGCTCCCAGCAACTCCCAGAAGTAATCACTGTAAAAAATAACAAATTGATTAGATTTGAAAGAGCGACATCTCAAGTCGATTTCCTAATACTTTAAAAAAATACCAAATTGTTATCTTTATATGTTTAATATTTTGCAAAAACTACCAAAAATCTATCTGAACTTTTAAACATCCACCATTAACCAGAGCAAAACTTTGCTCTTGTTGACTATTATATATTATCTTTCTCGTTAGTAAACCACTCGTGCATAAATCACAACTATGTGAATTGTAAATCGTGCTTTCCACTATGTGATTACTTCGAGTGGCGGCCACGGTTATTTACTTTTAGAATAACCTTCCGAGCACTTATTTCTACATCAAACGATGTGTACGCGGATTTCGAAATCATCCAATTTTCTAATCTCGTCATCACAGTTAACAATATGCGACCTTAATATGTCATGCACACCGCACAACACTTGTCGGGAGATGACATCTCATCAACAACAACACACGGTTCTTATTGTTATTGTAATAAGGTTGGTTTTTGTGTCATCGAGTGGCTCCTTTGTGCATTGTGATTCTGCTGTGAAGCGAGAATCCAATATCATTTGGGCATACAGACATTAGATTTGGATTGGTATTATTTCGATTTGAATTTGTAAATATCATCTATCTTCTAACAGCAAAGTTTCGAGATGTATCATTATCCGCCCACATACTGCCGAATACGGTAGCAAATAATTTGGCTGAATGTAATGTATTAACGTTTTGAGCCGGCAAAAACATGTTTAAGTGCGATGATTTATGCGTACTTCATCCCACACTATTAATATATGATGAAAAATAGATTGGGAGTGGGTGTTGTATCATGTTGGATGATTACCACAGCCTATTCAAGAGGCTCTGCCAAGTAATTTTTCAAGCGGTATGTCCAAATCAAAAATAAACTTTATACCAGTATACATCGTCTTAATATTCGTATTCCTATCTAGAATTTCGATTATAGATTATATATATCTACTAGCTGCCCCGACAGACGTTGTTCTGTAGATAATAAAAAAAAACTGTTTTATAGGAATTTGCCAATAATATTTCAATACATCAAGAATTATTTCGTAAAAAATCCTCCCTGTATTTATAATGAATTTGTTATATAGAAAATATGTCCATACAAAACAAATATTGAAAATAAAAATAATTATAGGTCCCAAATCGAAATACAAACTATCGTATTTCTCAAGTTGGACTGAACTGCACTCCATGAAGTAATCCCCATTAAAATCCGTTCCTTAGTTGAGGAGTCCATCGCGGACAAACAACGTGACACATAATTTATAAATTTATATATGTATATTAAGATACGTATTCATGGACCGACGATCTGGTCAAGATCGCTGTAATACGTTGGATGAGGGCAGCGCAGGACTGATCGTCGTTGAGATCTTGGCCTTTGTCCAGCAGTGGACGTCTTCCGGCTGATGTTGATGATGATATTGCATTCACAGGTTGTCTTATGGTGTCGTGTTTTTATCTTTAACATTATCGTCTAGGCTCACTTTTTGATAATTGATCATCCCTGGTCGATCAGGTTATGTTTACCCACGTCCTTTCGAAGTTGTAATAAATATCATACCGAATTTTAATTTTCCAAGCTCCACACCGTTAGCGTCGCATAATAGTTTGTCTTTGTCAACGCACAGGTCGTACGTTTAAGTTGCGTTTTTGTAGCCTTCATGTCTAAGGTCAGTTGCTTTAAATAAAACAGCCATTATCTGTCCAAACACACATAAGTCCCAGTACACAAGTGTATATTTGTTTCGGACGTCGTTCGACCTTTACGGCGTGATCGGCGTAAATATCAGCACTTGAACTTGACATAATAAACGATCACACGGACACGTTGCGTATAAGGAAATACGCGGTGATTCACGCCCGCCTAGAGACTCGATCTCAATGATTTGCAAATCTGACCCAAGCGTGTGTCATCGGTGTAAGTTGGATTTGTACATTCACCTTTTTGTAAGCTCTTAGGCTTGGATTGTAAAAAAAATGTGTGTGTGTACTAATGTTACACGCAAGAAGTTATACTTCTTTGGCCTAACGAAGCAAAAATCATTAAAATAATTTATTCCGCGTCCTTTCTAAGAACAATTTTGTAAAAATCTTGCAAAGATGGCTTTGACAAGTAATTATAAAACAACGAATACGGCTGTACGGGCTTGAACCCTTTGCCTATCCTTATAATGGACGAAGAAACAAAAAAATAAATAACGAATGTCGAATGTCAGAAAATTTTAGGAACCAACTTCACCCTGTTACTTTTTTGTTACAGTGATTCGCGCACAATTTAAAATTTCACTCTCATTATTTTTTCATAACGCGCCTAAAGAAGTATAACTTCTATAAAAACATATGACATATTAAAAACAGATCATGAGTGTGCCAGTGCTTCCATTCGGACAATTAGCATTATTATCGGCACAATCATGTAAAGTCCGTCTGTGGTGTTTATATATCGAAATGCCGTTGATACCTTCGAAAAAATACGCACTCTCCGATCCGCTCTACTGTAGCAAGACAGCATTTGTGTGATTTACCCCAAGTTGATCAGCAACCTCGATTGTCTCTCTAATCTATTGAAAACATATTTTATATATATACAGGGTGTCCCGTAATCAGTGGACCAACGGGATACCCGTGATAGGGGTGGTCATCATCTCTCGAAAACACCAAATTTTACTGTTCTAGGGCCAGTAGTTCAAAAGATATGATTTTTTAAGCATTATTTTGAAAATTCTACCCTTATCAACACAAAAGTTGAAAAAAAATATTTTTTATTTTTATTTTGCCCTGTTTCTTAACTTAAGGTGGCTGAGGAAACATGTGTCTTCACAATTAAATCCATTTTTGTGAATAAATATTGCCAAATTAAAAATTAAAAACCAAAACATGCGCAAATATCAAATAACTAAATTTGCAACGTGATGTTTGAAGCAAGCTAGTGCAAAAAAAATGTATGACAGCCTTGCGGACCATTATTTAAAAAACATCTGCAGTTCATACTGATTCCAAAAAGGTATAACAATATTACATTTTACAAAAAAAATAACTTAATAACCAATTTTAGACTCCAATTGCGAGAAACATTTAAGCGCTATCTATTCTGAGAATTATTTTGTTATCGAGAGAGAGATAACACAATATGCTATCTCTTTCTCGCTCAGGTACCTTTTTCGTTTACGGGGTCCTATTGGCCGACGCCTATGATCCCCACACCCTAATTTTTCAAATTATTCTTAGTTTCATCAGAGACTTGCTCATAGCTCGTAGCTGCACACGTGTTTTTTACTTCGCTACCATTACGACTCTTTTTTTTGGTGACTGACGCTTGAATTGGACCTTGTTTGTCTTTGTGATTTGGATACTGTTTGCCCGGATTTTATAAAATGCCTAATACCTATACTCCTCGTGAATATGCTGAGATGTATTTTATTTACGGTCTGTGTAATGCAAACGCTCGGCAAGCAGCCCGTACGTATCGTGAGCGCTATCCTAATCGCGACCGCTATCCGGATCATCGAATTTTTCTCCGTGTAAATAACGCGTATTTAGAAGGCAGAATTCCCGGAGCTGCAAACAACGTGGGAAGACCTAGAAGAGTCGATGAACTTCAAATACTGGCCGAAGTGACAGAAGAACCTTCTACGAGTGTTCGTCGTATTTCAAGACGTACTGGTATAGCAAAAACAACAGTACATCGCATTTTAAAAAGAAACAGTTTATACCCTTATCATATTCAACGAGTGCAGGCACTATTACCTGCTGATTATCAACGGAGGATAGATTTTTGTGCAGAGATGCTTCGCCGATGCCGACAAGATCCACTATTTTTCAATTCAATATTATGGAGCGATGAATCGTGTTTTAAAAGAGTTGGAGTGTTTAACATTCATAATTTACATGAATGGGCTGTTGTGAATCCACGTATTGTACGAGAAGATAGATTCCAGCACCAGTTTGGAGTCAATTTGTGGGCTGGAATCTTAGATGGTAAACTTATTGGTCCATTTGAGCTCCCACCGAGGCTTAATGGTGCTCGGTACTTGCAATTTTTAAGAAATGACTTAAGTAATTTATTAGCAAATGTACCACAGGAGGTATGTGAGAGGATGTGGTTACAGCATGATGGCGCACCCGCTCATTATTGCAGACAAGTGAGGGAATATTTAAACGAGTCTTACCCAAGTAGGTGGATTGGACGAGGAGGTACAATCCCATGGCCAGCTCGATCACCTGATCTTAATCCATTGGATTATTTTTTATGGGGATATTTTAAAGAATCCGTATATGAAACCGTTAACGATAACGAAAGACAGCTAAGACAAAAACTGAATGTGGTGAGTGAAAAAGTCAAAAATAATGAAAGGGCGTTAAAAAGTTTAAAAAGAAATTTTATAAGAAGATGCCGGCTATGCCTTAGAGTAAGAGGAAGACATTTCGAACATTTATTATAAGAAATAAATAAAAAAATTCTAACTATTTACTTTTGTTTTATTGTAAATTCCGCCAAGAAATTGCTATCTAATGTTGATTTAAAATAATTATTGTCTTTTATTGTTTCACAATAATGATTAATTATACCTTTTTGGAATCAGTATGAACTGCAGATGTTTTTTAAATAATGGTCCGCAAGGCTGTCATACATTTTTTTTGCACTAGCTTGCTTCAAACATCACGTTGCAAATTTAGTTATTTGATATTTGCGCATGTTTTGGTTTTTAATTTTTAATTTGGCAATATTTATTCACAAAAATGGATTTAATTGTGAAGACACATGTTTCCTCAGCCACCTTAAGTTAAGAAACAGGGCAAAATAAAAATAAAAAATATTTTTTTTCAACTTTTGTGTTGATAAGGGTAGAATTTTCAAAATAATGCTTAAAAAATCATATCTTTTGAACTACTGGCCCTAGAACAGTAAAATTTGGTGTTTTCGAGAGATGATGACCACCCCTATCACGGGTATCCCGTTGGTCCACTGATTACGGGACACCCTGTATAAATGAAGTCCGCTGCTTTGAGTACCATTGTGTATCAAGGTTCTATAAGACTGCACAATCAAACAATGCGACTAGTTTCGTAGGTTATAGAAATCGATCACAATTTTTGAACTTTTACAATAAGAGAATTTTCGACCATGTCTAAAATATCCTTGTGAGAAAAATTTTAAGAAATAAACATTTTGACTGTTGCTTCTCAATATATTCTTGATAATGTTCTATGTTCATAAGCACATAGAGGAATTTGCTAAAAACTTTGACAATCATAATGTTAAGACGAGGAACAAACACACTTGTTATGCCTACCACTCGGTTAAATCGAGTTAGTAAGTCGTTTATTGGGTGATGTATATGAATTTACAATATGATCCCAGAAAATGTATAAATCAAATGTTGTAAAGAAATTTAAAAGAAATGTCAAAAAACGTTTGTGTGTGAAAGGTTACTATAACATGAACGATTTTCTTAATGCAACCACCCTCAGGCTCTTTAATTATAACTGTTTATTGTACAATATTACATTGTAATCCATATTTTTATTTTCAAAAAGCCGGCTGAAAAAAGTTTCTTGCGCCCGTTCTTGTCTGGTCTGAGAGGCAGTCT
Source organism: Leptidea juvernica (assembly GCA_949711755.1). Taxonomy (NCBI): domain Eukaryota; kingdom Metazoa; phylum Arthropoda; class Insecta; order Lepidoptera; family Pieridae; genus Leptidea; species Leptidea juvernica. Next base: position 2,680,755 of record CATIXQ010000041.1, on the reverse strand, counting down.
ATTTTGAATGGGTGGTAGTTTTTGACGTTCAATAAGAATTTCATAAACGGGTGGCTATTGTTACTTTTGTGTGGCGTAAATGCTATGCAGAGACATTTATGTAAAGTGATTCTTAATTAAGCGCAGTTTTATAATCAATTTAATTGATATCTTGTTATTAATAACCATTATTTATGTATCCTGCTATCTGCCGGTGTGTGTTGAATAAATAGGATGTCAACCTCGAACGTAACTAAATGCAAATTATGTTTTGATTGGTGTTAGTGTATTTGTTCGTGACATTGATATATTATGTTAGAAAAAACTACGTTTAAAAAACCGACTTCAAAAACTCAAATGTATAAAATAACTATAGTAGAGATTTAATTAAATACACCTCTTATGTGAATCTTATACCTTTAATATTAATTTGTTTCATTGAACAATGATTAAATAATGTAAACTGATCTGTGATCATAAACTTTATTGTTTCGAAATCAGATTGACATTGGCAGAGTTGTCAACTTCTCAGTCAGTACTTTAGAAACTTGAGAAATTGACAAGATAATACCTAAATTATCATTAGTTACTATTTAGTTATCTGTAAGGCGACGTTACCAAATTACCCAACGGTAGTCCAGCGCTGGTTTTCAAACCAGCAAATATGCTGAGTTGGGACCACCTTGTGACGAATTGTGAAAATAATATTCCTCAATTTTGTTTTTTGTTATACTGTACTATATCGTCACGAATAAATTTCTTTCTTGATAAAATACCATTATTTGTATGTGCTACCTAGGTTTGAAGTCGGTGCTTGCCCACTTGGGTTTTTTGGTTCTAGACGAAGCTCACCCGCTCAAAGTAACGTGTGGCGAGTGTAGGTACCTACCTGCTATTTATTACATTTGGCTTGGCCGGAAATCTTGGGTATCGGAAGGAAATAGCGCTCTGAGGCTGGTGCTTGCAAAGGACGTTTTCTTAAAGAATGCGACCAGATATCAAAAGCACTATTGAACTATTTTAGATACTCGATCTGTCAAAACTTTGACTTTGGAATTGTTATAATATTGAATCGAAATATCTTGACTGTTGCCTTTCAATATAGTCTTGATAATGTAATGTATGTACATAGGCACATAAGTGAATTTGCTAGAAGCTGTAATAAACATAATGTAACACCATGAACAAACGTAAACTTATAATGCCTACTACTCGGCTAAGTCGAGTTAGTAAGCCTTTTGTGGTGCGATGTATATGCTTTTACAATTGAGATCTCAGAAACTGTTCAAAACAAATGTATTACGAAATTAAAAAGAATTGTTGAAAAACGTATGTGTGGTAAAGGTTACTATAACATAAATGACTTTCTTAATGATACCACTTTGACGTTCATTAAGTGATTTTATATTCTATTATGAATGAGCTGTTTAATACGTAGATAAAATCGTCGGAATAATCCAGTTTTAAAGAAAAACCAAGAAGACAGTGTTTAAATGTGAAACAAATGATCGTTCCATCGGCATTCACGTTATTGTCAGTATAAACAGACCGAAGGCCAAACAGGCTTTAGTAACACCCGAGTTAAGTGTTTTTGTGAGCCTCTAGCGACCGCCTTTCTATCCCGAAGGTCGATGCCTGGGTGATTAATGAAGGGAACCGAACTAAATGCGACAATGTGACTTGAAGAAGGACTCTAGCTATTGCTAATATTCCGGGAAAAAGTATAATATTTGAATGAATATGTAAGGACAAAATAAGGAAAGGTATTTTTAATAGAACTGCTGTCGTTGTCGCTCATCTGGTTTTGAAGGTAGATTATAAATTGTAGTGGTTCCTTCACTGTTCAGCATAATCTTCATAAGTCCAAATGTAAATTATTATCAGCTGTGTAGTTCGCGCGGGTTCGAGTCCCGGATCGTCTATAAACTTTGGTACAAATTAAATTTGTATATTTTTTTTCAGAAGTGAAAAGGGTCACTTAATTATAACAAATTGTTTATATTTGAAAGAGCGACATCTCAAGTAAATTTCCGAATATTAAATTATTGGGGTTGAGCAGGTATGAACTGTAAAATAGATCCTGTAGATAGCACCACAACCCGAGAGTTGAAATAGCGCTGGAGCGTTTCCCGGAAGTCACAGGTTCAAGTTCCCAAAGCCATGCTTATATTCTTCTTATCTTTTTTCAACGCATATCTAACAATATCTGAATGTACCTAGTATGAGAGAGATTAAAGTCATCTTTTTTTTATGTTGTTGTCTTAATGGAGAGTGTTATTATAAATTATAATTTTAAATCATAATCACATACATTTATTTATTACTACACTTGTTACTACAGAAACTACAACATACATTCCACTATAATTACAACATACTTTAAAAAAAAAATGATAATTGCGATTCTACTTACAGGCAATCAGATATGCATGAAACATAATTTTATGACGATTGTTTGTCGGCTAGATACTAATAACGTATTATATAAATCTAGAACATATTCTACAACTATTTCTACCGTAATACGTAATTGTAACAATTTATAATCATACATTGTGTGATTATAAAAACAATTACGTATTTCTTGTATAATAATTTTTCTCATCGTGTTTATTTTTGTTCCAGGTTTCGGAAGCACAAGCGTCTATGGATCAGCCATAAGCTATCAACTTAGATCGGTATGTATAGTGCTCACCCTATTCTAAGTATTGTTTGGATTCTGTTTGACCTCCACAACTCCACTAAAACCCGTTCCTCAATGATCACAAAAGAGCATAGACCTTGTGTTGTAGAGACTGAGCTTTTGTAGAGCGCGCGCTTTAAGCCGATGTGTATTGTCTTTAAAGTTCACAGATAACGTCAGTGTTATGTTACTTTGTATCAAAATCGATTCGACAATATGAAATTTATATATCAACAATGTATTATATTTATAAATTATTTACTATATCTTGAATACATATAGATTACGTGTCACGTAGTTTGTCCCCGATGGACTCCTAACTAACGAACGGATTTTAGTGGGGATTACTTCATGGAGTGCAGTTTAGTCCAACTTGAGAGATAGGATAGTTTTTATTTCGAATTGGGTCCAATAAATATTTTTATTTTCAACTAGTTGACCAGACAGACGTTGTCCTGTAAATAATAAACAAAATAACGTTTTTTATGAATTTGTCACTAATACAAAATATGTCTAATAATTGCTTTAGATTGTAAATTTTAACCCACAATGACAACAGCCACTCTGTCAATGGTGGGTGAATTAAACCTCCTTGTGTGTTCACCGGCAGGTGTTTTGTCAGCTCGAATGACGATATTATGGCTGTTTGATTTGCACGAACTCGTTGCTTTCTAAGCCTATGTACTTCATTGTCACTCTCAAACTTATGACTTATCAGTCTACATAAAAATAATCTGATAGATAGTTAACAACTGTTGTTAATCTACCAACTATAGTTAGCTAAAAGTAAGTTTATTTTTTACCTCCTGAGAAAGTTAGAAAGATGAAAAATTCTTATTAGTTATTCATTTTAAGCTATTCTTTCAATTTCATTTCTGAACGACGGGGGACACTTCGAAGGAAAAAATTAAATTGTTGTTTTTATTTAATTCTGAGCATTTTCCTATTTCTTCACCTTTTAAACCTTCCCTGGACTTCCATAAATAAGTCAAGACCAAAATTAGCCAAATCGGTCCAGCCGTTCTCGAGTTTAAGCGAGACTAACGAACAGCAATTCATTTTTATATATATAGATATTTGTTTTGTATGGACATATTTTCTATGAGAGAATTTAGTGACGCACGGTTTGACAGTTCCACTGTAAAACAATTTCATTAAAACAACAGGGAGCACTTTTTACGAAATAATTCTTGATGTTTTGAAATAAAAAATCATTTATTGAAAGACACAATCAACCTTCTTCCTTTTGGAAGAGAATTATCTCAATCTCCCTTTAATCACTTGCGCAGAATAACTCAACGGACTTTTTCTTTTTTTATAATATTGCAATTGTATAACAAATAAATATATATTGTCAATAGCCTGGTGGTTCCATTCCCATTTTATAATTACATTATGGACTGGTAGACGCCACTGTGGCGTCCGTAAGCTACCAAACTAGACACCAGAGTTACGATGCGTCCGAGCTGGTCGCGCCACCAAATTGGTTGCAAAACCAAACGGACACCAGGTGAATAGCTCTCTATAGAGTTGTATACATTTAGTTGGTAGTGGCGACTGGTTTCGCCACCGTGGTGTCCCAGTGTATTTTTTAATGAAAATAGGGGATGAGACGAGCAGGACGTTCAGCTGATGGTAATTGTTACGCCCTGCCCATTATAATGCAGTGCTCAGGATTCTTGAAAATCCCCAAAAATTCTGGGCGGCACTACAGCTGCGCTCGTCACCTTGATACATAAGATGTTAAGTCTCATTTGCCCAGTAATTTCACTAGCCCTATTGTAATGGTTCTACACGAATATTCTTTTTTGAATTACACAAACACGTGTTTATGTACATTTTCTGAGATTGTGTTCTAGAAACTTATACATCTCTCAGCAAAAGACTTACTTTTTTTTTATGATAATAAGGGACGAGACGAGCAGGACGTTCAGCTGATGGTAATTGATACGCCTGCCCAATACAATGCAGTGCCGCTCAGGATTCTTGAAAAACTCAAAAATTCTGAGCGGCACCACAATTGCGCTCGTCACCTTGAGACTAAGATGTTAAGTCTCATTTGCCCAGTAATTTCACTAGCTACTTACTTATATACTTACTCTATGTATAGTTTTGTAGATCAGGAAAAACTGCAATACATAAAGGAAAGGAAAAGATATATTTTATTTTATGAAATGCTCACATAATGCCTCTATTTATTTACGGTATGTGTGGATTGATGCATCTACTATACTCAATAACTCTTGTGTTTATAAGTATTAATTTACTTTTTTTGACTTACTCGTGTTAGCCATTCAGTTTTTGACATTTGAGTATTTTTGTTGCGTCACTTTGCATATACATATTGTAATTGAAATGATTTGTAAAACAATTAAAATGTAAATCTTGACTGGCAATGAGTTTCTTGCTACTTCTTCTCATTAGCTCAACCCTTTACGAAGTACTGGTAAATTCAATAGGAAACAATATTTTTTTTTTTTTTTTGACATTCATATGTGTCATTTCCGTGACCTACATGAATAAAGTGTTTTTAAATTTGAATTTGATAGTGAATCTCATCAGTGGTGATATGTGGCCCATGGAGGAGGTTATCACCTACCATCGTACCAGAATCTATACGATAACATCTCGTTATGGGCCTCGTGGTCGGTTCAACATATGATAGTCTAAATAACTTACTGTTTTCTAAAACCATGAGAGCGAAAGTATATTTCAAACTGGCGCAATCTCCATGCCGCTTTCACTGATTGATTACTTTTTGTTTATATAATTAAAGCACGTGCTATTATAACACATATTTTAATTGAATTTGCTGATTTTATCAATTGTGATTATTTTTTTATAATACTGACATTGAAGTCAAATAATCTAATTACATTCTTAAGTCGAAGGGTAAACAGAAAACATGCAAACAAGGTATTTTTAGACAAGTTTTTTTGTGAAAATATATGATTTGGAGCTTTGAACACTACTTTATCCTGTTAGACATACCCTTAAGTCTTACTTGTAGGTTGCTAATGCTTATTGTTGGTTAAAGTTAGCACTCCAGAGCTATTACGAACTACCAGTTTTCTTTGCAGTTAAACAAGTTTTTTCTCAGCATCATGCATTTGTTTAGTATACTACTATCATAAAAGTTGTTCTTATAGATTTTACTTTTTTATGTAGGTACATTTATTCAGATTAGTAATAGATAATGAGGATTGTAAGCAATTAAGCAGTGTGCGCCTGTTAAAATGTTACATTTTCGACCCAAGAATTTTGAAAATATTGGCTTTGTTACATAGGAGCCGTGAACTCATATCGCTCAAGGTCGCCGGCGTTTAGTGTCGCCTTAATAGTATATATATACCAGTGGGAGGCTTTGCACAGGATGCCGGCTAGATTTTGAGTACCACAGCGAAGCCTATCTCTGCCGTGAAGCAGTAATGTGTAAACATTACTGTGAAAATTTTATGGAGTAGGCGTTACTTTGCGGAAATCTATAATTATCCAAGTGATTTGAGTTTTCTTTAGTGTTAAATTCGCCAATATTTGACCCGAGAATATGTCTCGTGCCAGATTTTGGCGAGACAACACGTCCTGAGGATGCCTCGTGTAGAGGTTGATTAAACACGTGTTGAATTGTTTAAAGACAAATATTGGCGGAATTATCAATACAGAAAACTCAAATGATTTGAACATAACTGTGTTTACGTCTGAAGGGCGCCGCAGCTATTTAAATTACTGGGCAAATAAGACTTAACATCTTATGTCTTAAGGTGACGAGCGCAATAATTATTGTAGTGCCGCTCATAATTTTTGTGTTTTTCAAGAATCCTGAGCGGCACAGCATTACAATGGGCAGGCCGTATCAATTACCATCAGCTGAACGTCCTGCTCGTCTCGTCACTTTTTTTCATAAAAAAAAAGTAGTAATCTAAAACATGTTTGGATAATCGATTATTTTTTAGATGCCATTAATACTTATACTACCTTTAATACATATATTACATTATACTGCTTTCTGCTGAATGCTCCATTCGTTTCCATCGCTTCTGTGATTCCTGATGGTGGTGTCCGCTTTTCAACCTAGATACTACAAACTTGAGGGAGATAGAGTATTTTAAATGAGCTGGAATTGTATCCATGCAACCGTGACCTTTTAGCACTTTACCAACCTGCTCATCTAAAAAATTTGTGGTGTTTGTTTTGAATAACATCTTAAAATACAATAAGTCAAAATCATGCAATGGTGTTTTTGTAAATTCGTTTTAATTGTGAATAAAACCAGTGAGAGGCTCCTTTGCACAGGATGCCGGCTAGATTTTGGTACCAAATCGGCGCCTATTTCTGCCGTGAAGCAGTAATGTGTGAGCCTTATTGTTTCGGTCTGAAGGGCGCCATAGCTAGTGAAATTACTGGGCAAATGGTCTCATTTGCCCAGACTTAACATCATATTATGTCTCAAGGCGATAAATTAGTTTTTTAACTCAAGTTTATAAGTTAGCTTTAATTAAGATCTTCAAAGAATTGTGAAAGTTAATATTTTGTAGGAAACAAAAAAGCACGTTTGAGATATATCTCAAATAAATTATTATCAATGAAGGTGATTATACAGTTGATTTAAATATTTATGAAAATTTCACATTTGTTACATCTTCATAATATTATTCATTCATAAAAAAGATTTCAAGCGATACATATTCATAGCGGCCATAAAGGCTGCATCTGTCGTAAAAATAAATAAGGGAAAAGAAATTCGAACAAAAGCAAGAGCGTCTTGTGAAAAACTAACAGAAGGAAACTTTGAGATGGTTTGAAAGAGGGACTCGGTAACATTCGTTGAGTGCTTTGTAGTGAAATAGCTATGTAGCATTTGAGAAACTAACCTATTTACTCCACTTGCACAGAGAAAATATGGAAAGTTCTTTGAATATTAGTTTATTGTACGGCATTTAGTATTTGACGTTTGAGTATTTTCGTTGCATCACTCTGCATATATTGTAATTGAAATGTTTTGTGAATTTAATTGACAATAAGAACTTGTAATAACATTCTGTTTTGAAAATCGCAACCTTAGAGTTTCATGCTCGTTCTTCTCTAAGGAAATTCGCATTCAACGAAAACTGTATGAAAAATGACATATTTCAAGTGTACTTAATGCAATCTACCTACGAAATAAATATTTTTGATTGATTGATTGATATTCCAATGTAAAGCTAACTAAAACACAGTGGTAACTCTTTAGATGTTACGTAGGTAATATTAAACTGCCCAAAAGAAACTAAGATTAAAGTTCTAGTGCAGTACATGAGACTAAGGCTCATGAGTAACAGCTAAGGTACCTACAGAGGATACGTCAAAATACGTAATACGTGGTGATGTGTATTTTGTCGCTGTCTTCATATATTAAGTGTATTTTACCAGGGGAAGGCTCCTTTTCACAGGGTGCCGGCTAGATTATGAGTACAGAACGGCTCCTATTTCTGCCGTGAAGCAGTAATGTGTGAGCATTATTGTATGTAATCGGTGTGAAGGGCGCTGTAGCTAGTGATATTACTGGGCAAATGAGACAACATCTTATGTCTATCTTATCTCATGTCTCAAGATGACGAGCGCAATTGTAGTGCCCCTCAGAATTTTTGGGTTTTTCAAGAATTAAAATTTTATTAGCAAGTTAATATTCTAATCTGCATTTAGAAATTCTGTTCCATTTTATTAAATTACTTCTTAAGTTATATTTACAAATAATATTTCTAGCGACACTCCTAGATCCGATAAGCTCTCCGGTGATAAATAAAATGCATCTCGGTCGATTGAGTCGCGTTTGGAGCAATTTTCCGCTGTTTGCTCCTCGCCCACCGCACCACTTGGATTCACGAGCTATTGAATCTGTTGAACGGCCGTATAATGCCTGATAGGCGTGTCGTCACGGACTGAGCGTTTATAAACGACTGTTTATACTTTATACTAACAACGCCTCAATTGTCAACTTAACCAGCACGATTGTTGCGTCAGAGACCTCATACCTTTCATTTGAGAGTCAGTCCTTTCATTTCATTGAATCTACGGAAGTGAACTTGTTCTTTACCAGTCCAGTATGTTTTTACACTATATATACCCTTCTCTCATCTTCTTTTTCTTCTATCATCTCAAAGTCAAATTTAAATATTTTTATTCAAAATGGGATAAAATATCATTTAAAATTTGAAAACAAAATTTTATGAACGATGCGGAACACCAAATCACGACCTCACGCGTTCCTTGCGAGTGTTCTTCCAATTGAGCTAATCGTTCGAGTGACGTATCGTCTTAAAATCTTGTATGCAGATTTGAACAAAACTCTCAGGCTGTGGCTTCGTATACGGGATCTACTATACAGTTGATAACCGGCTCAAGCCGAATATTTCCGCATCGTTCATAAAATTTTGTTTTCAAAATTTATTTGTCTATTAATCCCAGAAGTGAGTGTTACTTACTTATTACCAGCATTAGTTGCGTTCAAAGAGACTAGGAGCTTTTTATTTTGTTTTATCTTATTATTTGTCATTGTTAGGAATGTTTAATTATAATTACTCGTTTTATGTTTGTTCTTGTTTTTAAGTTTAGTTAAGTAATACTGTAATTCAGGCGAGGTGTCGCCCTTGAGGATCATGTGTCACGCGGGGGTCACCAAAATCACCGTTGCAGCACACTTGTGTTGAAACACATGCTGAGTGGCTCCTTTTTAAACACCACACGTTTTTATATTTGTATATTTTTAAGTTTCTCCTTTTTGTTATTTGTGCGTGTGTGTTAAAATAAATGTTTTTTCTTTCTTTCTTCTTCTTATTTAAGAGTTTTGGATAACACTGTCGAGAAAATAATGACCTTGAATGAATTCAACCGTATACGAGCTTTCCTCCCTTTGATACCAAATCCTCCCTTGTCATAAATTTAATTAGATTAACGACAGTGTTCTCGTGTTTCGCTGTTAATTACTTTAATCGCGCGCTGTAACAGAATTATTATGATATCGAGTTTGTGTGCGCATCGCTAATGAATCTCCGAGACCTCGTTATACGTGTAGTGTCGTCGGTGCAAATTGCTGAAAATTCGTTAATTTGGAGAGTAATTGTAGTGCGAAATTTGAAACTTGATTAATATTTATAATGCACTTGCTTTACCTGGCCACACTCACTGTAACTCATTCATGTTAAAAAACTAAATAAAAAAAACCGACTTCAAAAACTGTTTTTTTTTTTTTTATGGAATAGGAGGACAAACGAGCGTACGGGTCACCTGGTGTTAAGTGATCACCGCCTCCCACATTCTCTTGCAATACCAGAGGAATCACAAGAGCGTTGCCGGCCTTTAAGGAAGGTGTACGCGCTTTATTTGAAGGTACCCATGTCGTATCGTCCCGGAAACACCGCACGAGGAAGCTCATTCCACAGCTTTGTAGTACGTGGAAGAAAGCTCCTTGAAAATCGGACTGTGCAGGACCGCCACACATCCAGACGGTGGGGATGATATCCTAACTTGTGGCGTGTCGTGCGAAGGTGGACTTCGGCGGTAGGAATCAGGTTAAACAGCTTTTCGGAACACTCCCCGTGATAAATGCGGTAGAAGATACACAATGAAGCGACGTCTCTACGCAACGCCAAGTGATCCAGCCGTTCACAGAGCACTGGGTCCCCGACAATTCGAGCTGCTCTGCGTTGCACGCGGTGAAATGGATCGAGCTGATACTGGGGTGCGCCAGACCAGAGATGACAGCAATACTCCATGTGTGGCAGGGCCTGCGCTTTGTAGAGCTTTGTTTGCGCTAGAACGTGGGCCGGCTTGAAGTATTGCCGTGCTCTATTGATGACGCCCAGCTTCTTCGAAGCCAATTTGGCTTTGCCCTCCAGATGGCCACGGAATCGGCAGTCGATATGATTTGATATGATATGATTTGTATAAAATAACTTAAATTATGTAATTTAATGCACCTCTTATGCAAACTTAATACCCTTAATATTAATAAAATAGTAGTATTTGTAGTTTACTGTAATTATGAACAATGTCTGCCCGCATGTGTTTGCCCGCTCGGGTTTATTTGTTCTAGACGAAGCTATCACGCTAAAAGTCACGCGTGGCGAGTGTAGGTACCTGCTATTACATTTGGTTTGGCACTTCTACACTTAGCATTCCAACTATGTAGAAAATAATTCCCTCTCCAGTATCAGCTTGATCCAATTATAAGGCATTATATTCAAATAATTAGATTAGTGTACAGTTGCGTATGAAAGTTTTATATTTCTGTGCAAAATAATCTTATTTATTGACACGTAATAATATATTTCTGTACCAGTTTTTTGTGTCTCGGAATTCGGTCCAAAGAATTTGCATTAACTAGCCTAGGGGATGTTTGCTGCGCAACGAACCGATCTAACTTTGTCTCGTCTCTGGGAAAATTGGGGTATTTTACCCAGTTTCCCAGAACTGGGGAAGTAGAGCTCAGCCACGTCCTCATATATTTTTAAACGAGCAATTCTTGTAAAATATTTATATGTATATGGAAAATAAATTTACAGTTTTTTAATTACCCAAAATTATTAAACTACTAGTTTTTACTCGCGATTTCTTTCGCGTGTAATAGTTATTTTGGGGAGTATTCTTATATTTTTGTACCAAGTACAATCAAAATCGAATTTAGTTAGGCTTGAAAGCCTTGACTTTGTTTGGACTCCATACGAAGTTATCCCCCCCCCCCCCCCTTCATCCGTATAGAAATCGAAATTTCAAAAACGCTAGAACAAATATTTATTTTTTCTTACCAATTGCCTAAATACAAAGTTCAATGGTGTCATGCTCCTTTGCACAGGATGTTTGATTATGGATACCTATAACGGCGCCTATTACTGCCGTGAAGCAGTAATGTGTAAACATTATTGTGTTTCGGTCTGAAGGGCGCCGTAGCTAGTTAAATTACTGGGCACTTGATTGAGACTTAACATCTTATGTCTCAAGGCGCCGAGCGCAATTATGTGCCGCTCTGAATTTTTGGTTTTTTCATTAGTACTGAGCGGCACTGCATTGTAAAGTGCAGGTCGTATGAATTACCATCAGCTGAACATCCTGCTCGTCTCGTCCTTTATTAATATAAAAAAATTCCTCCATAAGTTTTGATACAAGTTAAATTTGTGTGATTTAATTACTCAAAACTACCATCTATGTATCAGGGGCGTGCATTGGTTTTCAAGGCAAGGTAGCTACTATAGATCTAACTAGTTGTAGTTGAGCCCACACCGTAGGTATTTAGGAAAATTTATGAGTGGGGGCTCAATAGAAGTTTGGTTTTAAAATAACGGAACCAAATAATAGAAAATTAACTTTAAACCTGCTTATGTCGCCTCTTAATCGCGAATATGTTCTCCTTTTTGATCTTTTACTTAGTACCTACTACGGTTTCAGAGCACATAAATGCAACGTGATTGATAATCGTCATAACACGTTACCTGCACAACTCACCGGTTATTTTCCGTGCAAGGTTGTATCACTTAGACCTGTTGCAGTGAAATGTGATTAGCATAATATCGCTTCCACCGACGCGGGCGTGAGCCTGTGAATTGGTGCTAATTATGCAATCATATTTGTTTGTATAATTCATATGGAAACACTGCTAGTGGCAAATGTTTTTGTTTGATGATCATGAATTGCTAAATACGTTATTTTATATGTATATATTTGCGCGTACGTTAAACCTAAATTTCTCGTTTCGCTTGGACTGCAATGCTTTTTGGTTGGGATAATGGACTCGCCGGGTGATATCAATTTAATAGAAATTTTTACTTGTAACAACGACTTATATGCCACTACGTATGCGGTATCTAGTTGGGGCGCAGCGCAGACCAATCCTTAATCTAAGATAACAAGAAATTAAGCAACATAGTTCATGTCAAAATGGCAATCATTCAATAATTTTCTTTTACCAAAGTTTTTAAAATCGATGATTGTAGGAACTCCTCCTTGTTTGATTCCGACACGTCCTTAATCGGTTTTTTTAAATATCGATGATTTGAACTCTTTGTTCAACATGACCCCAAAGGTCGTTTTTGTTTCGAGTGCCGAGCTCAAATCCCGAGCTAGCTGAGCATCCCATAATTGAATCAAGACCGTAGCGAGTGATTCTTAGTTAGAATCCCGGGGCCTAGTTAAGGATTCAAAGGCACAAGAAACAAAATACTATGCTCTCGTGTCACATACAACTTTTCACCGAACAAACGAAAAAAATACAACATTTAAGAATAATGTTTAATACTTAAAAATGTTATTTTTATTCTCTTTTTCCATTGACTGTTAATATATATAACAGCTCCTGCAAACAACACGATATTGTCGATGTACATGGCCCTAGTTAAGCACTATGGAATATATTCTTGATAATGTAATATATGTTCATAGGCACATAAGGGAATTTGCTAGAGACTGTCATAACCATAATGTTAACACAAGGAACAGACATAAACTTATAAAGCCTACTACTGTGCTAAGTCGAGTTAGTAAATCTTTTGTGGGGCGATGTATATGAATTACAATAAGATGATCAAGAAATGTTCAAAGCAAAATTATTACGTTATTCAAAAGAATTGTTAAAAAACGTTTGTGTGGTTAAGGTTACTATAACATAAATTACTTTCTCAATGATACCACAGATTGGGAATGTAGTGACCCCACTCAGGCTATTAAATAATAAGTTTCATCATCATTATTTCAGCCAGAAGACGTCCACTGCTGGACAAAAGCCTCTCCCAAATATCGCAATCCTTTGGGCTATGTCGGATTCTCGGAGAATAGCCCTCTCCATTGCCCGCTGAGGAACAGTGAGCTTCCTCATAAGACCCATAGTTAGCGACCACGTCTTTGCCCCGTATCTCATCAATGGCAACACACATTGGTTAAAAACTTTCGTCTTCAGACACTGTGGTATTTAAGTATATTTTGGACGAGAAGATTTTACGGAGCTTCCTGAACGCTGCCCATCCGAGTTGGATTCGACGAGTAACCTCTTTCCCGAAATTTGACCTGCCTGGATTATTTGTCCAAGGTAGACATACTCGTCAACAATTTCAAGAGTACAGTTCCCAACTGTTACGGAAGTAGGTGCGACATGGACATTTGACATGATCTTCGTCTTGTCCAGGTTCATATTGAGACCTACTCCTTGGGAAGCTGTGTTGAGGCCATCGAGCATATGGCTTGAGTCTTCCAGGATATGGATTCTTTCGGAATCCGCCTTGTTCGGTAGGCTGGAAGTCGTGCGCAGGGCACGGGACGATTCGTGATAACCCTAGAAAACAGCTTATATACGTGGCTCAGAAGTTATATGGGCCTATAGTTCTTCAAAAGCGTTTTATCGCCCTTTTTGAAGAATACGTTCTACTCTGTGCCATGCTTGCGGCGTTTTGCCCCCGAGGATGACGGAATTGAATAGCTTCTGGAGAATCTTCAGCCCAGGAGTACCACCAGCTAAGAAGCTCAGCTGTAATTCCATCATCACCCGGCGCCTTGTTGTTTTTAAGCTGTTTTAGGGCCATACTAATCTCGTACAGGCTGACGTTTGGGATATCTTCGGTATAGTGTCGGGAATCTATGTTACAGTGGCGTATATCGCGAGTCAATGACTTGGAGATTTGTCTATTTAGCTGCCTATACTGGGACTTGGCGTCTTACATCCATCAATTTGAGGGTAGAGGCTGAGATTTTTCCGGTTTTTTTTTTGAAGGGCTGGCCTTAAAGAACTTAGACCCTGCCGTTTGAACAGCTGCCACGAACCTGTTATTAAACTCGTCCACGTCCACGCATTCACCGTGGCATTCGAAGCGGTTTTGCAATTCCAGTTGAAAGTTTTCCGGGTTTTGGATCTGGAGGCCGGAACGTAGACTTCACCAGTCGAGACCGCTCCAGTTTTGGATTGATATTCAATGTGCCTCTTGCTATGCGGTGATCACTCTCAGTTTTCACTGGGTTAATCACAGAGACATCATTGAATATAAGTCTTTTGGTCGACATGATGAAGTCAATCGCATTTTTGGTGGCACCATCGGGGCTCATCCAAGTCCATTTGCGTTGTTCTGGCTTCATGAAGAAGGAGTTCATCATATAGAGATCCTCCTTCTCCATGAAGTCAGCCAGCATCTGGCCTCGGGCGTTCCGATTTCCATAACCTAATTAACCCCACTCTCAACTCATCGCCGCTACGTTTGCCCAGCTTTGCGTTAAAGTTTCCCATGACAACGTTGAAGTGGGTCTTAGGAGTGTCAATGGCTGTTGAGATGTCCTCATACATGGCCTCCACCTCCTCGTCTGAGTGTGTCGAAGTCGGAGCGTAAACCTGAATGACCTTCAGCGAAAATACCGTTGAGTAATTCTGAGTATTAGGTACGCTACCCTATTCGGCACGCTCTTCACCTCAGTTACGTTGCTGACGAGAGACTTGTGCACGAGGAACCCGACACCACCCTGGGACAGTTGGTCGCGAAAGTAGAGCAGGTGTCCGGAATTTAAGATTATCGAGTCCTCACCCTGTCTTCGGACCTCAGATAACCCCATGACATCTCATCGTAGTCTGCTTAAAACTTCCTCCAGTTCCTATAACTTCTCGTCGGTCCGCAGTGTTTTGACATTATATGTTACCAGGGCTAATGGTCTTCGTCGGTGGTAGCGATTCCGAACCCGGGGATTCTTAGCAGTCCCTGCCCCGTCGCTTATGTGGCTGCTACCGTGGCCACCACTAGCGGTGCCGCCGGGGACTGGGGTCCGGGGCCTTTCAGTGTCCTTTTTCATATTTGGGGTGTTTTCTGCCGTAATCGCCACGTTTGGCAGGCGGGTTGGCGATTGCAGTGGGTGTTGGTGGTTCTCGGAAGGATGCTGCTGCCCATCCTTCGTTCTTTGAATCCCTTAGTCGCTCTTACGACACTCACGGTAAGAGATGGGGTGGTGCTATTCTGGTGCGACACCACACGCAAACAATAAGTTTAATTATACAATATTACTTTGTAACCATATTTTTTATGAAAAAAAAAAGCCCGCTGAGTTTGTTGCGCCCATTCTTCTCATGTCTGAGGCATTCGTTTTGGAATGGGTGGTAGTTTTTGACTTTCAATAATTGATGTCATATCCTATTTTGAATAAAAATATTTGAATTTGAAAGGCCAAAGGCAAAGGGAGACGAAGAATTTTTTTGAGAGGTGAAAATAAGATTGCTTTACTTAACCGGAAACCATATTTGTAGATATTCATAATGAGCTGATTCGATTGTATACACCTGACAATTATAGTCGTAGCAGAAATCACCGTCTTTTGGCGGTACCCGCGTTTCGCACGGTAGCACGCACTGCGGCGCCTATGCCGCGAGTCTTGTAATTGTTAAATCGCCTCGTAGAAGCCCGCTCTCATTGTGATCTATTTACTAACAGACTTGAGGTATTGGTACAGTTGCTGTTCCAACTTTGTGAGTCCTCGCATAATAGTGTCTAGCAATAGCAATGTACTTGATTAATTTAATTGGTCTTGTAAACGTTTCAACTAAAACAATTCAATGAATAGTTTCCAAAATCAGCCAAGCTACAGGAAAATTAATGTCACTACCGCAAACTTCGGCATTATTTTGTATGACATATGGGCAAATTTATTGGAATGTTCAGTTCATTATTCTCGCCACAAATCAGTTATATGTTGTTCGGCTGTGGTTGATGACGGATTTGCGTTAGTGCCTGACCCAAATGCGAATATTTGGTAGTTGGACATTTTAAATGTGAATAATTCCTGCTAGGATTTAAAAGGCTGAATAAGTACGGGTAAATGTTGAAAGAGTTTTTAACTGTTCCAGGTCGTGAGAAGCAGAGACCGTCACGTGTTCATCATGACCCTGCACTGGTGGATGCACTGGTTCTGGGTGACGGCGATGCTCTTGATCATAGGTGAGATTTGATCTTTCTTTAAACATGTTCAGACCTATTATATATATTTGTTATCTTTATATATATAATTCTTGTGTGCGTGTGTATGTCACTGAACTCCTCCTAGACGGCTGGACCGATTTTGATGATATTTTTGTGTGTTCCAGTGAATTTGAGATTGGTGTGTGTCTTCAGGTGGATTCGAAAATGGTTTAGATTCACAATTAAACTACCTCCTAAACGGCTGGACCGATTTTGATGACATTTTTGTTTGTTTCAGTGAATTTGAGATTGGTTTAGATTCTCAATTCCACCCATATAATATAATTCTCCTGCTCATGTGTATGTTAGTGAACTGCTCCTAACGGCTGGACCGATTTTTCAAATTTAAAACATGTGTACAGGACAACGTCTGTCAGGTCCACTAGTATATATATAAAAGTTCCATTCCTAGTACTTTTTCATGATCTTAACATTTTCTTTACAACAAAAACAAAATTTAAAAAGCAAGTGAATGACATCTTAAGTGAATATTTTATTTTTATGTTAAATCTCATTAACTCTTTTGTTTTAATGTATTTTAATAATTATATACGACTAAAAATGAAAGTTAGACAATCATAAAAACATTGTGCTTACTTAACTTTGTAAATTATTTTTAGTTTTGTATTCTTTCTTCTTATTGTATATGTGCATATTACTTAAATTATTGTTAAACTACTTTCATTCATTATTATAGACAGAAATACTATAAAATCACTGGAAAATAATTTAATACTGTACCTTGAAATTGTTTAATGTATTGAAAGAAGTTGAATAAAATAAAAATAAATTGAAAAAAAGTGCACGCTTCGAACGGTCATGCTATATTTTTTTTAAAACTTTTTTAATTCGAATCACCTGCGTTTAAAAAAAACGAGAAGGCCTAAAGTTGTGATTTTCGACAGGAACTTTTTATATATGTATCTGACAAATTCAATAAAATTATTATCCATCAACATATTGTTATTTGGATAGGATAACGTCTGTGCATATCATATAAGCAATTAGGCAGTGCCTGACTATAAACCCAAATAAATATAGCACAAGTGTTAATGTTAATTTAGTTTAATTTGGTTCCGTTTTTTTATAACCAAACTTCTATTGAACATACACTCATAAAATTTTTCCTTGCGCTAGATACCTACGTTAAGCAATCTTTGCAAATTCCAAAGCTCAACTACGACTACTAAGGTAGGCAACCTTGCTAGAAAATATGATATTAGGTTTCTTGTAAAAATAGCTCAAAGTGTGGTGGATTGTCCTGAACTCCTCAGCATGATTGCGTTACGAAGTCCAAATCGAACATTAAGAAAGCATGATTTACTTTACGGTAGGTACGTAGTCATTCTCAATCTAAACTAATATTATAAAGCTGCAGTGTTTGTTTGTTTGTTGGTTTGTTTGAACGCGCTAATCGCTGGTACTACTGGTCCGATTTAAATGATTCTTTCAGTGTTGGGTAGTCCATTTATCGAGGAAGGCTATAGGTTATGTTTTTTTTTCAAAGTTAGGGATCCGTAATAAAATTGCTATTTTGTAACACAAGGTGTAAAATCGAAAACCTATTTTTGCGTGCGCTGCAAAAACTATTGACAATAGAACAAAATGATGTACAATATATATATAGGCAATATTGTATTACTTATAAACTATCCCGTGAATTATACTTTATAAGGCAAAACAACGTTTGCCGGGTCAGCTAGTATAGAATAAACAGTTACATACCACGCGTCACCAAACTGTTCAATATGTATAATTGTGATAGCCGATTTGATCTTTTTAGTGGTAGCATAAAAAGCATAAAAAGTGCGTTCGCAAATGATTTTACAAAATCAAAAAATGTATCATAATTGTATCTTTATATCTGTGTATATATAAGAGTTTCTATTCTAAATCTATAGTTATAATAAGACTAAGCAAATTTCTTTCTATATGTGGAAGCTTGTAATTGGCTTTTTAGAATTGTTTACTATTGTTTATATTGTAAATGTTGCTGTAAGCTCCCCAACCAAAATAAAAATAAAATAAATAGAAAACCATTGCACGCCCCTGGTTATAAGTATGTTTAAAAATTTAGCACCGGACACCAGCTCGTTATGATATTAACTAGTTTGTGAAAGTACATTATACGTGTCATGTCAAACAAATTTGAACCATACTAATTTGTATGGGCAATATTGTCTTTCCTGCGACTGTAGGTTTGTTAAGAAATAGTTTCCGATAGCATGTAAAATTCCAACAAGAAGATTTTTTTTTATTTTTAAGGATACTAAGGGACCTTCAAAATAAGCGCGTGCACCTTCCTTAAAGGCCAGCAACGCTCTTGTGATTCCTCTGGTGTTGCAAGAGAATATGGGCGGTGGTGATCACTTAACACCAGGTGACCTGTACGCTCGTTTGTCCTCCTATTCCATAAAAAAAAACTTATCAGCACCAGTATTACATATTATTTGTGTTTAAAATTTTTAGTTTTTGCCGACCCTTATAGCCCACTACCCCTACCCTGCCTATTGAGCTAGAGGTCCCGAGTTCGAATCCCGGTAGGTGCAATCATTTATATGATGAAGATTAATGATTGTTTCCGAGTCATGGATGTTTATTTTTATTTACGTATGTTTATGTAAGTATTCAATATATCGTTGCCTTGTACCCAGAGTACAGGCTATGCCCAATTTGGGGCAAGATAATTTGTGTAAGAGTGTGCCAGTATCAATATTTAAAAAAAGTTTGTACTTATGTATGCACGCAAGAAGTTATCCTTCTTTGGCCTAAAAAACCAAAAATCCTTAAAATTATTTATTCCTCGTGCTATTCTACGTTTGTAGAAAGAACAAAATTGTAAAAATCTTGCAAAGATGGCTTTGACAGTTAATTATTAAATAACGAATACGGCTGTATGGGCTTGAACCCTTTGCCTGTCCTAATAATGGGCGAAGAAACCAAAATAAATGTAACGAATATAGCAAACGTCAGAAAATATTAGGAACCAACTTCACCCTGTTACTTTTGTGTTACAGCGATACAATTTCACTCTCATCATGTTTTCATAACGCGCCTTGTATGGTTTATTTCTTTTACTGAATTATTGAATTTTTTAATTAAACGATTACTGATTTAAATGCGTATATTACATTTCGGGCGATATTAAGCGAATATGAATGAATGAATGACATGTGAAAAAAAAATTCAAATTCCAAATTTCTATATTTGATATTAAAATATATTTACAAAATTACTTATAATCTACTTATTAAAGCAATTTACAATTAAGCCTTATATGTGTAGGTATCAGAAAACTTATTTCTACAACCCTAATCTACGTGTTGAGGGATAAAACTTTATTATGATTAAAAACTAATACATAAGGTTTGTGGGGGAAAATCCAGGAAACTGGGAAAACCTGGCTATTTGCTATCTGAATGACATTTGATTTGTCGAAATCTCCTATATAGTACTACGATCCGCGTCCCCCTTTCCCCGCCCCCAGGGACAATCGTCCTCGTCGTGCAAGTCAACTGTTACTGGGCGTATACATACCCCCCGCCTTGGAGATTCAGAATAACAAAGAAGTATAACTTCAAAAGTATTAAAACCTCTTCTAGTTAATATTCAGACGTTGTTTTTGATCAATGAAAACCTTTCTATACTTTTGGTTATCTGAATAGCTTTACTAATTATTTAGATAAGATAAGATAAGTATTTATTATTAAAAATCATTTATTTATAGTCATGGGTATACATAGATGTTTCAAATCACAATAAAAGTTCTCCATTCCTTGCCCGCATGCTGTGGCGTACAAATAGTAATTAATAACAAGTCAAACAAATATAATATATATACATAATGACAGTTAATTGATATACATATCAATAATTGAATATTTTGAAATAACATAAAACAATTGAAATTGGTAAAAAGAAATTAAATTAAGTAAAATGTTAATTAAATTAAATGTTAATTGAGTGTTGTATCTGAAAAGAAGTCTTTTATGGAATAGTACGATTTTGTCACTAGGACATTAAATAGTTTCTTTTTAAAACACGTCAACTTAAGTTCTGTGATATGTGTAGGTATCTTGTTAAATATTCTCGGCGCCATTTCAAGAACACTATTGTAAATCGAAGCTGTGTTGCTGCCATGTAAACGTAATCTATTGTTGCTTCTCAAATTTATATTGTGGATTTCAGATGTTCTGACAAATGTATCAGGGTTAGTTTTTACAAATAATGCTATTTCATAGATATATAGTGAGGTCAAAGTAAGAATTTTAAGTTGATTAAAGAATGGTATACAACTAACCCTTATTTTAAGACTACACATGGACTTAATGCAGCTCTTTTGGGCTTTAGCTCTTTTTTTAGGTATAACCTTGTTAATTTTGTGTACGTGCTAGATATACTCGCCTTGGCATCCTTAATGTTCGCCGGTTCGCAGCGGTTTTGCAAATAATAGCGGCATCGTCACGCATATTACTGTTGAGGACAACGTTTTTCCGTACGTGAAGGCCAATCCATTATGTAGCACCTGGATAATGACTTCATAATAATTGTCACCACATAAGTGTTTTGGTTATTTGCACTGACCTTTATAAATACCACTGGACAGGCTGTTCCATATGTTTGAATGCTATTTTTTTGTGCCTATTTGAAGCGCCACTCGCGAGCGTTCAGAAAACTAATTTTGACGTATCATACAAATGGCTGCGAATGAACGTACAATACTGTAAAGTATTTTTACATTTTGAATTAATTTCGTTCGTTTTCCGTGTTATTTATACTTCAAGAATCAACGTAATACAGTACCCAATTTATTTTTGTAAATAGTTTCCCACCATCTTTCGGTGTTTGCTGAGGTTGTCATTCCTAGTTTTAGTACCGCAGACTCTCGCTACATGGCCAACAGCGCCAAAATGGCGAATATCAAAAGCACTTTGACAGCCGCCACAGGATGCCGGCTAGATTTTGGGTACCACAACGGCGTCCATTTCTGCCGTGAAGCAGTAATGTGTAAACATTATTGTGTTTCGGTGTGAAAGGCGCCGTAGCTAGTGAAATTACTGGGCAAATGAGACTTAACATCTTATGTCTCGAGGTGACGAGCGCAGTTGTAGTGCCGCTCAGAATTTTTGGGTTTTTAAGAATCCTGAACGGCACTGCATTGTAATGGGCAGGGCGTATCAACTAATATCAGCTGAACGTCCTGATCGTCTCGTCCCTTATTCCTTCGTAAAAAAAAAAATGATAATCCTCATTCTGAAGCACACTCATAAATATTATTATAGAAATTGTATACCTCACTTACAGGCTAACTCAACATGCATAATTAAATGAAAAACTAAAAAATATTACAAAAAAACACAAAAATATAAACTATAAATACATCAATGAGAGAGTAAAAATAAAATAAAACAAGAAGAAAAAAACAAACAGTGCAATACAACATTAAAACTAAAAGAGGCATTTCTAGGTGTTGAACATTTTTTTTAATTTTTAACCGACTTCAAAAAGGAGGAGCTTATCAATTCGATTGGTATTTTTGATTATATTTTTTATTATTATACCAAATGGCATCTATCCCGCGTCGAACTAAAGAAGAATTACGTAAATCGGATCATAAATCTCATAGTAATCGGTGTACATACATAAAAAATAGCGATTGAATTGAGAACCTCCTCCTTTTTTGAAGTCGGTTAAAAATATACGCCGCCAAAGTATTAAACCACGAGCTGTTCTATTTTCAGTGTTTCTCAGTTGCATTGAGGTCGGCTTTAAGAACGACTTCGCGTGGACATTACCTATTCACAAGCGCTGTCTAACGACCCAACTCGTTATACAGTGTATCTTGAACCGGACTCTAATTGAAATCTTTCCCTCCTGTCTTCTGGAATGTAACATATATACTACATACATAGATAGATACATAGATATATAGATACATAGATGACTAGAAATGGTTAAATTGGTTTGGAATTTTATCCCGAATGCACCGGTTTGATCCCAACCACCATAAGTTTGTTTTAGATTTTCGAAGTTATGTTCAAATTCAAATATTTTTATTCAAAATAGGATTTAAAATCATTTATTGAACATCAAAAACTACCACCCATTCAAAAGACACTGCCTCAGACCTGAGAAGAATGGGCGCAAGAAACTCAGCGGGCTTTATTTTTTTAATATAAAATATGGATTACAATGTGATATCGTACAATAAACATTTATAATTAGAGCCTGAGGGTGTTCGCTTTATTCCCAGTCCGTGGTGTCATTAAGAAAAACGTTAATGCTATAATAACCTTTCCCACACAAACGTTTTTTAACAATTCTTTTAAATTTCGTAACACATTTGTTTTGTACATTTTCTGGGATCATATTGTAGAAGCATATACATCGCCCAACAAAAGACTTACTAACTCGACCCAACCGAGTAGTAGGCATAACAAGTTTATGTTTGTTCCTCGTGTTAACATTATGAATGTCACAGTTTCTAGAAAATTCCTCAATGTGCTTATGAACATACAAAACATTATCAAAAATGTACTGAGAAGCAACAGTCAAAATGTTTATTTCTTTAAATTTTTCTCTTAATGATTCTTTAGGACCTAGGTTATAAATCGCGCGAATAGCCCTCTTCTGCATATTACTCAAATAAGTGCAACGGGAACTTTTGATGGTACACGCCTCAACTCGTGATAGAGTGCTGCTTATAGTGCCTGGTCCATTATAGTTAATAAATCACTGTATTTGTTTTATGCCAGTACTTATTGGACCTAATTCGAAAAAAACGTTCCAAACCACAATCAAGTCTTGAGTCAAGAACACAAAACTAGTCACGTGATTCACATTAACGGACTGACAAAAAATGGCAGTCCTACTCTCACTCTTTAAATGACATCATGACTTAGTAGCCCAACCCACAAGTACGGGAATATACTAATATTTAGTAAACTTTAAACACGAGTACCTTAAAATGTGATGTTTGTGGCTTGGAACGTTTTTCAGGAACTACGTACAATTATGACAGTAATCACGACCATCATGTTCACGAAGCATCCTTACACAAGCAATAAATTCAAGCTCTAAACGTTGATTACTCCAATATACGATCATTTATATTTATCCAGTTTATTTTCCATTACTTTTTATGAAATATTTGATATTTAACATGCTTTTTAGCTTTGAACATAATTCATAATATATTTGTATGCATCACCCTACGAAGTAATTAGTTTTCTATATCACAGCTATTCTAAATACTCATCGATTTTTCTTATGTTTCTTGTATGTTCTTCTCACAAGGTCTACTTTTTCCGAACTGATAGATTCACTTATTTAATTTACTTAAACATTGCTTACGACGATTCAAAAGCGCTTAATTTAAGCCTTGTTGAATAAAGTTTAATTTGACTTTGACTTTGAATGATTTATGAATGTGAAAACCAGTGGGAGGCTCCTTTGCACAGGAAGCCGGCTAGTTTATGGGTACCACAACGGCGCCTATTTCTGCCGTGAAGCAGTAATGTGTAAGCATTACTGTGTTTCGGTCTGAAGGGCGCCGTAGCTAGTGAAATTACTGGGCAAATGAGGCTTAACATCTTATGTCTCAAGGTGACGAGCGCAATTGTAGTGCCGCTCAGAATATTTGAGTTTTTTGAGAATCCTGAGCGGCACTGCATTGTAATGGGCATGGCGTATCAATTACCATCACCTGAACGTCCTGCTCGTCTCGTCCCTTATTATCATAAAAAAAAAAAATCTCAATATGTATACATAAATTCAGTGTCCTATGTTTGTTTCCAGTGTACTTCATGGAGTGCAGTTTAGTCCAACTTGAGCGATAGGATAGTTTTTATTTCGATTTGGGACCCATAATTATTTTTATTTCCAATATTTATTTTAAGCATGGACATATTCTCTACGAGAGAAATTATTGACGCACGGTTTGACAGTTCTGCTGTGAAACAATTTCATTATAACAACAGGTTACATATTTTACGATCTTGATGTTATGAAATATTATTGACAAATTCATAAAAAACCAGTATTTTATTTATTTTGTATAGAACATTTACGTCTGTCGGGTCAGCTAGTAGCCTAGCCTATAAATATACCGACCAACTCTTATGCATAATCTTGTATATTTAATGATGCATTATTCTAACATTTATTCTATTATCTTTGAAATGACGGATGAAGTCGGGGCGCAAATGTTATTCAATTCTAATTAGACCAGGTATTACGATAGCCAAAAGGAAATCGCATGTTTAACATTAGGTTGGTTGCAATCGATTGCATTTACTTGCCTGTTGCCGGATATATAACAGTAATTATCAACATTATTACACGCCTTCACAAACGGTGAATAACAACGTTTTAAACAGTTCTTTGTTTAAGTTCCTTACCTAATGAAAAAGGAAATCCTAAACCGGTGATCGCTTACCATCAGGTATTATAAAACCGAACTTATGCGATAACGCAATCAAAATTGATTAAAGAGTCGCTTTTACAATCTACAGTGTCGTTTTTTCTTACAAAACTATCAAAATCAAAAATTATGACATCTCATGTCATAAGCTTTTGAGTATTCTAAAATAATTATAAACAAAATTGCGGTGGTGATCACTTAACACCAGGTGACCCGTACGCTCATTTGTCCTCCTTTTCCGTAAAAAAAAATCTAAAATTGTAAGGACAATCATGATAGATCATCAATAGAGGACGGCAATACTTCAAGCCAGCCCACATTCTAGCGCACTACAAAGCGCAGGTCTGGCCACACATGGAGTATTGCTGTCATCTCTGGTCTGGCGCACCCCAGTATCAGCTCGATCCATTTGACCGCATGCAACGCAGAGCAGCTTGAATTGTCGCGGACCCAGTGCTCTGCGAACGGCTGGATCACTTGGCGTTGCGTAGAGACGTCGCTTCATTGTGTGTCTTCTACCGCTTCCGAAGAGCTGTTTAACCTGATTCCTGCCGCCGAATTCCACCTTCGCACGACACGCCACAAGTTAGGATATCATCCCCACCATCTGGATGTGTGATGGTCCTCTACAGTGCGGTTTTCAAGGAGCTTTCTTCCTCGTACTACAACGCTGTGGAATGAGCTTCCTTGTGCGGTGTTTCCGGGACGATACGACATGGGTACCTCCAAAAAAATCGCGTACACTTTCCTTATAGGCCGCAACGCTCTTGTGATTCCTCTGGTGTTGCAAGAGAATGTGGGCGGCGGTGATCACCTAACACCCGGTGATCACCGCCGCCCGTCATGATCACCGAACGATATAATAGAATTATCGATCAACTCATGTATGTTGAGATATGGTTTAAAAAAATGACATATTTTTCTATTTCAAAATATAAAAAATTAACCTAATTCACAATCTAGAAAACGAGAAATCTTAAAATTATGTTATAATTATCTTAAAATTCACGATAAAAATGGGATATCGATTACTATTTAATCGATTAATGTGAATGAGTTTATACAATTCAACCTAAAACCACTTGCAACAGATGATTGATTCAATAAAAGTATCTAAAAAAATACATTCGAATTAATATAACATAATGTCACTAGTTAAAAAAAAATTAATATCAACTTAATATTATAAAGAAATCGATCGAATTTTACAAAACCTCCTATAACTCAGCTTTCAGATTGCCGAAAATCCTCAAATTCTCAATGATGCTTTTTTATTTTATAAGCTATTTATTGACACTAATTTCATCCTTTTACATCTTGGCCCAATAATGTATGAAAGGGTATCCGTCTCCTTTGCAATTCAATTGGTACATTTGATTAATCTTGTCTTCAGGATTTTTAAACTTGACTTTATTTAGCCATAGTTATTTATTTACAATTCTTTGGATGTATTTTATCAACTCTGGTGATTAAGCCTAACTTTGGCATTGCTCTCGCCCATTTCTTTCTGCTGATTTTCTGTTCAACTTTTCTGTTCTAGTCCATGTCTTACTGACATGACTTTTATTTCGCCTTCGCACATTCTAAGCCGTTTCTATCTTGTTTCATTTTTCTCTTATTCAATATACTTGACTATTTTTTCACTTACCAATTCCCCTTATTTTGTGTTGTATGACGTAATATATAAAATCCTAACGCGGAGTTACGCAAGTGTTGAGCAAGGACTGAGGGTGTGTGTCGTGATGGCGAGATGTGCAACAATCCTGACTCATCACGACTCTCGTGCCACACGTCAGTGTTTTGCTATCATTATATTTAATATTCAATGGATGTACTGTTTTGGTATTCCGTAACTTCAAACGTATCACTGTGATTGCCAAATTTGCTTGCACTTTGTCATATGACAATTGAAGGAATAAATTGATTACAGATACACGTTTTTTTTATCTTTAAGGTTATTTTATCTATTAATCTTACCATCGTTTGCTCATGGCTTCTCATTTCATTAGGAGGTACGTAAGGCTTTTAAACAGCCTTATCCTCGTACCAAGTTGAAGATTGACTTGTACCTGGAAATCTGTCAACATAGCATGCATAATCTGGAATACCTGCCTAATAATAACCTCACTAGGTTTCCTCAGTTAACTAGGAGTATTCCAGATTTTTAATAACAGAAGTATAGCTTATACGTATAGCTTAACGAAGTATTCATCGGCTTACAAACCAGTTGGTTCGGTGGAAAAGGGGTTTTGACAGATATTTCCTATACCAGAGGGATCTTCTCCAGGGAGTCGTGTAGATTGTGGGTGTGCCTTTTTCAATAGAGAAATTGATCTCCAATGCTGACTCTGCGTGTACATTATTTTAAGGTACACGTCGTAGAATATTTAATGAGGTCTGTCCATCTTGTGGGTGATTGGATCTTGAGAACATTGACCTTCTGCTCTTCCTTGTTCCATTTATAGTTTATTTGTGGGTAATACGTCATACCATCTTAGGTATTCGCAGACAAACAAAATTCTGGAAGCGTTAAAATCAATGGCAAAGGCAAATTTATTTGATTTTATTTTTTTATTTTTTATATTAGGTCCTTACATATGAATTTGACGTATTTCGTACTGGCCACTTTAAACACGATGTGTTCCTCTTTGGTAAGGAATTCCAAATTCAAATTTGTACAGCTATTTAC